>JACRUU010000003.1:16075911-16243411 GCA_030449085.1 Kryptopterus vitreolus
ATGTATCACATCCACACCACCATTATTTACTGTCAACAACATTAATAACAATTAATAACAATAATATCACATCCACACCACCATTATTTACTGTCAACAACATTAATAACAATAATATCACATCCACACCACCATTATTTACTGTCAACAACATTAATAACAATAATATCACATCCACACCAACCATTATTTACTGTCAACAACATTAATAACAATATCAATAACAATTAATGTCACAATAATAACAATAATATCACATCCACACCACCCTTATTTACTGTCAACAACATTAATAACAATAACAACATTAATAACAATAATATCACATCCACACCACCATTATTTACTGTCAACAACATTAATAACAATAACAACATTAATAACAATAATATCACATCCACACCACCATTATTTACTGTCAACAACATTAATAACAATAATATCACATCAACCACCATTATTTATAACAATTAATAACAAATTATTTACATCACAACCACACCACCATTAATTTACTGTCAACAACATTAATAACAATAATAATAACAATAACAACATCCAACACCACCATTATTTACTGTCAACAACATTAATAACAATAACATTATAACAATAATCACATCCACACCACCATTATTTACTGTCAACAACATTAATAACAATAACAACAACACATTATTTACTGTCAACAACATTAATAACAACACACAACATTAATAACAATAATATCACATCCACACCACCATTATTTACTGTCAACAACATTATAACAATAACAACACTAATAACAATAATATCACATCCACACCACCATTATTTACTGTCAACAACATTAACAACAATAACAACATTAATAACAATAATAACAATTATCACATCCACACCACAATTATTTACTGTCAACAACATTAATAACAATAACAACATTAATAACAATAATATCACATCCACACCACCATTATTTACTGTCAACAACATTAATAACAATAACAACATTAATAACAATAATATCACATCCACACCACCATTATTTACTGTCAACAACATTAATAACAATAATATCACATCCACACCACCATATTTATGTCATCACAATAACAATAATATCACATCCACACCACCATTATTTACTGTCAACAACATTAATAACAACATATCAACATAATAACAATAATATCATCCACACCACCATTATTTACTGTCAACAACATTAATAACAATAACAACATAATAACAATAATATCACATCCACACCACCATTATTTACTGTCAACAACATTAATAACAATAACAACATTAATAACAATAATATCAATAATATCACATCCACACCACCATTATTTACTGTCAACAACATTAATAACAATAATACACATCCACACCACCATTATTTACTGAAACAACATTAATAACAATAATATCACATAATAACAATAATATCACACCACCAACCATTATTTACTGTCAACAACATTAACAACAATAACAATAATAACAATAATACACATCCACACCACCATTATTTACTGTCAACAACATTAATAACAATAACAACATTAATAATAATAATATCACATCCACACCACCATTATTTACTGTCAACAACATTAATAACAATAATAATAATATCACATAATTATTTACACATCCACACCACCATTATTTACTGTCAACAACATTAATAACAATAACAACAATTAATAACAACATTAATAACAATAATATCACATCCACACCACCATTATTTACTGTCAACAACATTAATAACAATAACAACATATCACAAATCCACACCACCATTATTTACTGTCAACAACATTAATAACAATAACTATAACAACATCACATCCACACCACCATTATTTACTGTCAACAACATTAATAACAATAACAACATTAATAACAATAATATCACATCCACACACACCATTATTTACTGTCAACAACATTAATAACAATAACAACATAATAACAATAATATCATCCACACCACAATTATTTACTGTCAACAACATTAATAACAATAATCAACATTAATAACAATAATATCACATCCACACCACCATTATTTACTGTCAACAACATTAATAACAATAACAACATTAATAACAATAATAACAATCACATCAATAATATCACACCACACCATTATTTACTGTCAACAACATTAATAACAATATCACATCACACACCACCATTATTTACTGTCAACAACATTAACAACAATAACAACATAATAACAATATCATAATAACACACATCCACACCACCATTATTTAGTGTCAACAACATTAATAACAATAACAACATTATTTATAACAATAATACCACATCCACACCACCATTATTTACTGTCAACAACATTAATAACAATAACAACACTAATAACAATAATATCACATCCACACCACCATATTTACTGTCAACAACATAATAACAATAACATAACAATAATATTAAAACAATAATAACAATAATATCACATCCACACACCATTATTTACTGTCAACAACATTAACAACAATTAACAACATTAATAACAATAATACCACATCCACACCACACCAACAACAGACCATTATTTACTGACAACAACATTAATAACAATAACAACATTAATAACAATAATATCACATCCACACCACCATTATTTACTGTCAACAACATTAATAACAATAACAATAATAGCCACATCCACACCACCATTATTTACGGGCAACAACATTAATACAATAACACATTACTAACAAGATACACAAAATAACAAGCTAAAAGAGCACACACACCACCAGGAGGGACGGGCAACAATAAGGCAACCACATTATTTACTGTCAAGAACAACATTAATAATTACCAGAGACAACAACATTTAACATAATAACAACATATCAAGAACAACACATCCACACCAACCATTATTTACTGTCAACAACATTAATAACAATAACAATAATAACAATAATATCACATCCACACCACCATTATTTACTGTCAACAACATTTAATAACATCTATCAATTACAATATGGATTTACTGCTTTACTTTACATTTCAATGCATATGCAGAAAATCTAGACTGACTGGATAACAGACGGATGGACAGACAGACAGGACTGACAGACAGACAGACAGACTGACTGACTGATTGATTGATAGATAGATAGATAGATGATAGACAGATAGATAGATAGATAGATAGATAGATAGATAGATAGATAGATAGATAGATAGATAGATAGATATAGATAGATAGATATAGATAGATAGATAGATAGATAGATTAGATAGATAGATATAGATAGATAGATAGATAGATAGATAGATATAGAGATTGAGATAGATAGATAAATATAGAGATAGAGATAGATAGATAGATAGATAGATAGATAGATAGATAGATAGATAGATAGATAGATAGATAGAAGATAGATGGATGGATGGATGGATAGATAGATAGATAGATAGGATAGATAGATAGATAGATAGATAGATAGATAGCTATGATAGATAGATATCCGATAGGAGATTGATAGATAGATAGGTAGATAGATAGATAGATAGATATATAGATAGATAGATAGATAGATAGATAGATAGATAGATATAGATAGATAGATAGATAGATAGATAGATAGATAGATAGATAGATATGGATAGATAGATAGATAGATAGATAGATAGATAGATAGATAGATAGATAGATGATAGATAGATAGATGGATGATAGATAGATAGATAGCTAGATGATAGATAGATAGATTGATAGATGATAGATAGGATAGCGATAGATAGATAGATAGATCATGATAGACAGGACGGACGACGGTGGACGGCTGCTCGCTATCGATAGACAGATAGACAGACCGAGACAGACAGACAGATAGATAGATAGATAGATAGATAGATAGATAGATAGATAGATAGATAGATAGATAGATAGATAGATAGATAATGTCTTAATGTTAAACCGTGTCTTAACGGAACGCTGTATTTGACATGTATGGCATTTATGTCCTTATATAGAGAGAATGACATTGATGTCATGTGTGAAACTGGATCACTATGGCATTTCTTTACGGGCCCCTGAGTGGAAACTTTGGTGTGGATGGGATTGATTTGTCAGTGAATGAAACCACCAGGATAAATAACAGTTAATGACTTTAAACAGATAAAACATTAGTAGTAAAACATTACGCTGTTTGTCATAAAGTCGTTCCTGATCGGCGCATATGTAGATATCAGTTATATGGAGAAGGACGGAAATCCACTCCGCGTTTTATCAGCAGCCAAATGCGGATGGGGTGGGGTGGCGTTAAAGAGCCGGACCGGGTCGATCCGATCCGTGCCTGAGGCCGGGGAGAGAGAGAGAGAGGGATAGAGAGAGAGAGAGAGAGAGAGAGAGAGAGAGAGAGAGAGAGAGAGAGAGAGAGAGAGAGAGAGAGCTGTACGTACACGTTCCGGTTTAAGTGAGGTTTATTACACACAGTAAGGCAATGTTGAGTATAAAGTTTCTCTGTGTTTTCCCGGTGTGTTTGTATTTCCTCGGTGTGTCTCCGGATCAGGTTTCGGTTCCGGGCGTCCGGTTGGAGTGTCGTTAGCGGTTCGGACGTTGTGACTGTCTCTCCGGTATGTAAAGTATTACACATGGGTTTAATTATACACATTACTATAACACAAGCGCATAAATGTACATGAACAATAACACCAGTGTTCATACGCGTCTTATTACGAGTCAAACTATTTAAATAAATAATAAAGTGTTTTCGGGAGCTACAATGTTCTAGCATGCTAATCGCGTTTAGCCAAGTTAGTACATGTTCAAATGGACTTTATTAACATTAATAACTTGTTAGAGTGTTAGAGAAGGATTTAAAAAAGAATAACACACACACTCAATGAAGATATACCATTGAGAATGTCATATTAAAATGTTATATAAAATGTATCCAGAAAACTTTATGTAGTGTGTGTGTGTGTGTGTGTGTGTGTGTGTGTGTGTGTGTGTGTGTGTGTTTCCACATTAGGGCGTTAACTGTGTGTAAAGTCACAATGTGTGTAAAGTCACAATGTCCTCTTTTACTTATTTTAATAGAAATAACACCTGATTTTCAGCTCCGTACACAATTTGGTCAATATTTAATCAATGTTGTTGTTTTACAATGGAATTAACAGATTAAAGAACTCACCCAGTTTATTATTCCGAACATTTAGTGCACATTATAACAATAACAAACGCTGAAATAATAATAAAAAATACATAATATTGATAATTTAACTATAAAATGAGCCCCCACTTTAAACATCGTTTTCATCCTTGTAAACTTGAATTGTCAGGAGGTCTTCTTTACATGCCACTTCTACCAATTATATTACCATTAGTGTAACTGTAATTATAAATTATAATATGTATTATAATGCTGTAATATATAGTTGTTGTTGTTGTTGAGCAGCACATTTAAAGATAAATAACTGAATAACAAGCATAATAACAGGTGTAATAACAATCCCTTATAACAAGCCTTAACCATCAACTGCCAATTACCATAAATGCCATAAATGTAAATATGTAGAGAAATGTTGAGACTGAAATGATTTATCATCATTGTTGAAATTTGAAATGTATTTACCTTTTCCACAGACATGCAGAGGATGTATTGGACTGGGCATAAAATAAAGAATCTCACGTTCCATCTTTGAGAGAACCTTTGAGTTAAACGTTGTCCTAACGTCACCGCCCATGTGTGCTGACACACCTTTTAACCTCCTCACTCTCATGCAGCTTAGCTATGCCTCATTCTGTCAAACGACCAAAGAAAGCACAGCCGACAATAAAACAAAAGGTCAGAAATTCCACCTCATTGGCTGGTAAGAGGCGAGCAGCAAACTCGAAACGTCAGACAGAGCCAAAACCACAGCGAGTAACCAGAAAATCCAAAGCAAAGAGCCACGCAAACAGGGTGGTCCAAAGTAGTGTCATTAGCAAGGTCACTAATAAAGCAATCCCAGGGAGTGCAAGGCAGACCAATAACACATTTAACCTTCCCGGGGCCATCAGGTGCACACGTAGCTGTAAGACCCAACATGGCCTGTTTGCAGACCTCGCTGGAAGACGGAGGTCCTTTCGTGGCAGTCAGTTGTCCCAGATTGTCCTGCAGGAAGTGAAGTCCCCCAGGAGGGTGGTCACAAAAAAGACCAGCCAGGGCCATGAGGCCAGAAAACAGGATACTATGAAAAACACAGAATCTTCTGACCCCAAAAGTGATGACAAACAAAACAGGGTACCGGTTCCCAACAGAGGCCATCCCCTCTGTACTCCATGTTGTGAAGGAACAAAAGTGGAGGAGGACAGAGAATCGGATGTTTTCAAGGCTGCTAAGGTGGAGGGTGAGAAGGCAGAGGTCACCTCGGAAGTGTCAGACGTTGAAAATAACATTGGGTCCATTCACAACACTGACAAACTAAGCGTGGGGTTCAGTGATTCACCTGAGAATACATGTGCCCCAGCCGTTAAAGTGGACTTTGTTTGTACACTTAATACCTCAGACCTGACTGTATCTACGCTTTCACAGTCAAATGATGGTGATCCTCAAATAACTCCAAAGAGATCTTCGCAGTCAGATGTCTGTCTGGTGCCCCCTGTACACGAGTTGCTTAGAGAATCAGCGGAACTTCAGCACACTTCAGATCCCAGCCACCTAGTAGAAAGAGAGCATCAGTGCTCCTCAGACACAGAAACCAAAGATGTGAATGGAGTTATAACCAAAGATGACAACGATGACGAGATGTACAGCAAAAATGAAGGCGCTCTCTCACTCCTCTCATTGAGCACTGGTTTTTACTGCAGCCCTCTTCCTGGCCTGGAGTGTGAGCCTCTAACCAAAACATTTTTCTTCAATAAGCTCTTGAGCAGCTCGGAAAGCACCCAGTCCTCTTTTGACACGGAGTCAGAGGCAGGAGGCTCAGGACTGGCTGCAGGAGCTGAGGAAGCATGTGAGTCTTCCCTCAACCAGTGTTTGCTACGAAATCAGGAGAGAAGAGAGAGGAAGAAGAGGAGAAGATGTGGGGAATGTGTGCCTTGTCTTCGCAAGATCAATTGTGGACAATGCAGTTGTTGCTTAAACCGAAAGACCGGTCATCAGATTTGTAAGCTCAGGAAATGTGTGGAGCTGAAGAAAAGGGCTTCTCTCGTCCCTGTTGGAGAGGTAAGTCATTTCATTCTATTTCAGTAAGCTCTGTTTCTCTGTGCTCGCCATAGTGACACTAAAACTCATTACTTCTCTATGTCAGTTTAGTCATGCAGCACGAATCAGAAGGTCTCCTCTCCATATACAGGTGCTCCTGATTTATACTGATGATTTATCAGTTCAGAAGGCACAAGAGAGATTTGAATGTAAAAACTGAAACAGTGGTATACGACTCGGACTTTAAGAAATGCTTAAGAATACAAGCACATTCACATTGTCTGATACGAGTACGTCCGTTTCACCCGCGGTGACAGAAATGGAAGTACACGAGTCGCTTGTCAGCTTTGCACATGGTGTCCATCTGTCCGTTTTAGGGAATGGTATCTTTCCGTACGCTAAACTGCAACAATGACGCATCTCCTTACTTATCATAAAAAGCTGTAGCATGTTTTTAAGTCCAAAGTATATGTGTTGTTCAGAGCATGTCATGTCATGTCATGCATTCAGACTGCAAAAGTTGCCAAAGGCCAAATGTGAGAATGCTTCCTCCATTTCTGTCGTTAAGGGCTTTTAGAAATCGAGATACAGAGTTCAGTACAGAATTGCAGTAAATAGGAGTGTGTTGCTTTTGTTACGCTTATCGATATCAATGTTCAACATATTTAGAAGCATTGCACATTTCCTGTTGTGGTGTTTAATTTGAAATGAACTGTTACATAAGTATTGTTGTCATATGACTTTAGGAATCCGCAACATTTGCAGTGAAATATTTAATCCTCTCGGGAAATTAATTCCACACTGGTGAAACACTCGATCATACTGCTCTAATTATTACTTATAATTTTATTACTTCTTCGTAATTCTATAAATGTTGACGAGCTCTTTACTTTTATCTGCATGATCATTTTTTAACTTTAGTTTACATTGGTTTATTGTAGTGTGTGTATTGTGGGTTAGGGTTTGGAGATCATTAGAGTGGCAGGGCTCCATTCACAGATTATGCTAAGCTGAACTTCCCATAGCCAAAGTTTTAACTGCTTCATAGACACAGAAAGGGTGAGGAAAGTACACTAGTAATACACATTAAAAAGTATATGGTATATTTTCTCATGTTGTGCAGTGCAATTCATCATAATAGTGACTAAATGACTTGCCATTACAATTGGGGATTTGATTGTGCAAATTCAGCAGAATTATGTTATTACATTAGGATTATTATTATTCTATTACTTTCTACATTATCAAACAATATTATCTGACAATTCACCGTGGTTTTAAACTTTAAGATTCTTATCACTGTAAGGATTGTGTAACGTCATTTGAAGTGTGGATCTTTCATCTACTGGCTGGCTGAGAGTCAGATATTTTATACAGGAGGCTAAAGTAAAAGGTGCACGCTGTAGAGACCTGCACTGCTCCGGCGCGGGACATGATAAGATGGGTAACCGCAGGTGTGGACGGGAAGAAATTCATGTGTGTGCGGACTGTGGGAAATTACAAATATTCACGGGTATCTCCGCAAAATGGCCTTAAAAATACATGTGTGTGTGTGTGTGTGTGTGTAGTCAGTGCACTGAAAATAAAACTACTTATACATGTTACGCTTGGGCTTTGCGGGACAAAGAATCTTAAATAGCAGAGAGAATAGCATATTTATTGACTAGCGGGCAAGAGTGGGACAAAAGAACACACATTTTAGTGAGAGCAGGACGAAACCTTACGGGAGTGGGCAGGAGCAGGTAGGTCTCCAGTCTTAAACCTAGTCCTCAAGAACACGGATGATTTTCCCCCTCAAATCTTACAATCTTTTCTATTTGCTCAACAAAAAACGTGTATGCACTATTGTCAGGAATTCACAGGTACACATCCTGACAATGACACAGCCCTATGTGGGCAAAAAAGCTGTCCATGCGCCGGGTGGACGTGATGATCCTATTCTCTTTTCTGTCAATCCAGTCAGCACTAACTCTGTGAAGGTGTTTTTATGATGAGGTATATAGAAGAGAACAGTTAGGGGTTGGTTTCATATCGCTCATTGTTGTGTTATGCTGGACATCTTTTCAAATATACATATATGCAATATGTCTAATATTTGTGTAGAAACCTACAATAAGTGCAATTGCCGTTACAATTCCAAGATAGTGAAACATAAACTGTTCTTTTTCATTTCAAGTAAAGGTTAGGCGTAGGAGTGCAAGATGAAGCTATTGACTCCATTCAAGGTGTTCTAGATCAGCCTGTCTCCACACCTTAAACAGCACAAACACACCAGATCTTATTGTGCAGCCATCAACTCAGCTAGCCAAACAGGATGAAGATCTGCCCCGAGAACTGAATGCACAACAAAGGTAGAAAAACAGAATTGTCATTATATTGCAGCATTTAGGATTCGCTAAGCAATATATAAACAGGTAGGCAATCAGGTGTTAGATAAACTCTATATAAAGTCCACAGTCTAAGGCCAAAAATAATTGGCTTGTCCAGATGTGTTTTCTGAACAATTTATTCATCCACTCAATTGTATTCAGTAACCTTTTCATTCCAGCCAGGATCTCAGGTGATCTGAGAAATGCCAGATACATGGTGGGATATACAGAAGATATTAATCCATTGTGTCGAACCATGAACAAACAATTTAGCGGTTAAAATTTTCTGTACTTTGAAGTCGACAACAGGAAAAAAAATTCTGCATCCTCTAACAATCTTCAGGCAAAAATACGTGCACAGTATTTCAACAATATGAATGGGAATGTCAAGAGTAGTACAACTCTCTCTATATACATATATGTGTGTGTGTGTGTGTGTGTGTGTATAATTGTTTTATTTTTTCTCTTAAGAGATACTTTAGATTGCTAACAGAATACAGATTTAGAGTCTGCAGTGCTAAAGGGAGAAAATGCAATCGCTTCATCATGACAGTAAGACTACAGTCAAACTTCATACATTATACAGGAAACATTCCTATAATGTTCAGAGGCTTTGGCAGTAAATAAAATGAATACAGTAAAGGAAAGGACTGTGTGGTTTATTTGTTCAGGTAACATTCTACATTGCACAACAATGCCAACTGTCCAAAAGGTAACAGCGGCTCTTGACCCTGTTTTCAGATTTTTAAGAAAGGTCTATTTCACTTGTTTACTGAGAGTGCAATTCTGAATCACTACAACTGAGATAAAATGCCCTGTGTCAAAGCTATGATTCAATCCTCGCCCAAACATTACTTGTATGGTATTGTACTTGTATATCCTGTATGGTAGACATCGTAAAAATAGCATGTTTTCCCCCCCAAGTTTGTCAAATTCACTAAGAAATGTCCAGTTCCCTATCATTATATGACATTCTTTGCTCATTCTGTGGCGTTTTGAAGAATAAGAGGCAGTGGGCAGTCCAGTGTGAGAATTCGGACAGCCTGACTAGACAATGTTTACCCCATTATGCCATTATATAGAGTTTCAGTGCACCACAGTGACAGAGGTACTGTCATTTGCATTGTAAATGTAGCAGGGCTTGGCCATGTAGGAAGAGAGAGAAATTAAAGTTAAAGGGCAAGATGGCCAGTGCATAAATCACACCTTGTTAGTCTCTCACATCAGAGTTGATATGTCATAGTGGATGCAGAATTGTATACTATATTATCCAATAGTCTCAGAATTTGAGACTAGAAGTGCAAAATAGAGTTATTTTCTACAATATTCCGTTCCAGCTGCTTGTAATTTTGAATTATGTTCAAAAGATATTGACCTGACATGTGGCATGGCTGTTGGTTCAGTATTCCCCCTGTCAGGCAGGTACAGAAATCATGAATACATGACTACAATGTGCACAGACTCATCAAATCAAATTAAAGATGCATCACTGATAGCCTTCCTTTCATAATTTAAGTATAAACTTTACACGTCTGTAATAATAGATATTGCTTCACCCTTTACTACACTTGATTCATAATGCAAAATAATCTCTCCATATAACATAAACCCTGCACATTAATATGTCATACAGTTGGGTGGATTTTCATAATGCTGGGATTTAGAGGTGGATATTTTGCTTTATATTTTGGATCTCGTTCTAAATCTGCAGATCTAAAATCAAATAAAGATTTTGTAGAAAGCCAGTTGTCTTCTGTTCATGATCAGTTCCAATTCCACTGATCAGTGTTCTGCAAATTCAACTTCAAGCTTGTGTGTAATTACACAAAAGTCCAACCAACACAGAAATGCCCTGGTGTGATGTTTACAATCAAAACACACATTTCCACTGACATAATAATAATAATAATAATAATAAATATACACCCAACTATCTACAGTTAAAACCTGTCATAACCTTATTAACCAAAAGGAAACGTTTTAGGTTCTTCGTGTTTCTTTTGATGTTTTTATTAAACAATGAAGCATTTCTTGTTTGGTCCAGCCAAGATCTAAACTGTTTGATATTTCTGTCCTTGTGGTAATATTTGAGTCCCATCATCTAGACCAGGGGTCACCAACGTGGTGCCCGTGGGCACCAGGTAGCCCCCAAGGAGCACATGAGTAGCTCTCAGGCTTGCTATAAAAAGTGCACAACTCATCAGTGATGCGTCTATAATGTAAAATGTAGTTAATTCGTTGTTGATAGTCACTGTCAAAAATCACAAGTGTATTCACATAGATAAACGAGTATCATTAATAATAATAATAATAATAATATATACTAAAGGTAAATTTGTTATTTCAGAGGAGTATTTCAAACTGGTAGCCCTTTATATGACTCGGTGTCCATGTAGTAGCTCTCAGTTACAAAAAGGTTGGTGATCCCTGATCTAGACAATCATGCCTATGTAAGTGCACACACACACACACACACACACACACACACACACTGCTGTTGAACTCGTTCAACCCTTTATGACATTGGTGTGGAAGGAAGTCTTGAATAAAGTAAGTCAGTGTGAGTCTCCACCCTGCCATTGCAGCACATGTAAATGTCCGCTACTCAGCATTGTGTTCTCGTGTTGGAGTTTAAAACAGCTTTGTTTTGTTTAACATGTATAATGGAGTTTTTACATGCTTAAAATGAAATGTTACAGATTCCACAAATATAAATACTGAAAAGAGACAGTGTGGGTTGTTCATGCTGCGGGTGCCTGTGTGTGTGTGTGTGTGTGTGTGTGTGTGTGTGTGTGTGTGTGTGTGTGTGTGTGTGTGTGAGGTGTAGGCATGACCACTAGGAGGCTGAGCTGCCAGAAAAGGATCGTGAGAATCGTGATGCATGAAGTTATGAGGAGGCAGCACTCTCTGGCAAAAGTGCTATAAAGTATATTTTCTCCCGAGTTTCCTACCATTGCTGTTCCCAACCTTTACACTGAGCAGCGACCCACATATGCCAACAAAAAATACCTCCCGCATTATTTATTACTTATGTATAGAGCTTTTCCTTAACTGTAACTTTTTTCTTACAAATGGAAAGCAAAGTATCTGTCTCCTCAAAATGATCCATAATGGTCTATGGGAAGTGCAGTGCTCTGTGTTTAGTGAAATGGATTAAACAAATCATTGAGGAACATTAATTTTACTCGATGAATTCAATTTTAATTAAAGTTACTCAAGGAATCGTTACAGCGTTAATAATCTGCTATTTTTACAAACATGTGTATTGTTTATACTACACAGCCAAAAGTATTGGGACACGTGACTTTTCGGCCGTATGCAGTTCGTCCCCAAACTGTTACCACAATTGTACATGATGTATTTGCATGTAATTGCATTACTGTTTCTCATCACTTGATCTGGGAGACCCAAACCTGTTCCAGCATGTCAATGTGTCTGAAGATATGGGTTTGCATTGCTGGAAGATCTTGAATGACCTGTTATAGAGCACTGACCTCAAACCTGTTGAACACCTTCGGGATGGCACCTGACGGCAAATTCCCTTGTAGCTGAATGAGGAGATTTTCTCATAACCACACTCGAAATTCTGGTGGTGTATTTTCTCAGATAAAGTGGTTATTATAACATCAAATGGGGATTCAACGTGGAATATAATGTCCAAACTCACACACATATCTTATAGTCTATTGTCCAAACTGCTCATATAGTGTATATTACTTATATATTAAACAACTTCATTTTAACGGCATTAATTGTATTAACGTGTCGTTAATGCGTTACTATGTGAGTGATCTCCTCCTTCACTCTGCGTTCTGTTGAGGCAACAGATGTTCTCCGGTTCTGAACCTTTTATTAATGTAATGTAATAAAATTCCATTAAAATGCTTTTCTCTTAAAAAAATCATGGAAACTGAGGCTGGATACCTGCATTCGGGACTTGATATTTATTCAGTAAACTCCTAGTAAAGACAAATAACTCATCACTATGTGCAGGTGCGGTAACATCTCTCTTGCTTACGCCAAATATGAGGGGGGGGGTAACTATTACACATCCATATAATTAATACAGTCCCCTTCGTGAGATATCCCACTGAATTATGCCACCAAATCCTTTTACATTAACAAAAAACATAGAGCAATGTGCAAACCCTTACTCTTCCTACACATCCCCAAAATACGCCTCCTACCTGCGCATGTCACAACAGGTACACTATGTGCTACGTGCTATATTATCACATGGAACCTAAAGTATATGGAAAGATGTATATTGTTTGTTTTCTTAAAGGTGTTTGTGTACAATCTTTAACAACCAAAGCGACCACAAAAAATGTACATAGAAATAAATAAGAAATTAATTCATTAATTATCAAGAAATTAATCATTTCCAGAGTGTAAGAAATGTTATTAAAGTTTGAGAATTTGTGTGAAATGTATATAATTAACAGATTAACATCTGTTACAATTAGTGTTAAATACATGAAAAGTATTACTTTATGGTATATTTGAGCAGTTGAGGGTTAAAGACCTTGCACTGGTGGCAGCTTAGTGGTGGTGAGATTTGAACCTGCAACCTTCTTGTCCAGAGTCCAATGCATTAACCACTGAGCTTCCACCTCCTGTGATATTCCAGTCTTTTTAGCAATGACTGAAAGTTGCTTTGAAATGAATCCAGTGATTACTTTTGAATTCTCTGCTACAGAAGTATTTGAACAATAGTTTGGTCAACTCACATATTTATTAGGTGTCACAGTTACCGATACATTACATACTCATCTAGAGTGGTTCTACTGCGGACACGAGCACAGACACTGGTGTCACTGCAGTACATCTCTTATACATTCTCATGTGTATCAACTTCACTTATGTCTTCGGTTCATACACAAATCCAGTTTGGCGCTTGTTACAGGCCACCAGGTTTCGCTTAAGTGTGGTTGGTTGAGGAAAATTACATTTGTATGAGCTTCTGTTTTTTCAATAACATTTTCATTTTGATTGGGACAAACACTACATCAATTATAAAATGTAAATAAACTGTCCTTAGAGAAGTAAGGAAAAGAAGCTAACGGGTTAAAGGGTGCTCGAATTGGATCCATACTTTGCTCTTGAGTTGTGGGGTTTTTTTGCACTTGTGTTCAGCTTTTAGTCAATTTCACATTGAACATTTGATATAGTTACAATTGGTGACAAAAACAAAGTAAACAGATGAAAGTACAAAGGACAAATGCAATGAATAGCATTATATCATTGCAATAGCACCTGCCATGGGGTGGCATATATTAGGCAGCAAGTAAACAGTCAGAATTTGAAGCTGATGTGTTGGAAACATGGAAATTGGCCAAGAATAAGGACCTGACCTACTTTTGAAGGGCCAAATTGTTATGGCTAGATGACTGGGTCAGAGAGACTTTAAGACGGAAAATTCTGGTTCTGGTATTCAGTGGTTAATATACAAAAGGTGATCTACGGAAGCACAAACAGTATGAACTATCAATCTGATCATGACGGCTGGGATCCGTTGTTGTCCATGCGGATTTTAGTCTGTAGTACAATTTGCTAGAAAGTCCATGCTGTCAAGGATAAAAGGTGTCAGAATACACATTGCATTGCAGCTTGCTTTCTAAGAGTCTGCGTAGCTTCAGACGCAGACAGACAGCCTGTACAGCCCATTCATGATCTGATGAATAACTTCTCCTTTGACATTATGTGGAACAGTGCAAATTTTGCAAACATTGTTTAGGAGAGGGGTACTGTGGTGTAGTGGTTAGCACGTTCACCTCACACCGCCAGGATCCGGGTTCGATTCCCGTCTCGGTCATGTGTGTGTGGAGTTTGTGCATGTTCTCCCCGTGCCTCAGGGGGTTTTTCTCCGGGTTCTCCGGTTTCCCCCCCCCTCCCCCCCTCCCCCCCCCGGTCCAAAAAAACATGCACGGTAGGTTGATTGGCACCTTGGAAAAAATTGTCCCTAGTGTATGAATGTGTGTGTGTGTGTGTGTGTGTGTGTGTGTGTGTGTGCCCTGCGATGGGTTGGCATTCCATCCAGGGTGTATCCTGCCTTAATGCCCATAGACGCCTGAGATAGACACAGACTCCCCGTGACCCGAGGGAAGATCGGATAAAGCGCTAGAAGATGAATGAATGAATGTTTAGGAGAGGTTTGAGGAACATGACAGAGTTCAAGGTGTTGTCTCTGCCTCACGATTTCACAGATTCCCGGATCTCAATCCGACTGAGCGTCTGTGGGATGTTTTGGACAAACAAATCCAATCACATTCAGGCAGAACCTCCTCAACTGCCTCAACTGCCTCAACAGCGCAAAGCTTGTTTCACAAGCGGGACCTACAAAATGTTTAGCAGGTGGTTTTAATGGCTGGTCTCACAGAAAATGGCATGGTACATTCAGTCAAGACTGAAATTGATACACTTGTGTACTTAAACATGTAATATATACTGATGTGATCCATCTGTTCCATTGTACACATTGCCTGTATTGTTTATGTGTAACCACATAGGTATTAGAGACTTAGTTTAAAGCAGAACATTTGCTGTCTCTCACTACACACACACACACACACACACACACACACAAAACACAGAACTGTACACTCTCTACTTCCCCAACACTCAGGGAAAATGTGGGATGGATGAGTGTGGATTGTTGTCAGTGATAATAAAAGCTGCAGGCAGAGGCAGAGTGTCATTGTAGTGTTGCTCATGGGCTCCATCACAAAACAAAGCTCGGTGATGTCCATATAAAAGCCACTGATCTTCTGATCCTGTTGATTTTTTTTGTTTAGCCAGAAAAATTAGGGATGAGCAAAAGGAGCGTAATATACTATACATTAAAAAAAAAGATTTTGTACTTAATATTTGCCTACTTGCTTCGTATTTGTCTTATTTAGCACAACAGGAATGTAATATGATAACTTTCTTCATGTTAGAATTCGTTTTTTTAGTTATATTAAGCTCATATTGCCTCAGTTGGCTGTTCTTGGTATCTCGGGATCTTATTAATTTTTTTAGGTTCAAGAATGGAGTCATGATTTCTAAATGTGTCAACATTAATGAAGGCATTGTGTAACATTTCCACCTCCGTCTAGCACCTGCATTTCATGGGTGTGGTGTTGAAGGAAGGGATTGAGCATCTCCAGCCATTGTTATTTTATGTGTTAAGGAAAATTTGCCAACACAGTGATGAAAAAAGCATGATTAAAGCTGGCACTGTTTGTGACTAATGGTCAGCTTATTAAAGAGCAGCATATGGGGCATTGTTAAGAGTTAGCCAATAGGAGTCTCAGTGGAGAAAATGTGCCATCATACTGATCACCTGACAAATGTTTGGCCGTTTTTATGCCATTGACAAAAGTGGATATTTGTGTGTGTGTGTGTGTGTGTGTGTGTGTGTGTGTGTGTGTGTGTGTTTGTATGTAAAAAAACACTTCTACAAGAATGCTTATTTTGCAAATACTTTCTATAACCTATATATAACCTATATATATATATATCTATACCCATATATATATAGTATAAATATTTTTGCACCGTACCAAGCAGTTCTCTATCAAGTGAACATTTTATCAAACAGGGTTCATTTAAAGTAAATAAATCGAGAACTCGGAATTTCACCGCAAACAAAAGACCATTATTCAACCCCATTAAATTTAGCATTATAACACACAAATAGCATCAGCAGGGTTTCTGCAGTCAGAGATTACCTCATCGGGATCACGCTGCCATCTTTCTATCTGAGCGGATCTCACGAGCTCTATTATTCAGCAGCGGTGGCACCCAAACGCATATTTTCATGAGGGCTGCTGAATCACGGCACGACCCAGTATTCTGCTAAAGACCGACCATCGTCATCGTTGAACGCACTTTGTGAATAGCCCGAGTGAGGGGGGGAGGGGGGGGGGGGGTGAAGGGGACACGTGCTCACAGATCGTGAGAGCATACAAAGTTTCAAAAGCAAAGTTTAAATAGTGTGTGTTTAATGTGTTTGAACTCGATCATATTTAGATTTCTGAGTTGTAAACTTGTTCAACCAAATGATCGAACATGTCACGTCACCTGGGCGACAATTAATCAAACAAGAATATCCAGTCAAACATCCACTGCCAGGTAGGCTTTTATCTCCCAATGTAATCATGTGTTTAATGAGTGCCTATTTCAATGTAAAATGTCGTTTTTATTGTAGACAGTCACCTGTGTGTAGTCACTACGCGTGTATTATACAGTTGTATTTGAGATCTAGAAATAGTGAATTATAGTGAGATTATTAGCTGCAGTAAAGCAGCAGTTAATATCATCTTTCATGTTTACTGGATGATGTGTGGGAGCACTTTCTTTAGTGTTTCTTTAAGAAAATATTACTCTCTAGTTATAAAGGTAGCTATGTGATTCATTCTGGTATGTTTTAGGATATATGAAGACACTACAAAGTCTGATATATTAAAATGCATACTAAAAATAAGGATAAATCTGTTTATGTTTATATCAGTGTTTTCGCCTTATAGAACAACCTGTTCTCTGTCGAAACGCAAACCTCACCATGCTGCTCCGAGCTCCAGTCCGGCACTGCAGCTGTCCATTCCACGGCTTATCTCTTGCCCTCGTGCGTACTTGTAGAGTAAGAGCCCACATAGGGGATCCTTTGTTTAGGAGGGTCTAGGCATGGTCGATGATTTACAAGCTGCTAAACTCTCCACGCGATTGGCTGCTTGTGCTGTGTGCGCGTCGGCCAGAAACGTGCGTCAGGCGTCTGCGGCAGTGTGTAGCTGTTTCGCTCTGTGCTGATCATGCAAAGCTGGGTAGCTCACTGCTCATCGACCACTACAGCCACTTATTCTTTTAAATCCAAGCGAGGCAAGATGGCTACCTTTTAGGATTATGTTGCCCAAAATCGAGGGCTTGCCTCTAAGGAGCGACAAGGTATTCCATGGCTTTTTTTCACTGGCTATTGTCTGATGGAGACAGAGGTGTTATGACCGCGGCTCCGCTCATTTGCTTTGTGCATCCGACTTGTGTTTTCTTCTTATTCCTGCATCAGTAACATGCAGTGTTTTATGTTGTGATTTTTCTGTTCAGGTGAGCTGCAAAGACCTTTTCAGACCACAGGGAAAGGACCGAGTCTCCAAGGTAACAGACGCTCACTTTTTTTGCTATAGCAATGTTTTGTTCATTGTTTTCTTTTTCATTTTTAATGAAGTCCAGTTTTGGCACCTGCTGCTCTTTTCATCGAGCAACGTTCCATTTGTGATTCTCACATGCATGCATATTGACTAGCTGCCTAGAGAGAGTGATTTTCATCTGCAGCGTGTTTCGTCTGCTTTCAATTGAGTAATGTGAAGTTGTGAGACAGGAAAAGAGTGCTGTATGAATGAAGCCACCAAAACAGCTTCACAGAAACTCTCCCCAGGAAGGAAGCATGTTTTTTTTTCTGAAGTCATGTTGCAGTAAAGGTACAGTGCACTTAAAGCGTGCAGTTCTGGTAAATTGCTCTTTGATGGGTTTAGAGATGGTGTTGTTGGGGTGGGGTGGGGGGGGGGGTTCGGTCGGGGGGGGGAGCATCACGACTCTCGTTAGTCGTGTCAAGTTAGAACCAACTTCTTCTTTTTAAGCTGTTAGAATTTACACCTTGAAATGGAACCCACATCTGTGTAAATCTGTGACCTACTTGTGTCTGATTCTCAACATGTTACCAATCTTTCTTTATTACTGGAACAAGTGGAAAGTTTAAAGAATGCGTGTTATTATTATAAGTTATTATTATAAGTTAGATTTAGCTTTCCTTCTATTCCAAGAAAGCAAATATATTATTGCTATTGTTATTGTCTTTTGTAAATGAGAGGTTTCATCAGTGTGTGTGTGTGTGTGTGTGTGTAGTAGAAGATGTGAAGTCTGTGTGTTTGGGTTCGACACGCCCACCCTGCTCTAACTTTCCCTGGTAACGCTTCCTTAGGGAGGCTTCTTAGAATTCTGTAGGCAATACGTGCTCTGTTGCTAGGGGTGTACATGGTGTACATGGGTGTGTGTGTGTGTGTGTGTGTGTGTGTGTGTGTGTGTGTGTGTGTGTGTGTGTGTCTACTCTCAGGGTTTGTGTGTGTGTGTGTGTGTGTGTGTGTGTCTGTGTGCAATCTGTTTGTTTTTACCCTGAAAAGGAGTCAAGTGTGACTTTTTGGGGTTTCAGTGCTTCAGACACAACAAACGAGAAAAAGAAAGAAGCCGAGATGTGTGACGTGCAGAGAATGAGCTAATCACTTCTCTTTTATGTCAATGCCAAGTGGCAGCTGCACGAGCCTCATACGTGTTTATACAGTAAACAAGCACACTTCATAAAAAACAAAAGCAAAAAGCACTTTCTGCTGTTTGTACATAAGAAGAAACAGCGTGAGGTCAGAAACTCCCGACTCGTGTCTCCGTCAGATCCTTTACATTATAGATTCTAGTATTGACATCATTGTTTATGCAAATGAACCTGAAGCATATTCCCTTCTGATTGCGTTCTTCCTCGAGTTTTTATTCTTAGCCTGGTCAACTAAAGTGCACCAGAATATTTGGATTTAATTGGTTCATTTGATAGATGTCATACACACTGATTTGATTAGGACGAATGAAAATATGCTCATCTCAGCAGATTTCCGTGAGTCACACAACTGTTTCCAATTCACGTGTTTAACCTTAAAAAAGCTCATATCCACATGCCAAGTAGGTCACCTCGTGCACACATCCGGTAATTTCATTTGAAAAGGGGCAATCAGAGACCCTTGATGAGCACAGCACATACATAGGCGATCGCAAAACTGCTTTCTGTATGGGACATTTACTGAGTTCTGTGTGTGTGTATATATATATATATATGTGTGTATAATTTTACTGTCATAATCACATTATTAGTGATAATAATTACAACTAGATCATCCCATCATTTAAAAATGTCCTTCAAAGGGAATATGATATTGTTTTTACAGCTATATAGCAGTACTGTGACAACAAAACAGACAAAAGCCTAATGACTTGCTGAGTTCGTGCATTTTTGTGTTTTTTAAGCTACTATTAGTCTAGTTTATTGGAACACAATATTGGTGTTGTGCAAAAGTTTTAGGCAGGTGTGAAAAAAATGCTGTAAACAAAAAATGCTTTCAGAAATATAAATCATTTTTTTGTCTAAATCGAATCGAAACCAAATCAATATCACAAAGTACAAATAAATATCATTAGATTTACATATTGTGTAGAGTTATTCTAAACAGACATTGAGGAGCAATATGAATAGACCATGAAGAAATAAAGGAAAATGTGTGGATGTACATGTGCTGTCTGTTCCAGTCTTGTGAATGTTCCAGTGTTTGTATGAAAAGAAGTTTTTCATGTTGGCTGCTTTCTTTTCTGGATTATATGCCAGAGAAGCTGATGACTATACTTTTTTTTTCTCCGACCGTGACAGTTGCAGGTGCTGCTTAAGATATTGCCTCACTCTGCTTTTGGCAAGGCTAGTCAGTTGCATCATTGCATGTCCTGCCATAAAGGGTTTATAGAGTGGTTATGTATACAATGTTATAGTCGGTAGCTGCTGGTGAATTATTCAGATTTCCAGTAAACAGTTCAACTCCAGGTTGGTTCTAAATGCTTAAATTCACATTTGTTTTTTAATTGTTACATAGTTTTCCACATATTTATGCAGGAGGTGAAAATGTATAATACAGTATGTAAAAATGTCCAAAACCCAGTGTTTTTTTATACCTATGTGTATATGTATATACATATATAAACCAAGAATGTGTGTGTATGTTTATTTATTTATTTATTTTCATGCTCGCCTTTTCTCCTAAACAGAACGATTAGTATTGAGCGAGTGATCAGATATGGGAACAAATGTTTTTGTTCTCCAGCCAAAGTTATGCCTATTTTCATGATATGTCCGTATCAAACTGCTGTCCTGCCGTGGCACCATTAGGATGTTGATTTATGATGGTCAGTAACAATATGTGCCACATCACTCATATGCCAGTACCAGTTTAGTCACTATTCTGTTTTTTCCTACCCAGGTTGAGTCACAGAGCGTCTCAGTAAATGGCACTAGTTCAGAGCAGATGGAGGAGGAGGTGCCAGAGGACGGGGCATGTGATGTATCTCAAGAACACACTGCTCCACCTGACTCGCCCACACCCCTCCAGTACAGTCCTGAGAGCAAGCTCCAGCCTGCTGTCAGCCACCATGCACTTCCTACTCACCATGACTCTCACAATGGTGCTAAACACGTAAAAACAAACACTGAGAAACATACAGATCTCACCAAAACACCGTTTGAACCACATGGGACTTTGAACAAACTCACCAGCACTCAACCATCCGAGGTACCTCCTGAAAAGATGGAAAATGGAAAGATCAAAATAGAAGAGCAGAGCCCAGTGGAGGATGCACAGATTACATCCCACTCAGATAGTGATGTCTACTTTGAAGATTTGTCTACACTAGCTGTGGTGTGTTCCTCCATTACTGATAGGAAGGCTTTGGATGAAAAGCTATTTGGTGAACAAACCCCAGATATCTGTCCTTTTAAAAAGGAAAGAGAAGAACCATATCAGAGTAATAAACACCAGGAACAGATTTTTAACAATCCAGAAAAAGATGGTAACCCACGTCTTGAAGACTCGATTGCAATGTCTTTTGTTGTTCAAAGGAACATAAGCATTGATCAGGCCATAGCTATCGAGGCCTTAACCCAGTTGGCAGCTACTCCAGAATCAGTACTCCAAAGTCAGAACCGTCAGAATGAAAGCTCAATGTCTACAAACATTACATCACCCAAGCCTACACCACTTCAAGAAGCTAAATCAATAGCAGAGATTGTTTCCAATAAAGTCCCAGTAATTAGTTTGTCATTGCATCAGCCCCCTGTTATTTACAGTCCAAACAACAGGCAAGAAACGTCCACCCACCGCAGTACGCCCCACAAACTCTCTATACATGACCTGTTAAAGGCTAGTTCAGAATGTGAAAAAATCTTGCACACCCAAGATAATGGAAAGTTAAACCAAGCACTTTGTAAAACAGAGAGGATAGATGGCACTTTCAAAAAGATCAAACATGTTGATAGAACGCATAGCTCACGGAGGAAAGATGAAGAGGAGGTGGCTGCCCAGTTGGTGCAACTTGCATTCATGATAGAATCACAACACAAGGCAGTATCTTCTGAAAACAGTCCACCCGAAGGAACTCCAGTTCAGACCATGAAATACAATCATCACGGCATTGAACAACATTTAAAACGGCAAAACAAGACAAGGTCATCCCCTTCAAGTCCAAGGATATCAAAAAAGAGAGCCACTGCAAATGAGGGAAGCAATCGTAGGCTACCACTAGCCAAGAAATCACCCAATGGCAAAGCACTTCTAAAGGTGAAGGGTAAAAGGGAGGCATTGCAGCAAAAAACTAAATTGCACTCCAAACGGAATCCGTTTCTGCCCCAGACGCAAATAGACTTGAAAAAGTACCTAGGATATGCTAATAATGAATATAGGCAACTTTTCCATTTCAGCAACTCTAACAAGGTAGAGCACTTAGACCTCCAGTCTCTGACGAGTTCTGGGAATTTCAAAGCAGACCATGGAGCTCTGGGTCACTTCCAGGGCAACACGTGTCAACTGAATGGACATTGTCATACTCTCACAAATGGTCATCTAGGTGCTACGCAAGGCCAGAGGCCTGAATGTGAAGAGCGTTTTAATTCTCAGGTATTGAAAACACACAGTGTGCTGAATCATGGTGCTAAACCACAAGCCTCCTGTGCCATGCTTAATGTTCACAGGCAGGACCCATCTATGAGTCCCGGGAGGACACAAGTAAACCGATTCAGTGAGCCAGGTCAGGCTTTCGTTGATCAGAACGGGTATTGCAAAGTAGAGACACCCGGCTCTCTATCCATGTTGTCTGTGTCTGCCGAACATATGGAAGATGGTGCTGGAGAATGTCGTGAAGAACACACTCCCACCAAGCACACGCTCAACAGCTTTTTGGAATCTCCATTGAAGTTTCTGGACACACCAGCCAAGAATCTGATCAACACTCCTTCAAAAAAAACATTGGACCTCCCCTCCTGTGACTGTATGGGTAAGATGTAAAACATTGCTGATGAATTGTTCGATCACAAACACCTTTATTATCAGGAGGAATGGTTTAGAAAGAAGTTTTTTTTTTTTCTTTTTTTAGAACAAATCATTGAGAAGGAGGAGGGCCCATACTACACACACCTCGGATCTGGACCAAGTGTAGCTGCAGTACGAGAGATGATGGAGAACAGGTGACACTTCAACCTTGTGTTCTTCATTGCATTCTTTTTTTTAAGTAGGAATCCCTATAAATACCAAATAACTCTTTTGAATGCAATACAATATGGTATAACTACAACCCTTTTTTCTTTTTACAGTTTTGTTCTGATTTAGATTTTGTAATTATGCTTTGAAAAGAATGGGATATGTGTCCCTCACTGGGACAGACAGATTTCTCTCACTTATCCTTCTGCAGTGCAAATGGAAATTCATTCGCCAAAATAGAAACAATTGCATTTGTTAATTGACAGATTTACATACACACATATAATACACTAGCTGGCTTCAGTCAGGCTTTTCTTCAAATTATTGTCTAATGCTTTTCTTTTGGCATTTTTTAATTTGTGCAACAATTAGAATCTTTGTAAAAGTTTGTACAAATCTGTGTATAGAAGCAGAAAAGTTCAACTCATGCACTAGTCAAGTTACAACAGGAAGCCACATTTCTGTGCTGAAGAGGCCCAGCAGAGGGACTTTTACCACACTATATGTTCACAGATGACCTGCTGCAGGCTCATGTCTGTGATACATTTAGGTGCGTAATGTGTAATGGATCCTTTTCTTGGTATCTAAAACCACTTTTTTTTTCTAGGTATGGGGAGAAAGGCAAAGCTGTGCGCATGGAAGTGGTGGTATATACAGGAAGAGAAGGGCGGAGCTCACAGGGTTGTCCAATAGCAAAGTGGGTAAGTGGCGTGCACAAAATTAGTAATCATTTAATTACCCAGTATACTCATGTATGTATATATATATATATATATGTGTGTGTGTGTGTGTGTGTGTGTGTGTGTGTGTATGTATGTGTATATATATATATATATATATATATATATATATATATATATATATATATATATATATATCACACACACTACACACACACACACACACACACACTTACATAAAGGAGTATACTGGTATATATATATATATATATATATATATATATATATATATATATATATATATATATATACACACACAAACAACATCAATACTGAAATATCTGAACGGTACCAATAGTAATTTCCCGAAGTATTGATAACCGCAGTGCCCGTCTCGTCACATTCACTCTGGTTAAATAGCATAAATCATAAGTGAAGCGAATAGAAAGATGGCGAGAGCGACGACCCGTAACATGCTTTGGTTTATAAACCATACAGCAGGTAATCCATCTGGAAACCTCAGAGAAAACATAAAAAACATACATACAATGCTGCACCGGAAATACGCTGCCAAGCTGACCAATCACAGATCCTGCGTTCTGTGCGATGTGACGCGTAGTTACATTTATGGAGACATGCTCTTCCGCTTCGTACGTGCTTCAGCATTAGCGGTGTAGGCTAATGATTCTCATATAGTGGTGCGATGCCAGGGGGGCGTGTGACCCTGGGGAATATGCTTTTATACTGTACTAGTGCAGTGGCACTCTCATTGTGAGAGTTTGCACAGAGATTATGACGAAAAAATACAACAAAGTGTATGTAGCGCTTGAATTCACTGTAACTACGGCAGGAGATGTGGAAAGACCAGTGTGTTTACTGTGTCTAAAAATGTTGGCAGCGTACTGTTTTTTTATTTTTATTTGATTGCATTTGAATTGATTTGAAACATTCTATATTATTCACCATTAAATGCTCACTATAAATGTCTAAATTCTAAATAGGAAAATAACACTGACATTTATCTTCTTCAGAAGTACAAAACATTATAGTCCATATCAATCTGTGTATCACTTCTTCTTTCATTCTTTCAGTTGACCACCAAAAACAGAAAAAACAATCTTATTTGATTTTGAATCGAATAAAGAAAGTCTTGTTTTTCATTATTTAAATTTGATTGTTTGATTGTTTATACACGGATTGAAAAGATTCAAACTTTAAACAGTTTGCTCAATTAACACATTTATTTACCTCAGAAGACTAAATTCACTGCAGTTAAAAACGAAAGCGCTGTAGTGCAGACCCCTGACAGTGAATATAATGAATAGGTGTGATCCGTCACCGCTTTCATATCATGATCATTTTTCTGGTGTTTGCCACAAGGAATATATTAGTAAATAATGAAGTTTTATAGTTCGGCCTCCGAATTCAGTGACTTTGTTACTCAAGAGTGCGGCCACAGGTTTACTAGTATCATCTGAAGAAATATAATAGATTTTTTGTACGTGTGTATTTTATACTGTGGTCCACGGCACTGACGGGCCTCATATTTTCGATTTTATGACTGAGACTTCTGGCCAATGGAAATTTGAGCATGGGTTATATTTAGCCCCTGAGCCGGACTTTGGACATGTCCACTTTAAACCTAATCATGTTGATAAACTGCTTAATTTTCTCAGCGAAAACGTGCCGAATATTGCCAACAAGCCCGCTTTGTGAATGCTGCTTCAGTAAAGGGGGGGGGTAACAGAAAATAATTGAGAAGCACTGGACTAGGAACAATAAATAATAATAATTTGACTAATATTATTATTTATTTATTAATAATTTAAGAAATAATAATAATGTGACTTCTAGTTGATCATTTGGAAGTGGCGTTTCAGAAGTGGCTTATGTGAAAGGCAAAGGCCTCTAGATTACACTATCATGCCTTGACTTTTAATTTATTTAATAAGCACAGAAAGATCAGACTTTTATTAGACAATAGTTTTGTCACATTTTTAAACGATTCAACCAACCACAGATTAGAGCATCACCTCACCTGTGACACTGCAATTAACACATTCCCAGGTGTGCAGAAGGAGAACCTCAGCACAAACCTTCATTTGAAATGCACCCTGACCTCCTGTTTGTTGAATCCACTCGCTGAATTAGTGCTCAGAAACCAGCATTAAACAGAGGACAATTAAAAATGGTGTTACATTTGGAAAGGCCCACGTGTTGCAGGAAAGATGGACAGTGGAAAAGTGGCAGAAGGTTGTTTTTTCCGGTGAATCCTAATCCTTGTAAATACTGCATAAAGCTACTGGAACCCGCATGGACCCATGATTCTCCAGGGTTCTCCAGGATCGTCAGCAGACATGGTCATTATTGAGCATGTCTGGGGTAAGATGCAGGAAGAGGCATTGAAGATGAAACCGAAGAATCTTATGGAACTCTGGAAGTCCTGCAGGAATGCTTTCTTTGCCATTCCAGATGACTTTATTAATAAGTTATTTGAGTTATTGTGGGGGGCACGTTGTCACACCGGGATCGGGTAGTCTCGGTTGTGTGTTGTGGAGTTTGCATGTTCACAGGTTCGACGTATGGATGCAGTCCTCCAGGGGGTTTTTGTGTGATCTCCGGATAGACGTTCTCCGGTTTCCTCCCGGTCCAGCTCATGGGAGTCATACACAATATCAATTCTTTTGCCACTGAATTCGGTATCTCACTTTTTTAGTAGCGGTACTTTTAAGAGTGACATCTAAACATGCTAAATCAAACCCCTACTGGGAGCAGACGAAAGTGGATCACTTTTAAAGTGACATAGTTCCAAGTGTTCAACAACAGAGGGCAGTGTTTGGGAATCACACTGCTTTTGCAGCACCATGAGTGTGTTCTGTCTTAGTTTTTTCTGAGGCATGGCTGCAGATACATGTACTGCCTCTATGACTGCTTATAAACGATTTGTGGTTTCAAGACTTTCATTTTAGACTGCCCTCATTACAGTATAAACTAACAAGAACTGAAATAAAAAGACCAAAAATATTACGGGGTTGATTTACCCCTGGTTTGCTTGGCAGATCCTTGTACACTCTCTCCTTTTACAATCCACACAAGTAGGAATCCAGTGGTGCAAGATTGTGGAATGGAATGGGTATAAGAAGTCAATACCATGTGAAATGATTCGTCCTGAACATTTTTCCTGCAGCATGGCTCGAGCAGCATGAACCAGGAAGAAATGATCTGATCAACATGCCTCTGCAGCAGTTCTGAAAGGGATATAATAATACTCTGAATATTATTATACTTTTTCGCACATGCAGAGACCCATTTGAAATAAAAACTGCACAACACAAGTTCTTTTTCACTATTAGGAGCACATGCGTCTGGGGCAGATGCGTATTTGCTTTCAAGATGCACAAGTTTCAGTAGGCCATCATATCAATTTGGTTATTAGTTTTCATATTAAAGTCAAAATATGACTTTAATTATAAAAGTTAGTATCGTGACAACACTTATCTATCTCTCTCTCTCTATAAGCCGCTATATATATACCATGCGGCTAATAATAAGGTATTCTGCAGATTTTTTTCCACCGCTAGGGGCTCTAACCGGAATTAGAATAAAACTAACACAAAATAAATGCAAAGAAGAAGAATGCGCTAGTTCCTCTTTAAGAGCAGATATAAGTAAGGTAGTCATTTCAGGAGAAATGAAGATAAATACTGTAAATAGCGCTTATAATCAGAAGGAGGACAAACTCTATCTTAACAAGTAAGGTGACGCTTTCACAAACAGGAGAAATGAAGATAAATACTGTAAATAGCGATTTTCTCTTCGTTCTGTCCCGTTTTAATGTAAATTGTAAACACACACAACACACACACACACACACACACACACCACTACAGCCTCAGCGGTCTTGATTTTCCCCTCTCCCGAAAAGCGGATGCGGCTGGTAAAATTACACTTTATAGCTCAGAAATGATCCAAAATGATCACGTCCTCTGAACACTTCCGTTTTGGGCCCGCGTCTCTGTGCACACCCCCGTGTTAGATGTACAGGTTAGGAAAGGATCTATTAGTCCCCTATTTACATGTACATTTACAAAAGCGGATGCGGATGCTTCCACACTGCCATTTATGAAGGCCTCTAGAAAAAGGCTTTCCCTGTCACGAAAAGCGCTCTCCAAAAAATTGCCTCAGCTCACTCTGAACACCTTCCGGGGCCAGACTGCCCGTGAGATGTCGCAGGAATCTCCCCTATTTAAAGGCCCCTAGATTCCTTCCACACTGCCAGATTGTCTCTACAGGTTTCCCTGACGACTCTCCAGCCTCAGCCACTCTTCCCTTCTACCTGCTGCCTGTATTTCAAGCTCCGGACCCATTTAAAGCCTTCCGCTTCGGCCTTGTGAGTGCCTGTTTTCTCTGCCTTGGATCCTTCCACCCTGCGCCTCCCGACAAATATAAAGCCAAATCAACCCGTCATTGGCTACAGCTAAATAAAGTGAAGGTTCTGGAGTGGATCTCTCAGTCTCCTGATCTCAGTATCATTGAGCCACTCTGGGGAGATTTCACATTTGTAGTTCATGCAAGACAGCACAAGAATTTACAGTAACTGGAGGATTTTTGTCAAGAAGATTTGGAGTTTTACCATCTGAGAAGATAAAGAGCCTCATCTACAACTACCACAAACAAACAAACTCTACAACAAACTTTTCATCAGGTTCATTTGGGTGGTTTCTGTTGTCATTATGACTTTAAAAGAGTAAGCACAGTTGTTTCACAATAAATGGATTCAGCCAAACACTAACCATGAGTAAAAGAAAAGTTTTGTGTTTCATATCATATCCTATATATATATATATATATATATATAGATATATTACAGTCCCGGACAAAAGTCTTGTCGCGTATAGTACTTGACTTTTAATCAATTGGTGTTAGAAATAGCTGACTAAATCTTGTTAATGACAAATAAATCATTGAAGGTCAAATTTTGTTTTCTCGCCTATAAAGAAATAGCTGTCAGCAAATTAAGTAGTGGTGCTTTGAGATCCAAATGTAATATCATGATGAGCTTTGATCATGCAGCAGTTTTGGATCTGGTCTTCAGCCTCTTGATAATCAACACTTTAGTCTCAGGGTGAATCTTAGGCATGTTTGCAGAGGTCTAGTTGCAGTTGAGGTGAAGGTCTCTCGACAACCCCATAGTGTACCCCAGACCATGGGGTTCTTTTTATACACACTGTGGTGTAATTCTGAGACCAGCGTCTCGCAGGCTACCCCCTACAACCACACGGTGATTGATCCACCACAACTTATTTTCTCATTCAGGCTCTGCTGAGTGGATGGGCTCCTTGTCACAGGTGAAGCTTGGTCTCCACTCTCTTCAAATCTTTTTTTTATCCTCCGGACCTGTGTGTTGTAATCTCAGCCTCTTGACAGAAGATATGACAAGGCGACAACACTTATGTCTTTGCAGAAAATGGACTCAATGGGCTTTACCAAGCTGTGAATATTAGAATACTTTTTGACAGTTTCGTTTTGCACTGAAACATTATTACAAAAGCTGTTGGGATTAAAATGAGACATTTCTAGTAAAAAAATCTTGATTAGAAATATATTTCAGCGGCACTTCAGGTCAATTTGTACACAAGTGACAAGACTTTTGTCAGGGACTGTATGTGTGTGTGTGTATATATATATATATATATATATATATATATATATATATATATATATATATATATATATATATATATATATATATATATATATATATATATATACACACACACACACGTATAAGATGTCTATACATACATGGGTTGTCAAAAATATCAATATTTCAATAAACTCAATTCAATAAATATCGATACTGAAATATCTGTATCTGAATACTAATTTCCCAAAGTATCAATATACCGATAAAGGCGTGTTGACAAACACCACACGTGACTGCAGTGCCTGTTTCGTCTCATGTGCTCAGGTTAAATAGTCCTAAAAAGTGATGCGAGTGGAGTGAATGGCGAGTGCAGAGTCAATGCAACTTTCTTTGGTTGATAAAGAGCATATCAAGTGTGCAATCGTGGAAATATTTTGGATATGAATCATGAACATGGAAATGAAAAAGGGCATTTTCAATGCAGAAGTATAAAACAGCCTTCATAGACTTGAGTCTGGTGCGTGCAGCAACCGGAAGCAGACGGACAAGAATGCTTCAGAAACAAAGGTAATATTTACTTCGAAAACACAGAACAGAAAGCGCACTCTGAAGGAGCAGGTTACCATGGAATTGCATGGGGCAACAGGAGAGGCCGATGAATAGACAAACCGGATCGGCGATACTTGATGCAGAGAGGCCAATATCCCGGGTGGATAGCCAAACCTGTCGCCACAGGTGGTAATTCGGGTCCTCCCGTTGCTGCAATCTGCTTGCAGCTTGTTCCGGTGCACCGCCTCCTGGAGCTGTTGGTGGGCGTCGCTGCAGACTCTCGCTTGAAAAGGCGTGAGGCCGGTGGAGGACTGCAGCAGGGAGTTTTTGGGAATACTCAGCCTATACGAGGAACTGGCTCCAAGAGTGCTGGAGGTTGTAGCAGAAAGTCCGGAGGAACCGCCCCACGTCTTGGATGCGCCTCTCAGTGTGCCCATTGGACTGTGGATGGTTCCCAGAATTCTAAATCAGCTAAGACTTGTGGGAACGTATTGTCTTTTCGGAGGACTCACGGTGTAGGATGTTCTCTTGTTCCTCGGACTCTTCAACAGCGTGGAGGCAGGAGAATGAATCGCCCTTTGCATTCTTGGAGCTGGGCCTGTAAGAGATAGTAAACTGAAACCAGGTGAAAAATAGGGCCCACGTAGCTTGCCGGGGATTCAGGCGCTTTGCTTCTTTGAATTATTGCACGGTTAACACCATGAACAGCCAGTGTCTCCATCAGTCTAGAGACAGCCAGAGAGGGGGCGTTGGCTAGAACAAATGGCATCACGAGGTACCCATAGTGCTGGGTAGGTGTGATGAAGACCATCTTTCATTCATCTCCCTCCCTGATCCGGACCACACTATAGGCACTGTGGAGGTCTAATTTAAAAAATATGGAGGCCATGCATCATCTCCAGTGCAGCGGGGATGAGAGGGAGCGGATACGGGAATTTGACAGTGATGCTGTTCAGGGCTCGGTAATCAATACAGGGTCATAGCCCGCGTCCTTCCTAGGCACAAAGATGAAACTGCAGGCTGCAGGGCATGTAGCAGGACGGATGTAACCATGTTTGTGGGCCTCGTTGATGTATTCCTCCGTGGCTTTATAATATTCAGGTTGGGACAATGGATAGATCTTCCAGTGGGGGGAGTGATTTTCCGGGCACCAGGTTGATCGCATAGTCCCAGGGTCTCACCCTTTTCCCATGAAATAACAGGGTTGTGATCCACCAACCAGGGTTCCCAAGGATCACTTCAGCTGTCGATCCAGCTAGCTATCCCACAGTGATTAGCAAAGGATCCACATATCATATATGTCCCTGAGTGAGTGTCTTACCGGTCACCTAGCGAGCTTGGTCCCTGGGTTAGTCTTTTTCAGACCCAGCTGACAGCTCAGGTGGCCAGCGATGAAATTCCCCGCAAAACTGGAGTGAAGGAGGGTGTACACTGAAAGTGGAGGTAGTAGTGGAGACAGTAATAAGAGCACTTAAGGGTTTCATTCGGTCACTAGGTGGTAGAGCACTCACCAGGGGTCGAGGAGGAAGTAGAGGGACCCACAGATGGCGTGGTCATGTTTCCTGCAGTATAAATAGAGGTTGTGAGACATCCTCCTCTGCCGTTCAGCCGTGGTCAGACATCCTCCGTTCCACCTGCATTGGTTCTGGCCGGTTTCCAGAGTACTGGAGGTTTCCACACACAGATCTGGAGTGTATTCCAATAGAATAGAGAGTGATCGAAAACCTCCAGGAAGTGACAGAAGAATGCTTTGCAGGACGAGAGAACTGGTCTGCCTTGGAAAAGTCAGCCGAAGGAAAGTGAGCACTGCCGCAGGAAGCCGTGACACTCCTGGGCATACGGCACTGGTCACACCATTGGGGTGGAGACTGCCAGCACTGGTGGCAAACTGGCCGCTGTAGGCATGTCAGGTAGATCCGTATCAGCTGGAGACTCGGCAATCGGAGGAGTGGAATCCTCCATGGGGATGATGTGCATAGCCTCCATATGGCCCTTATGGTCCGGGCTTCTGTAACGAATCAGACGGACAAGGATGCTTCAGAAACAAAGGTAACAAAACAAAAAGTGCTCTCTCAAGGAGCGGGTGACTAATGTTCACGGCCCTGCAATGGGGCAACAGGAGAGGCAGATAAATAGACAAGCCGGAGCAGGGAGACTCACAGAGAGGGTTCTAGAGCGTGGTTACTTCTGAGGTTAGAGCGGTACTCGAGCGTCTGAAGAACAGTACTGCTGAGAGAGTGTTGAGAGAACTGTGGAATGAAGGACATACGTTAGAAAACATCTGGCAGAGATTTCACTGAAAGGATATAGCATGCCATCCATGCCATCTGCACGGTTGCAACAAGCCCAGACATGGAGTGGAACAAGGAGGCTGTTTAAATAGGCAAAGAACTGCTGAGGCTGGGATTAGGTTCAGGTGAGGCTGATTAGAACTCCGTTGAGAGAGAGCGCTGGGGGAGAGAGTGAGGGAGAGCTGGCCTGACTGTGACATGGACGTAGTGCAGCAGTGGGATGGTGTGGGACAGCTTGGGCAGGTTGAACACAAGCCACAGTAAACAGTAAACAGTAAATACTGTGGTCAAATGTAAATCAACTTGGGCTTATTCAGAAAAGTATTACTTAAATTCTGCATCTTTACTTCAAAATATAAAAAAAAACAGATTTACACATTAACATTGTGGCAGTTATTTTTTCTGTGATATCAAAAATCTATATTTTTCAAAGTTTCGTATCAAAGTTAGAAATTCTAGTGTCGTGATAACACTAATATATATGAAGAGAAAAATCTGAGCTATAGAATCTAATTATTTCCTGTACTGAGAATGTCCATTGTGGGCCTTGTGTGTGTTGGTGTGTACTTTCTGTTCTGCTATATTGGTACAGTCAGAAAACATGGCAGACAGGTTACAGTTTGACCTTTGTATGAACCGTTTCTTTTTCTGTTCAGTTTTTTGACAGTTCCTGTGCTGGTTAGATATTTTCAGTTGATGGACCTGTTGTCAGCTGAGCAGTGACACTGAGCCACAGTGAAATCCCGGAAAAGTTGTTGCACCTACTACACCAGCATCACACACACACACACACACACACACACACACACACACACAACAACTACCATGCCATTGCAATGTCACGTTCACTAATGTACTCAGAATGTACTCAAAATGGATTTTCTTCCTGCCAATATTGCTTTTTAAGTAATTTCACTACACAAAGCAGTCGTGTGTTCATGTGAACTTGATCATCAGTCTACAATGGACAATGGCGGCTACCAGAGGAGGAGAACTTTAAATGGAAATAAATAAATGGAAACATTTGTCTCCTTATCATTTTTGGCTGATTCGAAAAAAATGTTCTATATTGGTCAGTAGGTGTGGGAAACACGGTTCTCCCTGGTCGTTCAACAGGCTAAATTAATCATGCATAAAGCGCACCTGATATTTAAAAAAAAAAAACAAAAAAATCATAAATAAGTCATACAAGCCGCATCCGCTGTCTTTTTTTTTACCTATGTACCTAACCTAGTATTTTAACATTGAGGAACAAATTCATACAAAACAGTGCAGGAGACGCCGCGGGAACAGACAAAGGTAGAATCCTTGCGCTCTACGCGCCGCCGTGGTAGTTGGACCGTGAGAGCAGGATATAGTTTTAACTATTGCTGATTTGAGCATTGCTCGAATGGTTTTTGAGAATCATGGCATTTTGAAATTGCTCGAACCTCATGGATCGACCTCCTTCTATCCGCTTCTACCCACTAATTATAAAATTTATTTTGTATTAGTTTTGATTCTAATTCCTGTATTATTATTATTATTATTATATATGCATTTTGAATTTACGATAAAATTATGTGTCCTTAATTACCTGATAAACTCATTTATACAACATTCTATGTATTCTAGAATGTTGCAACAGCCTTTTAATGCTTCAATAATTTGCATCATATTTACATTATTTACATTTCTTTTTTATATTAATAGCTTACATTTTTTACTTTAATTATTCTGGTATGCTAGCTCTCATATGTTTCTTGCCCAGTTTTTATATTTTAGAGTTTAGTTTTATCATTTATTTAAATTATTTAATGTATTTATCTAGTCCTTTGTATTAATATAGATTTGTTTAAAAGATTCTATATTCCAGACACATTCAGAGCAGAGAACACTAATCAGGGAGAATCAAAACAAAACTATATATTTACATTAATACTTATACTTACATCACAATAATGAATAATTGACTTGGAACATGCTTAAGATATCAGCAATAACCACCTGAGTCTACATACACAGGTATCAGATATTCCAGTAGATTGTAGTAGAGGACGGAACCTCTAATGGTATGGAGGTGTTACAGCATGAAGCTGGTTGAGTGGAACAGTGTACAAGGGTGTCTCTAATGGCAAATTGTCCCAACCCGGACATTTCTCATATAGATTATCCGTCGGGGCAGTGAAGAGGAGAAGCTCCTGTGCCTGGTGCGTCAGCGGGTGGGTCACTGCTGCCAGAATGCTGTGCTGGTCATCCTCATTCTAGCCTGGGAGGGCATCCCACGCAGCATGGCGGACAGTCTATATGAGGAACTCACCAACACTCTCTACAAATACGGATCGCCCACCAGTCGCCGATGCGCCCTCAATGAGGAGTGAGTCAGGAGCTGTATACAGCACAGAGAATGCCTACGATTCATATGTATACACACACACACACACACAAGGGTGGTTATTTAAATAACACATATGATTGAGAGCTGTCGTTTGTTGATTAAAGGGTGTAACTAATATTTCTCTTTTTGCTTTTTGACTCTTCATTAGTCGTACCTGTGCATGTCAGGGTCTCGACCCAGAGACTTGTGGAGCTTCTTTCTCTTTTGGCTGTTCATGGAGCATGTACTTCAACGGTTGCAAGTTTGCACGTAGCAAAGTGCCCCGAAAGTTCCGTCTGCAGGGAGACTACCCGGCCGAGGTAAGCGGAGTAGGGCTGTTGCTGTTGATTATTTTAGTCTATCGATTAATCGAGTAATGAGATATAAAGTCATTTTTCTTTTTTAAAGAGTTTTTTTTTATATTAAAGTGTTTTTTTTAACAACAGGAGGTGAAGCTTGAAAGCAATCTGCAGAATTTGGCATCAGACGTGGCTCCTGTGTATAGGAAACTTGCACCTGAGGCTTATGAAAACCAGGTATGATCCAAATAATAAAAGCGAATAGTAAAGTTGTCATTTTAATGCGTTAAACGGCTCGTAAAAGTCAAAAGTGAATGAGAAGAATATAATGAGAAAAAAAGGAAACAATAAACTTCACAGATGCTGAAATTTCTTCCGATGCTTCTGATATTGACAGCATTCTCTATTTCATATTTCTGCCCTTTTAGTGTAAACGTTGATGTCTCCATTTTGTTGTTTCAGGTAGGACAGGAGGAGCTGGGGCAAGACTGCCGCCTGGGCACGAGAGAGGGTCGTCCGTTCTCTGGTGTGACGGCGTGTGTGGACTTTTGCGCTCATGCTCACAGGGACACACAAAATATGACCAACGGGAGTACTGTGGTGAGTGTCCCGTGTTTAAACAGGGTTCAGTTTAGTGCATATGTACACTCATGTAGTGAGGATTGAATACGCAAAATTCACACACTGATCTCCAACACTCGGTGTGCGTACTGAAGTAACTGCTATAGGAGTTTGCATGTCTCAGTTATCTCAGAGTTGGAAATGATTTTATTGTCCGAAATCACCTTGACTGAAGATTAGCATGAACTCAGTGTCTGAGAGTGATTAAATCCTAAATTTCACTGAGGATATAAGTGAACAAATAAGCTCGGTCATTTCTACCTGCAGGTATGCACTTTAACTAAAGAGGATAATCGTGCAGTGAGAAGCATTCCAGAGGATGAGCAACTTCATGTCCTGCCGCTATATAAGATCTCAGAGACGGATGAGTTTGGGCAGGTGAAGGGCCAGAGAGCTAAGATTGAGAGCGGAGCCCTTCAGGTGCTCTCTTCCTTCCCGAGAGAAGTGCGCATGCTGGCTGAGCCTGTCAAGTCTGCGAGGAAGAGGCGACTGGAGGCCAAGAGAGATCGTGAAAAGCAGAGGCAGCCAGGAGAAGAAGCAGGTCATTCCAGCAAAAATGAAGAACGAGCCTCTCAAAGGTATTGTCAGTAGTGCCATTCTTTTACTCAAGAGGCTTAGAGCTAATATTTGTTTGCCTTTATAGAATTATAACTATTTTCTTTCTTTTTTAGGCTATAAAAGCACTTTGCCATGTTTTAAACTGGAGCCTCAGAATTACTGTCCACCCATGCGAGTGACTCCAGACATGGAGACAGACTTTTTAAGTGATTCACCCAGCCCTTTCAGCAGCATGAACCGTACTCCACAAGTGGGCACGAGTGAACACACTGCAGCACTTTCACCCTACTCTCACTGCAGCCTGCCTGCCCCTCTACACTTCATAGAACACCAGCAGGAAACACACAAGTCTCCCGGTTACAGTGGATACCATTTTACAGTAAAGACAGAACCCAAGGAGGTGCACTGCCTCCAGGGTGGAGCTTCTCCAAGACCGCTCTCCCCAGCCCAGGCCGAGGGTCTCCACAGCAGACTCAACCAAGCACAGCCAAGCCTAGATAACAACTATCACCAGGGACTACCCATAAACTTCCGACCCCTGACCCCGGACGAGGTTAAAGCCGAGGAGGTGTGGTCAGACAGCGAACATAACTTTCTGGATGGGGATATTGGTGGAGTCGCCGTGGCCCCGTCTCACGGCTCCATCCTTATTGAGTGTGCCCGACGCGAGCTTCACGCCACCACTCCTATCCTACGGCCAAACCGGACCCACCCCACCCGCATCGCTCTCGTCTTCTATCAGCACAAGAGTCTCAACGCACCGGGCCACGGCCTGCTCCAGTGGGAGGCCAAGATGGCTGAGAAGGCCAGGGAGAGAGAGGAGGAGGCAGAGAGGTTGGGATCTGAGGCTGTAAACATGGGAAAGTCAAACGTCATTAAGAGAGATGCAGAAAGTGAAGAGGAAGATGCTTTTCAAGATGAGAGGCAGGAGTTAAAGGTCCCTACTCGCCAATCACTAACAGCTATTCAAAACAACACAATCACATCGTCCCCGTACGCTCTCACTCACGTCACTGGGCCTTATAACCGCTGGACATGACCATGGCCATGCCATTTTTAGCTAATGCCTTACCTCAGTCAGATCTCTCTGTTTTAACACAATCTTTGTTTTTTAGTGTCTTCAGCCGACATCTCAGCTTTTCATTGATACTGACTACGTGTCAGTTTTTAACTGTGAGTTTTGGTGTCTACACTTTGTTTTTACAGATGGTGCTCACCACAGATGTTATAAAAACTGGTTTTATACAAAGAGATGGAATTAGTGCATAGAAGATATAATTATTTATTCTGAATGTTTTTTTCTGTTTTGTTTTGGTTTGTTTTGTGTTGTTTTGAGGTTTTTTTGGTCCAAGCCTGTTTACTGCAATATTACTGTGTCAACCTGAAAAATGGTGTGCGTAGTAAACACTCAGAATTGACATTGTAAAATGTGAATTCTATGGTTTTTGCCTCAGCTTGGGTGCTCTTGTCAAAAAAAGTTCAATAGTTACTGTTTTATGGTGCCATTGTAGCAGTAACTTTGAATAACCACACAATGACTTACTATTTAAAAGTATTGTGACGCAGTTGGTTGTTGGATAGATTTAAACATGTAGCATTGGTTTTTATCATGTAATGAAGGTACATAGATGCTGAATTATTCCCAATACTCATTGCATTGTTTAAAAAAAAAAAAGCACTTTGAAGCAGCTTGACTTTTGAAATGTCCTGTATGCACAGTTTTTATTTTGTTTTTTTTTTTTTGGTTTTTTTTACGTGACCTCCTTCATTTAATATCTGTATATACGTTTTGCAATTTGGTTTGGAACCCATTCAGGATTTTTTTGAAACCATGCTTATGAAAGCAATAATCATGGAAGGTTAAATGCTGCATTTTGATAATGTGTGGAATTTAAAACACTTTATTACTGGAATTTGCATAAAATACAATATTACTAGGTTACCCAATTGTTTAGGTTTTTCAGCAACAATGACTTGAAAACAGCATTTTATATAATCAGACGTAATAATTTGTCACATTTGTGTTAAAATGATTCTCCATGGTGCTTTTTCCAAGGCCTGCTATACACCCAAGTGATAGTAGATCTGTTTTTTTTTGGATTTATGGTGGTTTTATTTGAAATAAATCATGCCATGTTTCATTATTTGAATTCTTTGTAAATGTCTGGATATTAGAGGTTTTGTTTTTTTAAACCGACATTTCTGTCTGTTTTTTAGCCTTCCATTCCATTCACTGAAATGGAGTGAGTTACTATATTCGATCTTATTATGTTCACTGTAGAAATGCTTTCTAATTTTTATATTAGACATTTGTTATTGCGATTTAGAAAAGCCTATGTTTTTTTCCAATCTTTTCCCTTAAGGTGCTTAAAGTTTACTGTGTAAATGTGGTGTATTATGATGTACTTCCAAAACTTTTATATTGAAAGCATTTGTGTTTAGAAAAAGAAACATTTCTTCATGCCAGCCGTGTAAAAAATCACCTTTTATAGTCTTTTCCTTTGCAGCGAAGGCAGAGAACCTTCTTAGAAAATCACCAAGACCTTTTGAATACACAAAGTGGCATGGATATATTCATTTTAGTGTATGTTTTCAATTAAAGCTACTTTTGTTGAACAAGGAAAGTGTTTCATTTATGAAAAACACTGATCTACAGAATAACATGACAGTGTGCTTACTGTGTGTGGGAACAGAATTAATTTTTATACACAGCATCAGGAAAGACTTTATTGCCTTTAAAACATGTTCATCATAGTTAGCATTATCATATTATATGATGTAGTTTTGTTTTGTTGAGCAAACAGTCAAAAGTCACATGTTAAATATATAAAATATGTTCATATTGACAATAGTAGATGCACGGTGGTTTAGTGTTTAGCACGTTCGCCTCACACCGCCAGGGTCCGGGTTCGATTCCCGTCTCGGCCATGTGTGTGTGGAGTTTGTGCATGTTCTCCCCGTGCCTCAGGGGGTTTTTCTCCGGGTTCTCCGGTTTCCTCCCGGTCCAAAAACATGCACGGTAGGTTGATTGGCACCTTGGAAAAATTGTCCCTAGTGTATGAATGTGTGTGTGTGTGTGTGTGTGTGTGTGTCCTGTGATGGGTTGGCATTCCATCCAGGGTGTATCCTGCCTTAATGCCCATAGACGCCTGAGATAGACACAGACTCCCCGTGACCCGAGGGAAGATCGGATAAAGCGCTAGAAGATGAATGAATGAATGAATGAATGAATATTGAGAAGATAAAATCCTTTCTGGCAGGTGGAGAATGCAGTTTGAGATTGATTTGAAAGTGCAAACATTTCAGTCATTGTAGTGGTTTATAGTCGAACATATTTAACAGGCGAATTGCAACATTAAAATGTGTTCTGTTCTCAATATTAGCTGCATAATGCATAAAGTAATCCGCAAACTGGGGCAACACTTTCTACTCTGCTCTATTACTATTAGTTAACCAGGGATGTGGAAATGTTGGGAAATGTGATCTCTGTGAGTTTCATATACACATTAGTCTCTCACAATAACATTTGATGCTGTGAACAGTAAAACAAGCATTGCCTAAAATGCCTTGTTTGTACAGGAATTGAAAGTGGATACGCTTTTTAGCTATTGCAATCCAGATTTCAAGTTTGGTGAATTCTGTGATGAGGTTGAGGTTTTATGTGACACATGATCACATGAGATTCTGATGGTGCTCCTTTAAAAAAAAAACCTGGTTAAAATATGTTCTATTGTACACAATTATTCAGGATTCAGCTATGGACGTCACAGAGATCACATTTTCCCAATCCGGAAATTTCTATGAACTGTAATAAATCTACATGAATGTATATAATTAGCGTGCACTTGGATAATTCTCGGTCAGTGGTACTCACATTCCAAATGAAACAGACAGTGAAGTTATATTAAATAGATTTGGAGAATACACAAACACCATGAAACAACCTCTAAAAAATATTTGTAATCATTATTTTTGATGTATTTTATGCTATAAATATCCTGTTGAATTGGTCATAGTAATCCTAAACATATCCTGCCCTGGAGCATGTTAACCATGGAGCACGTTACCATGACAATACAGCCCTGTAAAAAGTGATTCACCATCATGAGTCAAAACGAGTCAAAGCCAGAACCCTGAGTCAGACCCTGTTATTATATCAGGTTTCAAACTAAATTATTCTGTTTGTCAATATTTCAGAGTAACCAAAAATAAATACATCCTACATAATCCAGAGCTTCATCTTATATATATATATACATATTATGGACACATTTAAGATTAGATAAGACCGAAAGAAATTCTTGTACCAGAGAAAAAAAACACTCAAATTGTATAATATTTTATATTCTTTCACAGCACATTGAATTTTTGGTCAACAGGTCAAACGTGTGTGTGTGTGTGTGTGTGTGTGTGTGTGTGTGTGTGTGTGTCACATCCAGACAATATTTAACCACAATAGTTAACATCTAATGGCTTCAACATCTTCAATACCATGAATCTGAAACATGTCACAAAATATCATGGTCTTTCCAAATAACTTCAATAACATGACAACACTCATGGCTGTTCTGTTGGATGAAGAACACTGTCGGCTGTTCTGTTGGCTGAAGAATACTGTCGGCTGTTCTGTTGGCTGAAGAACACTGTCGGCTGTTCTGTTGGCTGTTCTGTTGGCTGTTCTGTCGGCTGTTCTGTCGGCTGTTCTGTTGGCTGAAGAACACTGTCGGCTGTTCTGTTGGCTGTTCTGTCGGCTGTTCTGTTGGCTGTTCTGTCGGCTGTTCTGTTGGCTGTTCTGGCTGTTCTGTCGGCTGTTCTGTTGGCTGTTCTGTTGGCTGTTGGCTGTCAAGAACACTGTCGGCTGTTCTGTTAGCTGTTCTGTTGGCTGAAGAACACTGTTGGCTGTTCTGTCGGCTGTTCTGTCGGCTGTTCTGTCGGCTGTTCTGTCGGCTGTTCTTCAGTGTCCTTCTGAGTAAATGAAGATGGATTTCAGTTGAACACTTTTGAGATGTGCAGAAACAAGAGTTTCAAAGCATGAACAGGCACCAGAAAAATCCTCAGCAATTACATGTAATATAATAAATGATGATTTAATAGAATGTTTAATGTCTTGTGTATATAATAATAATAATGAGGATGTTTTGCCCTGCACTGGGCACTGTATTCACTGTGACAACTGAAATATAAAAGAGTGCAGAAGAAAACATAATAACACAATAAAATGCCATTTTTTGTCATTGAACATTTTGTCCTCAAAAATCCTCGAGTGATTTGAGTGAGTTTAACAAAGGCCAAATTGTGATGTCTAGACGACAGAGCAAAAGCCAAACCTGCAGATATTATGGTCTGTTTCTGGTTTGCCGTGTCAACGCTTATCAAAAGTGTTCCATGGTAGGGAACTGTGGTGAACCAGCGACAGAGTCATGACGACACAATGATCATTAATATCGTCTGATCCAACACACAGTATTAGAGAATCTTATGACTGATGGAGGGTGACGGAAACAGAAGTGTGTGTTGTGGGGATAAGAATATATGACAGGGACTGGGTGGTGTTCCTGAGTACTGGGTGGTGTTCCTGAGTACTGGGTGGAGTGTTCCTAAGTGGGTGGAGTACTGGGTGGTGTTCCTGAGTACTGGGTGGAGTGTTCCTGAGTACTGGGTGGAGTGTTCCTGAGTACTGGGTGGTGTTCCTGAGTACTGGGTGGTGTTCCTGAGTACTGGGTGGTGTGTTCCTGAGTTCCTGAGTACTGGGTGGAGTGTTCCTAAGTTACTGGGTGGAGTGTTCCTGAGTACTGGGTGGTTCCTGAGTGTTCCTGAGTACTGGGTGGTGTTCCTGAGTAGTTCCTGAGTACTGGGTGGAGTGTTCCTGAGTACTGGGTGGAGTGTTCCTGAGTACTGGGTGGAGTGTTCCTGAGTACTGGGTGGTGTTCCTGAGTGTTCCTGAGTACTGGGTGGAGTGTTCGTGAGTACTGGTACTGTGGTGTTCCTGAGTATTGGGTGGTGTTCTGGTACTGTGGTGTGTTCCTGAGTACTGGGTGGTGTTCCTGAGTACTGGGTGGAGTGTCCCTGAGTACTGGGTGGTGTTCCTGAGTACTAGTACACCAGTACTCAGGTAGTCCTGAGTACTGGTGTTCCTGAGTACTGGGTGGAGTGTTCCTGAGTACTGGGTGGTGTTCCTGAGTATTGGGTGGTGTTCTGGTCTGTGGAGTTCCTGAGTACTGGGTGGAGTGTTCCTGAGCACTGGGTGGAGTGTTACTGAGTACTGGGTGGAGTGTTCCTGAGTACTGGGTGGAGTGTTCCTGAGTACTGGGTGGTGTTCCTGAGTACTGGGTGGTGTTCCTGAGTACTGGGTGGAGTGTTCCTGAGTACTGGGTGGAGTGTGGGTGAGTCCTGAAGTACTGGGTGGAGTGTTCCTGAGCACTGGTGGAGTGTTCCTGAGCACTGTGGAGTTCCTGAGTACTGGGTGGAGTGTTCCTGAGTATTAGTACTGGGTGGAGTGTTCCTGAGTACTGGGTGGTGTTCCTGAGTATTGGGTGGTGTTCCTGAGTACTGGGTTCCTGAGTACTGGGTGGAGTGTTCCTGAATTACTGGGTGGAGTGTTCCTGAGTACTGGGTGGAGTTCCTGAGTACTGGGTGGAGTGTTCCTGAGTACTGGGTAAAAAAAGTGTTCCTGAGTAGTGTTCTGGGTGGAGTGTTCCTGAGTACTGGGTAGGAGTTCCTGAGTACTGGGTGGAGTGTTCCTGAGTACTGGGTGGAGTGTTCCTGGTGTGGAGCACTGGGTGGAGTGTTCCTGAGTACTGGGTGGAGTGTTCCTGAGCACTGGGTGGTGTTCCTGAGTACTGGGTGGAGTGTTCCTGTGGGTGGAGTGTTCCTGAGTACTGGGTGGAGTGTTCCTGAGTACTGGGTGGAGTGTTCCTGAGCACTGGGTGGAGTGTTCCTGAGCACTGGGTGGAGTGTCCTGAGTACTGGGTGGAGTGTTCCTGAGTACTGGGTGGAGTGTGGAGTCCTGAGTACTGGGTGGTGTTCCTGAGTATTGTGTTCCGTGTCGGGTTGCCCTGAGTACTGGGTGGAGTGTCCCTGAGAACTGGGTGGAGTGTTCCTGATGTACTGGGTGGAGTGTCCCTGAGTACTGGGTGGAGTGTCCCTGAGAACTGGGTGGAGTGTTCCTGTGTACTGGGTGGAGTGTCCCTGAGTACTGGGTGGAGTGTCCCTGAGCACTGGGTGGAGTGTTCCTGAGTACTGGGTGGTGTTCCTGAGTACTGTGGAGTTCCCTGAGGGGTGTTCCTGAGTACTGGGTGGTGTGTTCCTGAGTACTGGGTGGAGTGTTCGTGAGTACTGGGTGGTGTTCCTGAGTATTGGGTGGTGTTCCTTGGGTGGTGTTCCTGAGTACTGGGTGGTGTTCCTGAGTGGAGTGGTCCTGAGTACTGGGTGGAGTGTCCCTGAGTGTACTGGGTGGAGTGTTCCTGAGCACTGGGTGGTGGTAGTTCCTGAGTACTGGGTGGAGTGTTCCTGAGTACTGGGTGGAGTGTTCCTGAGTACTGGGTGGAGTGTTCCTGAGTACTGGGTGGAGTGTTCCTGAGTACTGGGTGGAGTGTTCCTGAGTACTGGGTGGTGTTCCTGAGTACTGGGTGGTGTTCCTGAGTACTGGGTGGTGTGTTCCTGAGTACTGGGTGGAGTGTTCGTGAGTACTGAGTACTGGGTGGAGTGTTCCTGAGTACTGGGTGGAGTGTTCCTGAGTACTGGGTGGTGTTCCTGGGTGGTGTTCCTGAGTACTGGGTGGAGTGTCCTGAGTACTGGGTGGAGTGTTCCTAATTACTGGGTGGAGTGTTCCTGAGTACTGGGTAGAGTTCCTGAGTACTGGGTGGAGTGTTCCTGAGTACTGGGTGGAGTGTTCCTGAGCACTGGGTGGAGTGTCCCTGAGTACTGGGTGGTGTTCCTGAGTACTAGTACACCAGGGTGGTGTGGTAGTAGTCCTGAGGTACTGGTGTTCCTGAGTACTGGGTGGTGTGTTCCTGAGTGTTCGTGAGTACTGGGTGGTGTTCCTGAGTATTGGGTGGTGTTCCTGAGTACTGGGTGGTGTGTTCCTGAGTACTGGGTGGAGTGTTCCTGAGTACTGGGTGGTGTTCCTGAGTGTTCCTGAGTACTGGGTGGTGGGTTGGAGTTCCTGAGTACTGGGTGGAGTGTTCCTGAGTACTGGGTGGTGTTCCTGAGTGTTCCTGAGTACTGGGTGGAGTGTTCCTGAGTACTGGGTGGAGTGTTCCTGAGTACTGGGTGGAGTGTTCCTGAGTACTGGGTGGAGTGTTCCTGAGCACTGGGTGGAGTGTCCTGAGTACTGGGTGGAGTGTTCCTAAGTTACTGGGTGGAGTGTTCCTGAGTACTGGGTGGAGTTCCTGAGTACTGGGTGTCCTGAGTGTTCCTGAGTACTGGGTGGTGTGAGTTCCTGAGTACTGGGTGGAGTGTTCCTGAGTACTGGGACTGGGTGGTGTTCCTGAGTACTGGGTGGTGTTCCTGAGTACTGGGTGGAGTGTCCCTGAGTACTGGGTGGAGTGTTCCTGAGTACTGGGTGGAGTGTCCCTGAGTACTGGGTGGAGTGTCCCTGAGAACCTGGGTGGAGTGTTCCTGTGTACTGGGTGGAGTGTCCCTGAGTACTGGGTGGAGTGTCCCTGAGTACTGGGTGGAGTGTTCCTGAGTACTGGGTGGAGTGTTCCTGAGTACTGGGTGGAGTGTCCTGAGTACTGTACACCAGTACTCAGTGGAGTGTTCCTGGGTGGAGTGTTCCTGAGCACTGGGTGGAGTGTTCCTGGTACTGGGTGGAGTGTCCTGAGTACTGGGTGGAGTGTTCCTGAGTACTGGGTGGAGTGTTCCTGAGTACTGGGTGGAGTGTTCCTGAGTACTGGGTGGTGTTCCTGAGTACTGGGTGGGTGGTGATGTTCCTGAGTATTGTGGTGTTCTGAGTGTTCCTGGGTACTGGGTGGAGTACTGTGGAGTGTTCCTGAGTACTGGGTGGAGTGTTCCTGAGTACTGGGTGGTGTTCCTGAGTATTGGGTGGTGTTCTGGGTGGGTGGGTTCTGAGTACTGGGTGGAGTGTTCTGAGCACTGGGTGGTGTTCCTGAGTACTGGGTGGTGTTCCTGAGTACTGGGTGGAGTGTTCCTGAGCACTGGGTGGAGTGTTCCTGAGTACTGGGTGGAGTGTTCCTGAGTACTGGGTGGAGTGTTCCTGAGTACTGGGTGGAGTGTTCCTAATTACTGGGTGGAGTGTTCCTGAGTACTGGGTAGAGTTCCTGAGTACTGGGTGGAGTGTTCCTAATTACTGGGTGGAGTGTTCCTGAGTACTGGGTGGAGTGGGTGGAGTGTTCCTGAGTACTGGGTGGAGTGTTCCTGAGTACTGGGTGGAGTGTTCCTGAGTACTGGGTGGAGTGTTCCTGAGCACTGGGTGGTGTTCCTGAGTACTGGGTGGAGTGTTCCTGAGTACTGGGTGGAGTGTTCCTGAGCACTGGGTGGAGTTCCTGAGTACTGGGTGGAGTGTTCCTGAGTGTTCCTGACTGGGTGGTGTTTCCTGAGTGGGTGGTGTTCCGAGTGAGTACTGGGTGGTGTTCCTGAGTACTGGTACTGTGGAGTGTTCCTGAGTACTGGGTGGTGTTCCTGTGTACTGGGTGGAGTGTCCCTGAGTACTGGGTGGTGTTCCTGAGTACTGGTGGTGTTCCAGCGTGGTCTCGCAGAACTGACTCATCAATGACGCGGGCTGTGAAGGGAAGGGAAGAGGGGCTTCACTCTCGTGACTTCAGCGGGTTGCCGTAGGTTCCGGTTGGCTGTGTGACGTCACGAAGGGCCAGAAGAATTTTACAGGCAAGATGGCGACGTCGGAGCCGGTAAGAGAGAAAGGGCTCTCCGTGCGTGAGTGACTTTGTTCGGCCTTTGAGACCGGGGGGAGGACCGGGGAGACCAGGGGGAGACCGGGGAGGACCGGGGAGACCGGGGTAGTAACGTGTTCTCGGCTCGTCCTTCTTTGTTTGATTGTTTGCGCTGCGGCGGCCACGGGGTTCCGGTATCCGCACCCTCAACCCGCGACGGCTAATGCTAATGCTAATGCTAGCTAACGATCTCCATAGCTGTAGTGGCGCGGTTTGCGGGGCGACGCGTGTCTGATCGCAGGGGAAGAAAGAACGCGGAATCGGACGCTTTAGATTGGATGTGTATTCCGCCGTGGGTCGTCGTCTCGCCTCACTGAAAATGGCCGCGCCTGACGGGGAGGGTTTTTACCGGCGTGTCGGTTATTTGTGGCCGGCCGGACACGTGTGTTGGCTGCAGCTCTCTGCTAGCGGACTCCCGCATGCTTTCCACATCCACGCGCAGAGGGAATGACGCGACACGGGGGTTAATAAAGTGTTCATAGAGAGGTCGTTAGGTGTTGTTTTTGGGGCGCGCTGTGGTGTGGATGTGCTGAATGAAAGGACCGTTAGCTAGCATGCTAACACGGGATGATGAGGATGATGATGCGCTGGAGTCGTGATGAGCGGCTGGGTTGCTCCGCCAGCAGAGGGGAGGGGAGGGATTCTTTTAGCCGCCTGCATTCTGCATGTTTACTGCCTTCCAGGCCGGTCACAAGCCTAATGAACGTAAATCGCTTTGTAGCGTGGATTTCACGCAGCGATTATTCGACTACTGCAACCCTCGTCTCAGTTTCTCTGATGTATACTCCTTGTTTTTCCTTGTTTTGTTCTAATGCTCATTTAACGGTCAGAAATGTCATGTACAGAATGAAATACATTTTAATGCTGTTATTGTTCATGCAGCGTGGACCTGAAACTGAAGAAGGGTCAAATGATAGTCCTACACCAGTTGCTACCAGTCCTGAACAGTACATTAAACATCCTTTGCAAAACAGGTAACTATTCTATCACACATTGCGAGGGAACTCCTACATTCCTTCATCTGACATTATAAACCACACACTACATGCATATCAGTGCATCACATAGAACCTTTCTATTCCTGACACATCATATTCCTCAGTCTCTGTCAGTCTAGCATTATTCTGTGTGTGTGTGTGTGTGTGTGTGTGAGAGAGAGATGGATATACTGTGACAGTCTGTCCCTTAGCTGTGGAAATGCTGACACCCCCCCCCCCCCCCCCCCGACCCCCCCCCACCCCCCACCCCCCCTCACACACCACCAAGAAGTCACCCCACACCCACAATAAAAAAGAAAAAAAAAAAAAAAAAAGCACAAAAAAGTAAAAAAAAAAAAAAAAAACAAAAGAAAAAAATGAAAAAAAAGAGAAAAAAAAGAAAAACAAATGAAAAAAAAAACACAAAAAAAAAACAAAAAAAAAAAAAAAAAAAAAAAAAAAAAAAAAAAAAAAAAAAAAAAAAAAAAACACCCCCCCCCCCCCCCCCCCCCCCCCCCCACCCCCCCCCCCCCCCCCCCCCCCCCCCCCACACACACACACACACACACACACGGTGCAGTGTGTTTCCAGAGCCTTCGGTCTTGTTGCTACACACTGCTCGCCTTTCTACGTTTTCCGCACCAATGAGAAGTTTCACTTGTTCTGAGCGTCACACTTCACACATATACTGTGACATTTTCAAAACTTTTATCATCCTTTTTAGAGCATAATCACACACACACACTTTTTACCCCCCAAATGAACATCTAAATAAGATTACTAAAATGTCTAATAATAGTTATACATAATTATAAAGTATATATATTAATTGTATTTAGCATTATTCTTAATTTCCACATATCTACACACATTTATCTATCAAAAATCGGTAATGTGTCTTGTGATGAGTTTGTTGGAATTTATGAAATGTTTTCCAGACCAGTTTAGATATTTATGTATAAAATGTAATATTATAATAATTATATATATATAAATATATATATATATATATATATATATATATATATATTATATAATAAATGTTTACATTTAAACAATCCTTGCAGATGGGCTCTCTGGTATTTCAAAAATGATAAGAGCAAAAGCTGGACAGAAAATCTGCGACTGATCTCTAAGTTTGACACAGTGGAAGATTTCTGGGCGTAAGTCCATCTTTGTCTTTTTTGTAGCCGCTAAAGTATCTCTGCCCCCCCCCCTCCTTTATTATTATTATTATTATTATTACCAATGTGACACTGTAAACACATTTAATACTGTCATTCTTGTTAGAAATAACCTGCTGTTGTTCTGTTTTGATTTTCCAGGTTATATAACCACATACAACAACCCAGTAAACTTGGATTTGGCTGCGATTACTGTTTATTTAAGGTATGATTGAAACAGTAATTAGTGTTGACTCACTTGTGTTCACCCATCACCCCTTATATGTTGTTGGTGCTTTGCGTCTCAGGATGGGATCAAGCCCATGTGGGAGGATGACCGGAATAAACTTGGAGGGAGGTGGTTAATGACTCTCAGCAAACAGCAGCGACACAATGACCTCGATCGTTATTGGATGGAGACAGTAAGTTGCTCTCGTTTTCCTTTCCTCCCCTTGGATATATTTTGTTTCTGAAGGAGAAAAACAATGCATGTTAATTGTTTGCACTGTTTTAATGTTGCTTTATCTCTGTGTTGTTTCAGCTGTTGTGTTTAATCGGTGAGTCTTTTGACGAAGCCAGTGAAGATGTGTGTGGTGCAGTAGTTAACGTTCGTCCAAAGGGGGATAAAATATCCATCTGGACTGGAAACTGCCAAAATAGGGAAGCTATTATGACGATAGGGTGAGTTATGGTATTTTCACTTATACTAGAGACAGCTGTGACCAAAGTATTGCATTATTAATAGAATCAGCTATGAGCTACACTTATAACTAGGAGTTCATTACATTCAGGTGAATCACATTGTTAAATATTTATATCTCGAACATTATACACTTTGTTTTCTTCATCCCCTTTAAAACGGGTCAAGGCATTTCTGGAATATCATGGAATTTTAAAAGATCTGTTCCAGACCTTAAAAGTCATTTTTTTTTTGGTCCCAGTCATGGAATATCAGGGATTTTTGCTTACTGTTATGGTTAATGTATTTTTGAGCGCCGTTTCATTCCCTTCCCACTTGTCCACGCATCGTCAAATGTAATCACCAAGCTGTACCTAATAACTATGGCAAACATGCCAGGAAAATGTACTGTCCAAGAACTTTAGCTAGACATTGACCACTTTAAAGTTGACCAGAGTTATTCCACTGTGTGCCACAAATGGGCGAAGAAACGTAAAATAGAACTTTCTGGCAGCCTCGACATGTTGTTAATATTTTCAACTAGTTGTATAAACTGTTGATTGTGTCATGTGTAAAATGTCTAATAAAGTGCTCCTTTTCTTTCTTTTCATTAAAGGCAACAATACAAAGAGCGCTTGAATCTCCCCATTAAAAACATTCTCGGATACCAGTCTCACGATGACACCTCTAGCAAAAGTGGATCTACGACAAAGAACATGTATTCGGTTTGAAGAAGACTTTCAAGTTGTAGGTTTATAAAATTATAAATTTGCCTCACGTTATTATGTTTGAGTTGTCAACTGCTGTAGTGTCCTTCCTTTTAAAAAAAGAAAAGAAAAAAAAAAGAAAATAGGAAAAAAATGAAACGTGCATTTGTAGTACTCCATTCTAAATGAACCATGAGCGTCTACTGGTTGCCACCTATGAGAGGGACTTCATCAGCTAAAGCCATGTTAGACCATGTTTTAGAATTCAAACATTACGCTAACCAATGAACGTGCGCTAGTTGGAAAGGTTCAAACGCTTAGATTGAAGAGACGCTGTTCTTTCCTTTAACCTTTTCTGTTTCTCATATTCTTGATATGAATCACGTATAGGATTAAAAACAAAAGAGAAAAAAAAACAAGTACCAGCTCACAAGGACAAAAGCTGACAGCTTAATTCACACACATTATACAGGCCATTTGAACATGTTTTGGGGTGTTTGGCATTAGACATGATTGCAGAGGCACCTGTGTAGAGAATATCATAAAGGATTGTAAAGGACTTTCAGTTGCTCTCTAGGTTTGAAATTGGGATGAGCAGCCGATTATTGTTTCAGCTATGCTGGAATTATGGAGTCTCAATTGTGGACCTACATTACACTTTTGTGTTCGCCCACATCTATTTATGACGTACATATTGCCACTTAGTGAGAGCATGACTTAAAATCATTTCTGTTTTCCATTATTATAATTATTTCCCATTCCCTTGATATATTTTTTTTGGAAGTTGTTAGGACTACTGCTTAATATCGAACATTTTTACAGTGAATTTCATTAGTAAATACATATACAACCATGCTTTTAGGTGTGCTTCTCACCTTTTTCTCTTACAATCATCATCGTAAACATCTAATTTGCACCACTTTGGGTGAATAAAAATGAAGACAATACTCATTGTGAATTTATTTTGCTCATGATGTATCTATCTGTAATTCCACGATGTATATTACCTTCTTTCAAAGTAAAGGTGACATGCTTTGCATTAACCAACTTATTTGTGCCTTTTTTGGTTTCATTTTTAAAAGCTTACAAACGGTATTATTGAAATAAGCTGAAACAAAGCACAGTTTAATGTAAATTCAGTTTGTGTTGTTTCACGTGTCATTGCTTTTGTAAAAAGTTCCCTTTTTTATTGCATGAATTAAAGCTCATGGGTCATACATGTGATATAATTGGCCACTTCTGTGGATGTATGCCACACCGATTATGCTTTGGCTATTTGACAAACTTGCCATTAGTTTGAATATAACCGTATAAACATTTAAAAATATATTTTGAAGTTTCTAATTTATTCAGTAAACTCTGATTTTACCTGAATGGAATGTTCATGGAGTAAACCTCATAAACGTATTCCATTCCGGGGAAAAATTAATAAGTCTGACTGATTTTTTTTCATATTAAAAAGTTAAACTTTGGGCACAATCTCAGCTTCTAGTCTCCAGAATGAAATATATCAACTAAGGTGACATACTCATGCAGACAGTCATGGTTATCGAGCTGTAATATGGGCGTGAGTGAAAGGCTAGACCTACAATCGGGATGTTTTGTATTTATTTTTTTTTATCAGGGCCTAATTATAATCATTTTGTGGCTTTCACAAATTTTTACACAGAAATAAATGGATGTATTCATTGTTTTGAATGTAGTTAGGTATTTAGATGTTCCAGTGCATGATCCAGTTTTGGCTTAAGTTGTGGTCAGATGACTTCACATTTAAACATTCATTGTTGTGTTAATGACTGCCGGTTTCTCCATTCCAAAACAAGTCCAGTCTTAACAGGTGAAATGTGGTGATGCACTGTTTAGTAACATTAAGCTTATATGGACTAAAAATCCTCCTTTATCTTGCCTATGGTCATGTTGACTGTGACACTGTTCTTTTTCCTCGCCACCCTCCTTCAACAGCTATGCTTATTACTGACTGTACAGTCATCATATAATGAGCTTCTAAAGGCCTGTAGGTCACATGATATAGTTTCCTGAACATTAAACAAGCTGACTTTGGACTGCGTTTTCTGACACTCATTTCAGGAAAGAACTGCGACTGCCTTGAAGGCTCACCATTTGTAAACAATCCTTATCACTTCTAAATGGTTGGAGGTGACCTTATATTCCTTCCCAATGTTCTGCAGCTAATAAACAATGTCTTTTTTAGGCAAGGATAAAAAACACCAAAATTCTGCGTTTATGAAGGTAGACTAATGTTGTGCAGTGCATTAATAATACATACCTGCTAATTACTTGTGTAAATAGAAAGGATGTAGTAAGTTGATGTTTTGTTTTTTTTTTAAAGTCAGTGAGGAACACAATTATTTAAACCATAAAGAATAAACACACAATATATGATGAGAACTTCCTTTAAAACAGTTGTTAAACATTGACATCCAGTGTGACATGTGCTTAAATACTTTACAATGATAAAACATGCCAAGCATTAAATACTGACGTTTTGTGTGACGTCAATATCTTGTGCAATGCTCAGCAGGTTTCACCTTGTTTAGCACACACAATGGTTTCATGGCATGAAAATAATCCATGCTATGTGCTGAACTGTAACACTGTTCTGAAAATTACAGTTCCTCTAAGATACTACTAGGTGTAAATATGAGGCCTATGCAGTTAAACAAGTATACCGTTTATCTGTTAACTGTCTAATCTCATACCTTCAACGAATAAAATACAAATGAATCAGTGAATATATATATATATATATATATATATATATATATATATATATATATATATATATATATATATAAATTCACTGATTCATTTGTACCTAACAACATATAGCAATAAATATCTTCTATTTAACGGTGTAAGCTAATGAGCAGAACTATACTGGCAATTCATTTACCAAGAGGACCTATTTATATTATTATTTAAATATATAAATCCTTTATAAGGCTTAAAGACAAATTCAAACGCCACCATTCAATTTATTGGTTTTAAATGAATTCATTTTGACAGCCACTCATATGTGGATTGCATTCCAGAGCATTTGAATTGAATTGATTGAATCAAGATCATTTGAATTGATCTTGCAATGTATACTGTATTTTACTGACATACCAATTTTGTCAAACGAATAAAATACAATCACTATACAGTCATGACAAAAGTGGCATCCCCAAAATCAACAGAATAAAATATTCAGTGCTGGATGTATTTTGTGATCAGATTAAATAATAAGCATGTATAGTGACTACTGAGGAAGACTTCTGTACCATTTACAGCCTGCTTATATTTTGTATATTTAATAATTACAGAATACCGCAGGTAAGAAATTCCAACCAAGGCTGAGATTTGCGCTTGTGCATGAGTCACATCCAATGACTCTCAGCCCAGTTTAGTGGTTTGTGTTTCTGATAATCCCTCTAAATGTTACAGTCTGAAAACAAACTAGAAAGAAATAACAAAGATTTGTTGCCAAAGAGAGGCATGGGCAACAAGTTCATCAGGACAAAATCATAGTGTTCTCTTCATCCCTGCTTGAGAGAAGTACTGAAAGCACTGAAGAGGAGAAGAAATAAAACTCTGCGATATAACTGAGTTGGAAAAGTTCCAGGTTCACGCTGAGAGTCCACTCAAAAATAGCAGAAATGTGCCTGTAGTAAAACTCCTTTTGAGTAAAAAAGATGCAGTCTGACACGAGCAGAGGTTAAGGAATGGGTTGGAAAGGATGTACTATGATTCACTGTCATTATTTACACAATCTTGTACAACATTTGTTATTTTGTTTGAACAGCTGCTCCAACCTATAGACATGGCCAACAGATACGGCCCTGGTGACTTATTTTCCTATTGTGGCGTGGCATTACATTACATTTTGCGTAACTATTCTTCTATGCACTTTGTATAAGCAGGTTCCTTGTCATTCAGAAAGCATGCTGATAAGATTCTAGAGAGTGATGTTCCGGGGCTCATAGCATTTCTGCCCTACATCACTAAGTGGTTTGGAACTCGTTATCATGTAACATGTACCAAATGTTTCAACTGCTAAGAACAGCTGTGTGATCAGGTCTTCACCAACAAACGGTCAATAACGTCAAGAGAATTCACAAAAGACTCTAATGGTCATATATATCTGCTGCTTATAAGTTTAACATTCACACAATGTGACTGAAGAGTTAAAGAAGGTGAATGATTTATAACCTAACAGAGGAGGAAGTCCTCTTTAAATCCCTAATTGGTTCCTCTGAAGATTTCTTCCTTATGTCATCCCAAGGAATTTCTCTGTTCTCTGAGATTGATTTATACATTTAAGTTGTTAGTTGTAAAACCTCCATAAATTTATACATCCATAACGCTGCTTTGTTGATGTGAATCAGATTTCACACCATACCTGTTTGTGATTCCAAGTTCATAGAATCCCAGATTACTACCATCTGCTGTTATAGTCAATTGTTTTAGAAATAAACAACCATCTTACCACACCAGCACATAATAGTGTTACAACTACGATGCACACATTTTTGACAGGATACAGAGGATAGTCAGGGTGACCTGGACGATGGAGAACACAATGCGCACTGGGAAGAGGAAGCCTTCTAGGCCAGTTAGTATGCATCTGCTGGTCAGAAATGTGAGAAGCACTGTGTAGAAGCACACACATACAAAGCTCAAAGCAGCACCCAGGTAATGCAAAAATACCAGCTCTCCTGGCTACAAGAGAAATAGGGAAAAGAACAACAAGGACAGCGTTAAAAAATGTGCTTAAATCAGCGTTTTGAAGATTCACATGTGTAATGTAGATGAATTTTCACTACTGTGGAACAAATAAAGGTTTATCTTATATCTTATGAAGATAATGCGACTGTAGCTATTCAGTTTTATACATACAGTAATCATAAACTTACATTTTACTGTTGTATTTTCATTTAAGCACTACAATGTACACAAAGATACTCTGTGTTTTCTCTGTGTTTGGCCAAAGACAGAAAGAGAATCAAACATTTTTGCAGAAAGAATCAAATAATCAACATTCGTTAATATTGTTGTTATCTTTGTGTCTGAAGATCCAGGACTGAATTCAAGGATGAGATTGCTTTAATTTTATATATAATAAGAAACATTGAAATTGTCTTGTGTAAGGAATTTGGTCCATTCAATCAGGACACGTTTTCAGAAGGACTTGACAAACTGTATTAAGTTTCATTATAGTTTTCAGGCAAAGGTTAAAACGTCGTGCATCAGGCTGTAATCTGTCTAATGACTTCAAGGTTTGATAAATCTGCTTTTTCTAGAATCACAAATGAGTGTTGGGGAACTAATGACATGTATCAGCATCATTTCATTACAAAATAAAAGTAACAGTAATTCATTACAGTTACTGAGAAAAACGTGTAATTATATTACAGTTACTTTCGTAAAAATGTTAACGATTACAAATACCAAAGAACCCTGTCCAACACCAAAAGTTACGCAAGTAATCAAAAAGTAATCAAATGTAATCAGTTACTTTACGTTTATAAAATAATTAAAAAATACTTATTACATTTTGAATAGGGTCATTTGTAATCTGTTACAAATCTATTACATTTCCAAAGTAACCTTCCCAACACTGCTAACACACCAGGTGATATATATACACATAAATATTGTTTTCATTGCCTGATATTTGTACTTACATTGCAGTTTCCAGCAACAAATGCACCAACTCCAGCAAGACAACCAAATACCATGGCAGACTTACTGAGGAAGTGGTGTACAGTGCACTTCTTCAGGATATGTGCATAATGGAAAATACTGAAAACCACAACTAGATAAAAGGAGAGAAGTTTTTACAGTATAGTATAATATAGTACAATATTTGCTAATCTCCAGAAATGTATGTATATATATATATATATATATATATATATATATATATATATATATATATATATATATATATATATATATATATACACTTTAGCTATAACACTTACATAAAAATGAAGCTGCATTGATAGTAGCACTGAACAGGGAATTTTCTGGAAACTGGGTTCCACTTCCACTGAATCACAAACATTTTAAATGCACAGTTCAATACTGACACATAAAATATATAATGGCAGATCCTCTGAGATGTTTATGGGACTAATCTTAGACTAACCTTATGGTGGGTATGTTATATTCTGTGCAGCAACCCCCAGTTACAGTTTTATTGGTCGGACATGAGTTGCTGTATTCCCTGCAAAAGAAAACATTTAAAATATATAAAACTGGACACAATGATTTATATACAGATTCTGATGAACAACTCAAATCTATACTAATTTAGGCAGGACTGTACACTAGACAAACCACTAAACATTGGGCATCACATACACACACACACACACACACACACACACACACACACACACATGCTCTTTCTCTCTCTCTCTCTCTCACACAGTGGGTTTTCTGGAGCTCAATAGGAAATAGAAATGGGAATGTATATAAGGAGCACTTGAGAGGCTCCACAAAGATACATGATCATTCCCAAGCTGAAATCTCACAGGTGTGATGCACAACAAACATTTTGCTTCACGTTTTTTTTTTTTTTTTTTTTTTTTTCGTAATTCTCAAATATAATACAATATTTAAAAATTCCAACAATTCAGAGCTATTCAGAGCAATGAAGTCCATTTTGTTAGCCTTGTAATACTGCTGCATCAGTGCACAGACACAAAATATAAACTCACTTTATCAACATAGAACACAAATAGAATAACATGATAATGTAATAAAAATATTTAGACATACCAATTTCTGAGGGAGCAGATATGATTAAATCGTAATGCAAGTCCATAACTGCAAACAGAATTGTAGGTATGAAACAAAAATATGATGAAAAAAAGAAAGTATGACGGTGTGTATTTCCGTCCACTATACTACTATATTCTTTATTTACAACAAGCCAAGCCCTCGTTAGCAGCTGAGTTTAATGAATAACCCGGAACTCTGAGATAGAGGCTGAATCAGATTTACACAATTATTGAGCAATATCAGTAGGAATATTACAAGCAAAATCTTCATACAGAATGAAATTAATAAACTAAATCATACAGCTAAACCAACAGCTACAGGGCAATCCATCTTTAAGCATTGCTTTTGCTTTCAATCTCTGTAATAAAGCATTCCTGAATAAGACCATCAGAGTATCCTAAGGGCCAAGTAATTCATATTGTAAGTATTCTAAAACGCACTTTAATACAATGCTGATTAGATTTCTAAAATGTTGTCATAATATACAAGGTTAAAATACATGAAATATGGAATTTTTATTATCCTAAAATCTATGGTACTGCTTTCTCTCTCTCTCTCTCTCTCTCTCTCTCTCTCTCTCTCATAGTCTTATTATACTTCCCAAGGAAACTTTATAATTTCCTTGTAAACATAATAAACATTTTACGTGGCTTTTAGACATAGAGCACATTATTAGAAATCTTGCTATCTTTTATATCTCAATTAATACTACACTACACTGTAACTGCCATGAAGTTTGACTTACACTGTCCAGCATCCGACGAGGGAGACAGCACTGAGAGTGATGGGTAAAAAAATCCAACAAGCCATATTTCTTCAAATGTGTTACCAAACGACTGTGGAGTTCTTATTCATAGGTAAGTAGGATGTTTTCTCTCCTGTGTAGATATCAGACCGTTGTTGTGCAAGCTTCATTGTACTGCTATTCTCAGCCTTCTAAGCCATGTCTTCCAGTAACCATACTACATTCTTTAATGGTCTCCTTTTGACAGACAAAACTTTGTGCCTTCATTAACCACTCCCTGCAACACACTGCCCTGTCAGAAAGCAGGAATGAGAACGTTTGGGCTGGGTCAACTCCACTTTATCTTATTGTTTGCTTAGGCCTAGTGTTTATTCATTCACTTACCCCACTCCACATTAATCAAATCAAGTGTAGTTTTTGCAATAAAATTAGTTTAGTTCAGCCTTTGAAACTGAAGTGTTTTTTTAAAGACATATTGGACAAATGTGGAGGTTTTTTTTAATAGTCCTGAGTTATCTTCTACACAGCAGTACAGGGTGCTCTGGTCACGGAACAGCAACGTAGCCTTGTGTTTTGTCTTGTAAACTGTAGTGACGGAAAGCAGTTCATTTGTAGAGCGCTTCAGTATTCAAGTATTCAAGAAACCTACGATAGACAGTTGTCCAAGTAGACAATGGGCAAATTCCAACTAAATTAAACAGTGCATCCAATAAAATTAATTAATTAATTAGAATTAATTATTGTTTAGTTCACTTATATAAATATATGGTAATTCATTCATTCATTCATTCATCTTCTACCGCTTTATCCGATCTTCCCTCGGGTCACGGGGAGTCTGTGTCTATCTCAGGTGTCTATGGGCATTAAGGCAGGATACACCCTGGATGGAATGCCAAACCATCACAAGGCACACACACACACACACACACACACACACACACTCACACACACATTCATACACTACGGACAATTTTACAAGGTGCCAATCAACCTACCGTGCATGTTTTTGGAAAAAAAACCGGGGGAGGAAACCGGAGAACCCGGAGAAAAAAACCCTGAGGCACGGGGAGAACATGCACAAACTCCACACACACATGGTCGAGACGGGAATCGAACCCGGACTTTGGCGGTGTGAGGCGAACGTGCTAACCACTAAACCACCGTGCCCCTTATATGGTAATTATGACCCATAATTAAAGGACCTTGCTGTGAAAAGTCAAGCCTGTGAAAGGGAATAAGTAGAATAAAAGGAAAACACTATGTCCTTCATTATTATATTGTGTATTTATTTTCCATGATTCAACATTTTTGTAGTTCTCATCAACCTTCCCTTTTTGTGATCATTACGTTTGTTTGTGAATAATCTTTATGAATTTCTTCATGAAACTATTCATTATGAGCTGATCCACTTTTATTTTATTCCGTCTGCTTTTCCATTCAAGATTTGAGGAACAACATGTAAACGGATAGTTTTATATTTCATTGTAAAAAGAAGTGTATTATCAGATATAACCCGGTTAAAAGAGGTAGAGATGGAAATCCACACACACGTCACTACAGTAAATAACAGCAGACCTGTGTCATTTAATAAGGTTGTTTTTGATGCAATTCCACAGAATTTGACAATCCTTTTAAAAAATGATATCTCAGATGGAATTAACATGATAAATCCTTGTGAAAACATTTTCATTGAGAATGTTAATGTTTCAAAACAACAATATAACAATAAGTGCATAAGGAATGCTCTTCACTCTGTGTCCCCGCCTGCATCAACATTTTTTCTGGTCTTCTTTATTTAATAATATATCTTGGGTTATAGAGTATGGAAATGACCAAATAAGTTTTGTATCAACAATAAAGTCAAAGAAGTGTCTTATAAAATACTTCATAGAATTTATCCCGCCAAGAATGTTTTAGAAAGATTTCAACTTAATATCTCCTATTCTTGTGAGTTTTGTGGACACGAAAAAGAAACAGTTTTGCATCTCTTTTATCATTGTATTTATTCCAGATTGTTTTGGAATGATCTGGAATTTTATATATAAAGAAAAAAACCGAATGTATGATAAAAATCTGTATATTTGATGTTTTCTTTCATTTTGACAGCTAACATTTAAATTGTAAACAAAAACATGTTATACAATTGTTTATATTGCTTGGGAAATTCCATATTCATAAAAAAAAGTGGGCTCAATGTAGGCCAAATTTTTCCCATTTTCTTAACGAATTTAAAATATATGTAAATCTCTTAGAAAAAAACAAAAAATAAGAAAGCACTGAAAACTTGTAACGCTCTTAAAGAATTGAAATTACTGTAATTTTTCTGTTTTCTTTTTCTCTTTCTCTTTTTTATTTGCCTGGAAAAATGTTCATTTGATATGAATATGTACCTCTTGTTCTTGTGGCATTGATTCAATAAAGCACAAATAAAAATAATAATAATAATAATAATAATAATAATAATAAAAAGTGTCATTTAATAAGGACCATAAATAGTAGACTAATCAAGTGCCTTGTGAATTCTAATACATTTCCCCTGGATATCACTGTTTCTAGGATTTCAAGCGCTTCATTCCTAATCATTATAAATATTTGTCTGTTTTTGTTTGTTTTGTTTTCTAGTATGACGTCATTTTTTCTTTTAAGAGAAACATTGGATATATAATGCTGGGTCCTAAAAAGCAAAACACTTAAAATGGCGGCGTGTTTGAGGCGCTCTGTGGTTCGGCTTGTTCGGCAGCAGGAGCCGCTCCGGTCCGTTCGGTTCGTAAAAAGAACCACTGTTTTTTACCTTCAAAATATATAGATATATAATATGTATAATATGTGATCGTTATATTTATTTTCGGCTTTTGTATCAGGTATGAGTGATTCTGTGGGTTGGAGTTATTTAGCGTAGCATGTTTTTGTTTGTTTGTAAATCAGCGCGTTAACCTGAAATGACTTTTCATTTTAACTTTCATTTCTCAGACACTAAACATGCAGGATGTTTTTTTCCTGTTACACTAAATAGAGTAGATTTAAAATCTAAGGTCCGCTGTAGGAACGTGATGCTTCAGTCAGCGACACTATATTGGTATCATTAGGGATTAGTAGTGATGGTAAAAAAACAAAAACAGTGATTTGTTTCTGTATACAAACCTCTTTTTGACCAAATTCTGCATGTGGTCATAAAATATTCTATCATTTTGAACCGTAAATATGCCACAAACACTTTCATTTACTTTCAAGCTTAATACATTGCCCTTAAAAAAGAAGTCAAGTCGAGGTTTTTATTGTCATTACAACCACATATATCTGAGTGTGTACACAGTGAAATGACACCACGTTTCTCCAGGACCCCGGTGTTACACAAAACAACATATAACACAAACACAACAACACAATGCTGAGGACGAGACTAAGTCTGTCCGAGCTACATAAAGTGCATCGTGTGGAACCGAGTGCAAAGACAGAACAAGACTGTGTTCACAACACGAGACAGTGCATAACAAACAACTATAACACAATATAATAAAATACATTTAAAACACAACAACAACCGTCACTGAGTTTTGTAAACATCGTATGACAGTTTGGCTGGTGTGGATGTAAAGGTAAAGGTAAGAATGTAACAGTAAAGTAGTGCTAGAATGTAAAAATACCAATGTTACCCCTGTGTACTGTAATTCATGCCAAAGCATTTTCTGTATGTACCGTCTTTTTCTTTGGTATAATTAGGGTAAATAAAGTAGTAATGTAATAAAATTTACTGTAATTCTTCTTTAAATACAGTAAAGTGTGTGGGTACTCACTAATAATGGATGACATTTTGGGCATCAAAATGTTTTTTAGGCATTTTAAATTTTTGCTTTTTAGAAAATTATATTGCCACTAAAGAAGCCGTTAAAAGTGTTTATCTATGAACAATTGTCAATTAGGTTCTAATCTCCGAATGACTGAAGTCTGAATCTGGAACCGGGACTTTGTGGGGATCCACTGTAGATTAATTTCTTTTAGATTTCTTGTAGATTTAATTTCATTAAACTGTTTCTCCAGATCATTGTCTCTGTACCACTGCTGCTAAATGAATATGATGTATCTCAACACTACAGAGACAGAGGAATGTCCTAAGAATAAATATTAACATGGAAGAGCTGCATCTTTCTGGAGTCAGATCAAGAACATAATGTCTAGTTGGATTTATTCTTCTTTTATTTTTATTTAAATTTTTTTGGCTTTTCTTCACATGAAATGAATAAAATATTCATTAGTTAAAAATATATACTGCAGCACACCTTATTAGGAATAACCTGGAAAGCCTCTCGATATCAGAATTGTTTGGATTAGCAAATAACGCAGAATTAAAATCATCTCTGCAGCTTTTCAGTGAGAGATCGAAGGCAGTGCTGTTCCCTGTGGTCAGTCAAAAAGCAAAGTATACAAGCTCACCAGTTACAGAACAAACCAATCTCAGGTGAGCTGTTTGTTTTACACATCCATACATGTATTATCTAGTGCCATTGGTATCTATATAACATTTATGTTAGGTATAAGTTGCTTTTCAATATTTTCTCTTTCTAAATGTGATCTGTGTTTTGCAGTACGATGGTTATCCGTTTACACAGAAGACACACCAAACCCCAGGAGTTTAAAGTTTATCCCTGGGAAAGCTGTGCTGGGAACAGGAACGCTAGATTTCCCAACATCAAGTTCTGCAGAGTGCTCTTTGTTAGCCAGGTAATAACTTTAACGTGACATCTTTTTTTTTTTTAATCTGTGAAATATCTGTACAATAATTATTTTATTGAATGTTTATAATAATTCACTTCTCTGTTGTATGGGGCAGTTGTGAAATTATGGGCAGACAAAGAATAGAGCAGATGAGAATGAAGGACAACTGTAATTATCTGTGATTTATCACTTAATGTTATGCCTGGTCAATTTGGCCTTGTTCTTTTAAATTCAGAATTAGTGCATACTTATTGAACCTGGTTGTATGTCATTTCATGCCACACAGATAAACACAAACGGATGAGTTAAGACTGTGCGAGTTAAAAATTTCGTCCCCTTTTCCTGCAGAAATCTATATTCAGGTTGAAGGGGTGAAAAGTGTCTTTTTTGGTCCTGATTTCATCACACTAACAAAGGTATTAATGTGGTAAATTGTTGCAGATTATTAAGTGGTTTTATTGAACCACTTAATTGAGTAATGTTAATTGTGATTCTAGAAAGATGATGATGTTGAGTGGGCCGACATTAAACAGAATGCGATCGAGACCATCACACAGTTCTTTGAAAGTGGAGAACCTGTAACGACAGGAGTAACACATGCAGAAAGCAGTAAGTGGTACAATAAAGATCTCTTGTGAATCATGACAGACTTTTTATATTAAATTTTTTATTATATATGATATTTTTCTAGCGGTTTTCTGCTTCCAGGTAATGTTTCACTGAAAATCTGATTTCTGCTTTAGCTGAAAATCTTAAGAGTTCTTTTAAAGATATTTTATTAATTATTCTTGTTTTAATGTTTTAACAAATAATTACAAGTAATTTTACAAGAATATATCATTTTTATTGTATTAAAATGGTCAGGTTATGATACCTTGACTTGGCTTAAGACTTCCGCATAATGTCTCACAGGCCAGCAATAAGGTTTTTGATCCATCCTAATTCATTTTTGGTGATCAGAATCATAATTATGAAGGTGTTTTGTAAAAACAGGGATGGACAGAAACAACGCTTGTTGCTTGTTGCTGTAGTGCTCCATGTAGTTATGACCTGCATATACCATAATTATTATATACCATAACTTTTTTCCTTTCTTTCTTTTTTTCCCCCAATTAAGCCTATGTTAAAGTATATGATGTATTTTAATCTATCTGCTTCTGATTGTATAGATGTGTCTGAGGAGGAGGATGAAATTGTCTCAATGATTAAAGAGCTTTTAGACACTCGAATCAGGTAACTCATGTTGAAATATTTATGCATATGGGTTGGGGTGCGACCGTGGCAACTTTTGAGTACTGCGGTGGGAAATCGCCAACAACCGCCGGTGTCTTTAACCCAGACATGGGCAAACTACGGCCCGCTGGCCCTTTTAATCTGGCCCACCAAATATTGGTACAAAAGTGTCCAACTGAAAATTGTGCACTACCGCCGGTGGCAATGGGCAACGGTTGATGTAAAAGAGGAATTGGTCTATATTGTCTTAGCGGCCGGTTGAAAGGGTAACCGAAAAAAACCTAATGATCACAGCTGTATAATATGAAGAACTTGCATTGAAGAAATGCAGACACCCCCCCCCCACACACACACACACACACACTACTTTAATATACATCCCATTTTAATGTATATTTTATTTGATTTTTTTTTTACATATCTTACATAATGTGCGCACAAAAAAATAATAAAAAAAAAATTAAATTTCCTTAAATTAAGCCTACCTATGGTTTTACCCTACATTTATGTAGTATTAAAGATAGTCATAAATCTGTTTATGTTGACTAGAACAGTTAATAATGAAATGTCTGACATTTCCACAACCAAATATAATATAATATACCAATTTGAGTGGGTACAGTATGCCCATGTACAGTAAATGTAGTTTTAAAGGAATATGTAGACTTTTAAAGTGCAAGCCATAATCAATAAATATGAAGGCAAATCATGTGGACAATGCAACAAAAAAAATAGAAAAGGATATCCTTTATTTGTCACATATACATTACAGCACTGTGAAATTCTTTCTTCGCATATCCCAGCTTGTTTAGAAGCTGGGGTCAGACATGTGTCTGCCATGATACGGTGCCCCTGGTGCACAGATGGTAAAGGACCTTGCTCAAGGACCCAATGGTGGCAGCATGAAGTTAATGTTCACCGCAAATATCAGAATTAGAAAAAAATCTATATTATCTATCATCATGGAATATCTATGGAATATATACAAGATTCTAACTAAACGGCAAAAACATGTTTAATCTTGCCACTCGATTATTAATCATGCCAATGAACTGCACTATGAGTTATATTTTCAGTAAAATGGAACGGGAAATGAAAAGCACAGAACTTGTGTGCTACAACTGTGCATTCTTACAAAAGAATTTGGCTTGTTCTTTAAAGCTCCTGTTTGCTCTTCATGAAACCTAATCCCAGAAAAGCATCTTAAGCATCTGCTCCCTGCAATTGCAGGCCTACCGTACAGGAGGATGGTGGTGATGTCATCTTTAAGGGCTTTGAGGATGGCACAGTGAAGTTGAAGCTAGTTGGCTCCTGTACCGGCTGTCCCAGTTCCACAGTTACTCTGAAAAGTGGCATTCAGAACATGCTCCAGTTCTACATTCCAGAGGTGGATGATGTTGAACAGGTGACGGCTATCATTCTATACATAAGCACTACAACTTCACCACTAATATTCTATGTGGAAAACATTTGGAATTCCTTATTTTAAGATCTCTGCACTCCTCACATCTTTCTCCCTTGCCCTTCAGGTGGTTGACGAAGTGGATGAAATCAACATAAAGGTGTTTTCAGAGCTGGAGAGAAAATTAGAGGACTCTTAAATAAATTTTATATATATATATATCTATATATATATATATATATATATATATATATATATATATATATATATATTAATATATATATATATATATATATATATATATATATATATATTCTAGACTGTTGCCTAGTTACCCAGTGTTGCCTCATAAATATGTTTATGTTGACTAGAACAGTTAATAATGAAATGTCTGACACTTCCACAAGCAAATCTAATTGTGTTGTAGCTTGTAGCATCATGCAATAAAATGTTGTTTGGCTGTAAATGCTTCAATACATAGAAAATATTAGAAATATCACTTTGAACCTGTAGTATGGAACCTTTCAATGCCACCACCACCCTGTGACCAACCTGTGATGGAGCCTGGCAGCTGTGACCAGCACAACACATCATATTTCCTTTGCATTTCTTGGTCTTGCCTCAGAAACAGCATTTTTGATGTCACCACAGAAGTTTTATATTGGATTAAGGTCCGGGGTTTGGGCTGTACACTCCATAACATTCATCTTGTTGGTCTGGAATCAAGGTGCTGTTTGCTTACTGGTATGTTTAGGGTTGTTTTGTTAAAACGGGCATTTCCTCTTATGCATAGGGCAACATAACCTCTTTAAGTATTTAAATGTACTCATGCGAACCATGAACCCTGAAATGCAATAAATAGGCCTGGACCATAGTATGAGAAGGATCCCCATATCATGGTGCATGATGCTTGCATCCTTTTTTCTATTATCAGCTATGCAACAGAGAAAAACAGTTTTTAATCACAGATCTGATCATGTTTTCGGATATGCAAAAAAGCGGAGGAGCTGCAAAAAAATCTGCGGATCACGTGTATTGAACCGTTATTTGCACGGATCAGGGATCAGCCGTGAGCCGTTACACCGCTATTATTTATATAGGGTGCATTTGAAAAGTCCCTCCTCAGCCGTGTAGAGCAGGTAGTGGAGCACGTTTTTTTAGCTGCCAATAAATACGTGGATTTAATCCATGGAAAATTTCAAGCAGCTTTTCTGGAGACAGGAACACCACATTACAATACCATGCAAGATTCAGTAAATAAATTAATCAGTGATAATATTTACCCAGTCTCAAATACAGACGTGTCAAGTTGTCGTGTTCCTCATGTTGAGCTTCTCCTGAACCATAGACAATGTCAGAGGTGTCTTACCTGAGCTAATGAGAAGAAGAACTGGACCATTGCTCAGGGGTCCTTCGTTTGTTCAATCTCTCGTCATTTCGACACTGGACTACTGCAACCCTATGCTGGCAGGTCTACCCAAGAACGCTATTCATCCACTGCAAATGATTCAAAATGCAGCTGCACGACTTGTGTTCTACCTATCCAAGTTCTCCCACACCACCTTCCCATTGATGCACACATCAGATTCAAAACACCTCACTCGCCTACAAAGACAAAAATGGATGAGCACCTTCCTCCCTCATCACCCCCCACCGCACCTCTGCCTGAGTGTGTCCAGCACTGCTCGACTGCTTCCACCTTCTCTCAGGGTAAGAGGTAAGTTTAGTTCAAGGCTCTTCTCTGTTCTGGCACAGAGGTGGTGGAATGAACTTCCCCTGGATGTCTGAACAGCAGTGTCACTGGCAATCTTTAAGCCATGACTGAAGACCTGTCTCTTCCAACAACACTTAACCTAACACTTTCTCCTTTTTCACAAATAAAAAAAAAACCTCAACTGAGTCTAAGGTTGTTTGTATTTTCAGTTTGTAATCAATCATACCAGAGTTCATTTATTCTTAGATAGAGACTTGAAGCACTATTTGCACGTCACTCTGGATAAGGGTGTCTGCTAAAATCTATAAACGTAAATGTAAAGAGGTTGATTTCGTTTTCCAGTAGGATTTGCCACCTGCCAACATTGCCTAAAGCACCAAAAGCTGGTTAAGTGATCTGGTGTTGGTGTGCTTGACTGGGCAAATTTTGTCCATAGAGAATCTATGGAGTATTCTCACTTAAAGGAAAATGAGAAACAAGACTGAAACATGAGCTGAAGGCCACTATCAAACAATCCTGGGCTTCCATATCACCTCCGCAGTGCCATGGACTGATCACCACCACGGTAATTAAGTAATTACCAACAATTTGCTAAAATGTTTTTTTATTGCTCTTATTAAGTATTTATTTTTTGACAGTGAATTGGTGGGTTTTTGTTAAATATGAGCCAAAATCATCACAATTAAAAGAACCAAAGACTCTTAAACTAGCTGTCTGTGTGCAAAGAATGTATTTAATACACGAGTTTCACAATTTGAATGACTGAAATAAATGAACTTCTCCATGATATTTTAATTTAGTGACATGCACCCCCAAGTCTTTTTAGCTGTGATTTTATTTCACACCAGTGTATATTGCTTTTAGAAACCTGAGCATAAAAATAATTAAAGAAATAAAACCCTGCAGCCTACAGAGAATATAAACATCTTCATAGTTCGCTTTTCTGGAAAATTTCATCTTTATTTTAAGAGCTTCTAGAGCGCCGACGTTGCAGGAAGACGTCACATAAACGAGGCGCATGCGCAGTGTCCCTTCGCAGCAGCTCCGTTTCTCCGTGTTACCCGCGGTTACGGTCAGTAATATTAAACAGTAGTTCTGTGTTAGTTTACGGTGTAATATTAAATGTTAAACTGTGTAGGTCTGTGTTACGGTCAGTAATATTAAACAGTAGTTCTGTGTTACGGTCAGTAATATTAAACAGTAGGTCTGTGTTACGGTCAGTAATGTTAAACAGTAGGTCTGTGTTACGGTCAGTAGTTGTTACGGTCATGTTACAGTAGTTCTGTGTTACGGTCAGTAATATTAAACAGTAGTTCTGTGTTACGTAATATTAAACAGTTTACGGTCAGTATTTAAACATGTGTGTAGTAATGTTAAACAGTAGTTCTGTGTTACGGTCAGTAATATTAAACAGTAGTTCTGTGTTACGGTCAGTAATATTAAACAGTAGTTCTGTGTTACGGTCAGTAATAAACAGTTCTGTGTTAAGTACAGTTAAACAGTAGTTCTGTGTTACGGTAAGTAATGTTAAACAGTAGTTCTGTGTTACGGTATAATAAACAGTAGTTCTGTGTTACAGTAAGTAATGTTAAACAGTAGTTCTGTGTTACGGTAAGTAATGTTAAACAGTGTTCTGTGTTAGTTACGATATTAAACAGTTTCTGTGTTAAACAGTAGTTCTGTGTTACTGTGTTACGGTCAGTAGTGTTAGTAATATTATACAGTAGTTCTGTGTTACGGTCAGTAATATTAAACAGTAGTTCTGTGTTACGGTCAGTAATGTTAAACAGTAGTTCTGTGTTACGGTCAGTAATATTAAACAGTAGTTCTGTGTTACGGTAGTTAACAGTAGTTCTGTGTTACGGTCAGTAATATTATAACAGTAGTTCTGTGTTACGGTCAGTAATATTAAACAGTAAACAGTAGGTTCTGTGTTACGGTCAGTAATAAACAGTTAAAATGTTAAACAGTAGTTCTGTGTTAGGTAGTAATATTAAACAGTAGTTCTGTGTTACGGTCAGTAATATTAAACAGTAGTTCTGTGTTACGGTCAAGTAATGTTAAACAGTAGTTCTGTGTTACGGTAAGTAATATTATTAAACAGTAGTTCTGTGTTACGGTAAGTAATGTTAAACAGTAGTTCTGTGTTACGGTCAGTAATATTAAACAGTTAAACAGTAGTTCTGTGTTACGGTCAGTAATATTAAACAGTAGTTCTTCTGTGTCTACGTGTTACAGTAGGTCAGTGTTAATATTAAACAGTAGTTCTGTGTTACGGTCAGTAATAAAATGTTAAACAGTTAAACAGTAGTTCTGTGTTACGGTATATGTTAAACAGTAACAGTAGTTCTGTGTTACGGTCAGTAATATTAAACAGTAGGTCTGTGTTAGTAACAGTAGTTCTGTGTTACGGTCAGTAATAAACAGTAGGTCTGTGTTACGGTTATAACAGTAGTTCTGTGTTACGGTCAGTAATATTAAACAGTAGGTCTGTGTTACGGTCAGTAACGTTAAACAGTAACAGTAGTTCTGTGTTACGGTCAGTAATATTAAACAGTAGTTCTGTGTTACGGTCAGTAATATTAAACAGTAGTTCTGTGTTACGGTCAGTAATATTAAAGTAGTTCAGTAATATTATACAGTAGTTCAGTAGTCTGTGTTACGGTCAGTAATAAACAGTTCTGTGTTAAACAGTAGTTCTGTGTTACTGTGTTACGGTCAGTAATATTATACAGTTAGTCAGTAATATTAAACAGTAGTTCTGTGTTACGGTCAGTAATATTAAACAGTAGGTTCTGTGTTACGGTCAGTAATAAACAGTTATAGTAATATTAAACAGTAACAGTAGTTCTGTGTTACGGTCAGTAATATTATACAGTAGTTCTGTGTTACGGTCAGTAATATTAAACAGTAGGTCTGTGTTAGTCAGTAATATTATACTGTGTTACGGTCAGTAATATTAAACAGTAGGTCTGTGTTAAGTCAGTATAAACTGTGTTACGGTCAGTAATATTAAACAGTAGTTCTGTGTTACGGTCAGTAGTAATGTTAAACAGTAGTTCTGTGTTACGGTCAGTAATTTTAAACAGTAGGTTCTGTGTTACGGTCTGTGTTAGTAATGTAAACAGCAGTATTAAAATATTAAACAGTAGTTCTGTGTTACGGTCAGTAATAATTAAACAGTTTCTGTGTTACGGTCAAGTAATGTTAAACAGTAGTCTGTGTTACGGTAAGTAATGTTAAACAGTAGTTCTGTGTTATATTAAACAGTAGTTCTGTGTTACGGTCAGTAATATTAAAGTAATGTTAAACAGTAGTTCTGTGTTACGGTAGTAGTGTGTTACGGTCAACAGTAGTTCTGTGTTACGGTAAGTAATGTTAAACAGTAGGTCTGTGTTACGGTCAGTAATATTAAACAGTAGTTCTGTGTTACGGTGTAATGTTACAGTAATATTATACAGTCAGTAAGTAATGTTAAACAGTAGTTCTGTGTTACGGTAAGTAATGTTAAACAGTAATATTAAACAGTAGTTCTGTGTTAGTTCTGTGTTACGGTCAGTAATATTAAACAGTAGGTCTAATATTAAACAGTGTTACGGTCAGTAGTATACGTCAGTAATATTAAACAGTAGTTCTGTGTTACGGTCAGTAATATTAAACAGTAGTTCTGTGTTACGGTAAGTAATGTTAAACAGTAGTTCTGTGTTACGGTATAATTAAACAGTAGTTCTGTGTTACGGTCAGTAATGTTAAACAGTAGTTCTGTGTTACGGTAGTAATATTAAACAGTAGTTCTGTGTTACGGTCAGTAATGTGTTATCAGTAATCTTAACAGTATAAATAATGTTAAACAGTAGTCAGTGTTACGGTCAGTAATATTAACAGTAGGTTCTGTGTTACGGTCAGTAATATTATACAGTTAAACAGTAGTTCTGTGTTACTGTAATATTATACAGTTACGGTCAGTAATATTATACAGTAGTTCTGTGTTAGTTCAGTAATATTATACAGTGTTACGGTCAGTAATATTAAACAGTAGGTCTGTGTTACGGTCAGTAATATTAAACAGTAGTCTGTGTTACGGTCAGTAATATTAAACAGTAGTTCTGTGTTACGGTCGTAGTCTGTGTTAAGTAATATTAAACAGTAGTTCTGTGTTACGGTCAGTAGTATATTAAACAGTAGTTCTGTGTTACGGTCAGTAATATTAAAGTAGTTCAGTCAGTTCTGTGTTAAATTAAACAGTAGTAGTCTTACGTAGTTACTGTGTTACGGTCAGTTAAGTACAGTTACGGTCAACAGTCTGTGTTAGTTAATATTAAACTGTCAGTGTGTTAATATTAAACAGTCTGTTCTGCTTACGGTAGTATGTTACGTTAAACAGTAATATTAAACAGTTAAACAGTAGTTCTGTGTTACGGTAAGTAATGTTAAACAGTAGTTCTGTGTTACGGTGGTCAGTAATAAACGTAGGTCTGTGTTATGTCAGTAACGTTAAACTGTGTTACGGTTCTGTGTTAAGTAATGTTAAACAGTAGTTCTGTGTTACGGTAAGTTGTTAAACAGTAGTTCTGTGTTAACAGTAATGTTCTGTGTTACGGTCAGTAATAAATATTAAACAGTTTCTGTGTTACGGTCAGTAATAAACAGTTTCTGTGTTAAAATATTAAACAGTAGTTCTGTGTTACGGTCAGTAATATTAAACAGTAGGTCTGTGTTACGTAGTTAAACAGTAAACAGTAGTTCTGTGTTACGGTCAGTAATATTAAACAGTAGGTCTGTGTTAACAGTAATATTAACCGTTCTGTGTTACGGTCAGTAATATTAACAGTTAAACAGTAGTTCTGTGTTACAGTAATATTAAACAGTCTGTGTTACGGTCAGTAATATTAACAGTAGGTCTGTGTTACGGTTAAACAGTAGTTCTGTGTTAAGTAATGTTAAACAGTAGTTCTGTGTTACGGTCAGTAATATTATAACAGTAGTTCTGTGTTACGGTCAGTAATATTAAACAGTAGTTCTGTGTTACAGTAGTTCTGTGTTACGGTCAGTAATATTACGGTCAAATGTTAAACAGTAGGTCTGTGTTACGGTCAGTAATATTAAACAGTTAAACTGTGTTACGGTCAGTAATATTAAACAGTAAGTAAATTTAACAGTAGTTCTGTGTTACGGTCAGTAATATTAACAGTAGTTCTGTGTTACGTGTTACGTAGTCTGTGTTACGGTAAATAAACAGCATTAAACAGTAGGTTCTGTAATATTAAACAGTTACGGTCAGTAATATTAAACAGTTAAACAGTAGGTCTGTGTTACGGTCAGTAATATTAAACAGTGTTACTGTGTTAGTAATATTAAACAGTAATGTTAAACTGTGTTACGGTCAGTAACAGTAATATTAAACAGTAGTTCTGTGTTACGGTCAGTAATATTATACAAACAGTAGTTCTGTGTTACGGTCAGTAATAAACAGTAGGTTCTGTGTTACGGTCAGTAATGTTAAACAGTAGGTCTGTGTTACGGTCAGTAATATTAAACAGTTACGGTCTGTGTTAGTAATAAACAGCAGGTTACGGTCAACAGTAAACAGTTCTGTGTTACGGTCAGTAATATTAAACAGTAACAGTAGTTCTGTGTTACGGTCAGTAATATTAAACAGTAGGTCTGTGTTAGTAGTATTAAACAGTAGTCTGTTAAACAGTAGTAATCTGTGTTACGGTCAGTAATATTAAACAGAAGTACAGTAGTTCTGTGTTACGGTCAGTAATATTAAACAGTAGGTCTGTGTTAGGTAGTAATGTTAAACAGTAGTTCTGTGTTACGGTCAGTAATGTTATTAACAGTAGTTCTGTGTTAGGTTCTGTTAAACAGTTCTGTGTTACGGTCAGTAATATTAAACAGTAGTTCTGTGTTAAGTAATTAAACAGTGTGTTACGGTCAGTAATAAACAGTTAAACAGTAGTTCTGTGTTATGGTCAGTAATATTAAACAGTAGGTCTGTGTTACGGTCAGTAATATTAAACAGTAGTTCTGTGTTAACAGTAGTTCTGTGTTACGGTCAGTAATATTAAACAGTAGTCTGTGTTACAGTAGTATTAAACAGTAGTTCTGTGTTACGGTCAGTAATATTAACAGTAGTTCTGTGTTACGGTTAATGTTAAACGTAGTCTGTGTTAGTCAACGTAAACAGCAGGTTGTGTTACGGTCAGTAGTAGTTCAGTAGTTCTGTGTTACGGTCAGTAATAAACAGCAGGTTACGGTCAACAGTAGGTCTGTGTTACAGTAATATTAAACAGTTCTGTGTTACGGTCAGTAATATTAAACAGTACGGTCAACGGTAGTAATGTGTAGTAGTTCTGTGTTACGGTCAGTAATATTAAACGTTATTATACAGTAGTTCTGTGTTAGGTCTCTGTGTTACGGTCAGTAATATTAAACAGTAGTTCTGTGTTAGGTCAGTCTGTGTTACGGTCAGTAATATTAATAGTAGGTCTGTGTTAGGTCAGTAATATTAAACAGTTATACAGTAGTTCTGTGTTACGGTCAGTAATAAACAGTTATACAGTAGTTCTGTGTTACGGTCAGTAATATTAAACAGTAACAGTAGTTCTGTGTTACGGTCAGTAGTTCTGTGTTATATTATAACAGTAGTTCTGTGTTACGGTCAGTAATATTATACAGTAGTTCTGTGTTACGGTCAGTAATAAACAGTTAAGTAATATTAAACAGTAGTTCTGTGTTAGTAGTTCTGTGTTACGGTAAGTAATGTTAAACAGTAGTTCTGTGTTACGGTAAGTAATGTTAAACAGTAGTTCTGTGTTACTGTAATATTAAACAGTTACGGTCAGTAATATTAAACAGTAGGTCTGTGTTACGGTAAGTAATGTTAAACAGTAGTTCTGTGTTATGTTAAACAGTAATTCTGTGTTAAACAGTTCTGTTCTGTGTTACGGTCAGTAATATTAAACAGTAGTTCTGTGTTACGGTCAGTAATGTTATTAACAGTTAGGTTCTGTGTTAACAGTAGTTCTGTGTTAGTAGTAATATTAAACAGTAGGTCTGTGTTACGGTCAGTAATATTATACAGTAGTTCTGTTTTCTAATATTAAACAGTAAGTCTTTTAAACTGTTCTGTGTTACTCAGTAATGTTAAACTTTCTGTGTTATGAGACGCGACGGATGAAATGATTCTGATTCTGAAATTTTCTGTTTATTTTGCTATGATGTTAAACATTGTTAGTGAATGAACATGCAATAATAACCCCTTAGGTAAGAAATGCTGATGACTGGTCCTCAAGTAGAGACACAAAGTGGCCAGAGGGGGAGAGAGAGAGAGAGAGAGATAGAGAGAGAGAGAGAGAGAGAGAAGGAGAGTCCTCAGAGAGAGAGAGAGAGAGAGAGAGGAGGATAGAGAGAGGGAGAGAGAGAGAGGGAGGGAAGGGGGGAGAGAGAGAGCTAGAGAGGGAGGGAGGGGGGGGGGGAGAGAGGGAGAGGAGGGAGGGGGAGAGAGAGAGAGAGAGAGAGAGAGAGAGTTAGAGGGATAGATGGGAGAGAGAGGAGAGAGAGAGAGGTCTTTTTTTAGGGAGAGAGAGGAGGAGGAGAGAGAGAGGGAGGGAGGAGATTGGAGGGGAGGGGGGAGAGAGGGAGGGAGAGAGAGGGAGAGAGAGGGGGAGGGGAGGGGGGAGAGAGAGAGAGAGAGGGGGGAGAGAGGGGGAGAGAGAGAGAGAGAGAGAGAGAGAGAGAGAGAGGGGAGAGAGAGAGAGAGAGAGGAGAGAGATAGAGAGAGAGGGAGAGGGAGAGAGGAGAGAGGACCTCTTTGTCAGGGGAGAGGGGAGAGAGGAGGAGCGAGGAGGGGAGTCTAGAGAGAGAGAGAGAGAGAGAGAGAGAGAATCGCGGCGTGCTTCGAGTCCAGGGCTAGCGCTAGCACGCTGAGCTAACCTGCTGCAGGCGGTGCAGGATTCGCTGACTTGACATTTCTAGCCACGGTGTGAGTAGATAAAGTTTCCTTCAGGGAAAAACACTAATAACTAAATATTGCTCTGTTTCCTGAATTTGTTCTCTTATTTAGCACCGTTAAAGTCGCTGGTTGTTCTCGGTGCTTGTGGTGGTGGTGACGGGGAAGAAACGCTTAGCCAGGAGCACATATGTATCCGGCTTGTCAATTTGCTCCGGCTCTTCTCGTTAGCCAGTGTTAGCTTAGCATATGCTGAAACACGACCAGGCTAGCTGGCTAATCGGCTAAATTCCTGGCCTGTTTATAAAGCTGTATTTTTAAATAGCGGAATATGTAGGATCAACTAAAGATCACTGGTTTAGTACCAGGATCGCTCATCTCTTATAAAGACTCCTGATGAATTATTGTATTGTAATATTAGCCCTTACATCAGACATGTTTATGATGGTATGGGATACGGCTGTGTGGATAAACAGACCGCTCTCACACGATGCGGACATTCACATTTCTTTCTTTTAGACTAACCGATACGCCGAGTTATGGCATATTATCTATACAATAAAAAAAGCCTCGAATGTATTATAATAACATAATGTGTATAAAATTCTTAATTATATTTGTATGACATATCAAACTGTTTATATAATTTGGGAATGTTAAGATAAATCAGAATGGTCACAATACGTACACAATGATGATACTAGCCTTGTTTAGGGTGGTTGGTTTTATATTGCTGTCTTTTATTATCATTATAATTTGTTTTGTTATTGTTAAGGGGACACGCTGGTGTAGTGGTTCGCATGTTCACCTCACTCCTCCAGGGTTGGGGGTTCGATTCCCGCCTCCGCCATGTGTGTGTGTGGAGTTTGTATGTTCTCCCCGTACCTCAGGGTGACCGTCCAAAAACATGCACAGTAGGTTGATTGGCATCTTGGAAAAATTGTCCCTAGTGTATGAATGTGTGTGTGTGTGTGTGTGTGTGTGTGTGTGTGTGTGTGCGTGCGTGCGCGCGCCCTGTAATGGGTTCTGTACAGGGTTTGTCCTGCATTGATGGCTGAAGACACCTGAGAATCCCTGTGACCCACAGAGAGAAGTCGGATAAAGCAGTAGTAGATGAATGAATGAAATGAATATTGTAATTAAGGCCATTTTTAATTGTTGAGAAACTAATGGCTCTTCTCAACATGGTGCCACCAGACAAGTGTAATGTTTTATTTAGTTCAGTTTTCTGAATCATAGTCAACTCAAATCAATGCTTAATAGATCTATGTTTTCCCAGGACATCATTTGCTGCTGGTGCATCAACAGCAGAAACCATCCTCCATGGCTCAGTTCGGGGGACAGAAGAACCCTCCATGGGCGGCCCAGTTTGCTGCAACTGCCGTGTCTCAGCCCGGACATTCTGCACAGTCTATTGACTTGAACAGTTTACACTGTGAGTATTATTATTAAGTGGCAAAAATGCCTTTTTTTAATGGTAATCTTTTTATATCTTCTGTAATCAAATTGTGTTTTTATTTATTTTTTTAAACAATTGTCTGTTCATTGTAAAATGTTATTTTCTTTGGATAATTAATACATTTTGTTGTTGTTCTGGAATCTATGTTCTATGGAATCTATGTTGCATAAATTGCTCCAGCAGTGTTGGAGCTGTATAGTTACCTAAAACTTCTTTTGTGCCATTTGTCCTTCTACAGCTTTAGGTGTTCAGCAGCCATCTCTTTTAGGTGCTTCACCCTCTATGTACTCCCAGCAGTCAGCCTTGGCTGCAGCGTCCCTCAACACACAATCCGCCACCAATTACCAAATTTCCCAGCAGACTGCGGCCCTTCAACAGCAGGCAGCCGCAGCTGCTGCAGCTGCACTGCAACAGGTGAGCTAGTGTATTGTTGCACAATAATTCCCTATGTTTATACATTAAAAGTGCAGGAATTCTATCATGAATTTTAGCACACACAGAAAGCAATCTATTCTCATTTCAATAGCATTTGCTTAATCAGGATATTTTAATATGATGTAAAGCAGGGGTCACCAATGCTTTACATCATATTAACTGTAAGCACCAGTTTGTCCCCAAGGGCCACATGAGTTTCCCACAGGCCTGTTGTAAAAAGGCCTGTTGGCATTTAAACCTGTGATCTTCCTGTCCAGAGGCCAACTGTCTTAGAGGCTTAACCACTGAGCTACCACCTCCCTAGATGCATCTAAAATTTCTAATTTTATTAAGTCATTGTTGATAATTATTGCGAGAAATCATTAACGTGTTCAGTATCCTCACATGGATAAATGAGCATCATTAATAATAATATATAATGAAGGCAAATTTGTTATTTCAGTGGAGTGTGTCAAACTGGTAGCCCTTTGTATTGCTCAGTATCCACAAGTGGCTCTGTTTCAAAAGGGTTGGTGACCCCTGGTGTAAAAGATTCATATAGGTGCTGGGCACATCTGTAACTGTACTCAGAGCTGCACAAGACTCCATGTGTTCAATTTTAGTCCCAGATCAATTCAGCCCTGCAGCAATACCAGCAGCAGCAGCAGCAGCAGCAGCAGCAGCCACCCCAAGCTCCCCCACCACAACCTCCTCCTCAACAGACACTCTACAATGTTCCACACCAGGTACTCGTGCACATCCAATTCTTTTTGAATCACTGTTTTTCTACCTTTTCACACAAAAGGCCTTTTAGTCCTGTAATTATGATTGAAACGCATTTATTGTCTTGGAAAAATCTCAATGCAGCACTTTAATTGATTGGTGCAGATAAACTTTGTGTGATTGTTTCTCAAGTAATAATTAAATCATCATCAAAAGCATTCAATTTATTTGCTTTTGTAGCGTAGGTGTTAAAAAAAGGAGAAAAAAAGCTAGCGAATATGATGCATGCCGTTTTGTAGTGATGGCATTTGCAATAAACATGTCTTGCCTTAGGCAAGTATCAAATATGCACAGGTACGTGAAGTAACATGTTCAAGGTACTGATCTTAGTGTTTGGTTTGGTATTTATTCAGTTGAAATGTTTGCTGCATTAGAACAGTGGGTAATCTATAAACCTGCATTGGCTAGTTTTAAGCTTTATACATACATTTTCTTCTAACACTTTTTAATTGTTCTCGGCTGCCGTTTTAATATTTCCACTTCTTATTCTGTTGTTGTTGTTGTTTACAGCTGCCACAGCCTCAACCTGCTCTGCTTTCACAGGTAAACTGTTTTGACAATAATGTGTAAGCATATCTCATTTGCACTAGAGCAAATCATCAAAAATGGGAATGTTTATGTACACCCACAAACAACAGACTATAGAGTTTACTCATTTAAATAACCACGTTTGTACAATTTAGGTGAACATAAAAGCCTCTCACAATGTACAACTTATGTTAAATATCAAAATGTTGTTGATGGGGCTACCACAGCAGCAGACCATGTCAAGTTCCACTTCTGTCAGTTGATGAAAGAAAGTAATGCCTACAGTGGACAAATCCATTAAATCCTGAAGACTGTAACGTATGTTTCTGGTGTGATCAATCTCTACTTTTTAATGATTCACACATGATTGGTAATCCATGGACCAAACATTATGTTCACTGCAACCTCACAGTGATGTTGATATGGTGTGTGGAGTTTTTTTCTAGGTAAACTTTGAGCCTGTTAAATCCAATCATTATGTGTGTCTGATTATGCTATTAGTATGGCAGTTGACCGGCATTACTTATAAACCTTAACTTTAGAAGTGGATGCGTTAGTCTTGTGCATAAATATGGTAATGGAATGGCTTTCATGCCATCTTAGAAATTTTCCTTGTGATCTCCAGCCTCCTGTTGCTTTGCCGACCAGTATGAGTTTGTCGAACCCACAACAGACTGCACAGATCACGGTATCGTATCCGACTCCCCGCTCCAGTCATCAGCAGCAGACTCAGCCACAAAAGCAGCGTGTCTTTACTGGGGTTGTCAACAAGCTGCACGATACATTTGGATTTGTGGATGAAGATGTGTTCTTCCAGCTTAGGTAAGAATTCATAGTACTGTGTTTTGGTTCTGGTGGCTTTAAAGAATAGTATTGATTTAAAAAATTGTATTGTGTCTTTAGTGCTGTAAAGGGAAAAACACCCCAGGTGGGTGACCGTGTTCTGGTGGAAGCCGTCTATAATCCCAATATGCCCTTTAAATGGAATGCCCAGCGCATACAGACTTTACCTCAGTTACCCAACCAAACGGTGAGCAAAACCAATTTATCAAATTGATCTTCCAACCAATATGTAAGTACCCACCAGAATAACTGTTTCTTTGTAGCATTTTATAGATGTGTTTGAAGACATCTTGATTGCTGTGCTTTTAATCTCTGTATAGCACCAGGCGGCGCAGCCCTTACCTCAAGTTTCCCAACAGCTGTCCAACTTTTACTCTGATGCTGGAGTACAACGCTACACTGACATGCACACAGCAGTGGATTCAAGGCCAAATGTAACAACTGTCTTTTAATGTCTTCTATTTCATCTTCTTTCCCCAAATAGTGTTGAAACTTTTACTTTGCAACAATTATTAATTATTTATATATATATATATATTATATAATATATATATATATATATATATATATATATATATATATATAATATATATATATATATATATATATATATATACACATACGTCACAAACAAAATTGTTGGTACCCTTTTGGTCACATGAAAGAAAAAGTCACAATGGTCACAGAAATAACTTTAATCTGTGACAAAAGTAATAATAAATAAAAATGTTAACCATAAAATGTTACTGAAAGTCAGTCAGACATTGTTTTTCAACCATGCTTCAACAGAATAATGTAAAAAAATAAACTCATGAAACAGGCATGGACAAAAATGATGGTACCCCTAGAAAACACAGAAAATAATGTGTGACCAAAGGGACATGTTAATTGTGTTGTCACCACTAATTAGCATCACAGGTGTCTACAAACCTTGTAATCAGCCATTGGGCCTAATATATGGCTCCAGGTAATCACTGGTTTGGTGATATGGTGTGTACCACACTCGACATGGACCAGAGGAAGCAAAGGAAAGAGCTGTCTCAAGATCAGAAAGAAAATTATAGACAATCATGTTAAAGGTAAAGGCTATAAGACTATCTCCAATAACTAGATTTCCTGTGAGTACAGTTGCACATATTATTCAGAATAAGGAACATGGGACTGTAGCCAACTTGTTTCTGGACGTTTTACGCAGGAGGAAATTGATGACAAATCTAAGAGACGGATTTAATGGTAACAAAAGAGCATTCTAAAGAGATTCAAGGTGAACTTCATGCTCAAGGAACATCAGTTATCGCACATCCGTCGTTGTTTGAAAGTGTACTACATGGGAGACGACCAAGGAGGACACCATTGTTGAAAACCATAAAAAAGCAAGACTGGAATATGCAGGTCAGAATGTCCTGTGGACAGATAGACAAAAATCTCCAAGGCACTATATGTTCACGGAAAAAATGTATCAAGAAAAGAACGTAAATGGAGGAGTTATGTTCTGGGGCTGCTTTGGCATGCTGGATGTCTTGAATCTGTGCAGGGTACATTTCAAGACTATCAAGCTAAGAGAAATTTGCTTCAGAAAGCTTGGTCTCAGTCTCAGGTCATGGGTCTTGCAACAGGACAATGACCCAAAACACACAGCTAAGAAAAGAGGAAAATGTTTAAAGTGGCTTGACCCTGACCTTCCTAGACATCTTTGGAAGCTGAAACATGACTAAAAGGCTTCAAACCGGACACAACTGGAGCACTATGAGGAGTGGGCTAGCTGAGAGGTGCAGATGTCATTGCAGTGGTTGCTATTGCGCAACAAAATATTAAGTTTTCTGCTATTAGTTTATTTTTTTACATTATTCTGAAGCATGGTTGAAAAACAATTTACTCATTGGTTAACTTTATAGTGTCAGATTAAAGTTATTTCTGCATATTTCAGATATATATATATATATATCTATACACATACACGCATAAGGAACAGCCTCCTGCTCCCAGCATGATGAAGCCAGGCCCTTCCATGATTCAGTCTCTACCTCCTCCCACCACCTCCTGCTCCCATTCAGTGTGCTCTACCTCCTCCCACCACATTCAGTGTGCAGCGCAGGGCCCCCCCCCATCATTGCTTCACCCCCCCATTCAGGCCAGCGCAGGGCCCCCCCCCATCAGCTTCAGGCTCTGCAGCCTCCCTTGCTCCATTGCTCCAGAATCCTCCTCAGCCTCTCCTTCCTCAACCACCTCCAAAAGGTAGAGAAATTCCGAAGGTTTTTGTATAAAACATTGTTGATGAGTACAAAATGAGACCACCTGTATACTTTGTTTGTCTTGTAGATTCAGTCTTTTCAGGTGGGTTACTTCAGCCTCCGGTGCGGATGATTCCCCAGCCTCAGCCTGTGAGACGCATAGACCCTGCTCCTCGCTTTCCCAGTCGCAGTGATCGACCAGAACTCATTCTGAGGAAAGAAGATCGAAGGTCAGTATTTATTTTATATGGGCAATATTGCTCATTATCAGTGTTTCAACAAAATGTATTACATTTTATAATAAAGAATGAATTGCTGTATAAACACACATATGTATGTGTCTATACATAGAGACAGACACAAACAGTGCATTTTAGTTTGAACTAGATAGAAGGCAAAAACATGTACAATTGGTGGCTGACGAAATACTTTTTGCCATAATGTATACAAGTTCTCCCACATAAAAAGATGAGAGAGGCCTGTAGTTTTCATCATCCGTAGACCTCAACTATGAGAGAACAAAATCTAGAGAAAAAGAATCAAGAAAATCACATTGTGGGACTTTTTAAAGAATTTAATTTGCAAATTATGGTGGAAAATAAGTATTTGGTCAATAACAAAATTTCATCTCAATACTCTATATAGCATTTGTTGGCAATGACAGAGGTCAAATGTTTTCTGTAAGTCTTCACAAGGTTTTCACACATTGTTGCTGGTAATTTTGGCTCATTCCTTCATTCAGATCTCCTCTAGAGCAGTGATGTTTGGGGCTGCCGCTGGGCAACACGTTTTCAACTTCCCGCCAAAGATTTTCTATGGGGTTGAGATCTGGAGACTGGTTAAATCCACTCCAGGACCTTCAAAAGCTTCTTACAAAGCCTCTCCTTCGTTGCCCGGTCGGTGTGTTTGGGGAAAATTGTCATGCTGAAAGACCCAGCCATGTTTCATCTTCAATTCACTTGCTGATGGAAGGTGGTTTTCACGCAAAATCTCATTATGGATGGCCCCGTTCTTTCTTTCGTTTACACGGATCAGTTGTCCTGGTTACCTTGAAGAAAAACATCCCCAAATCATGACCTTTCCACCCCATGTTTTGCAGTTGGGATGCTGTTCTTTGGATGCAACTCGGCATTCTGTCTCCTCCAAACATGAGAAGTTGATTTTTTTTTTTAACCAGAAAGATGGGCTATTTTGGTTTCATCGGACCATAGGACATTCTCCCAATCCTCTGCTGGATCATGGTAATGCTCTCTCGCAAACGTCAGACTGGCCTGGACATGTACTGGCTTAAACAGGGGGATGCGTCTGGCACTGCATTATTTCAGACCCTGACGGCGCAGTACTGATGGTACCCTTTGTTACTTTGGTCCCAGCTCTCTGCAGGTCATTCACTGGTTCTGGGATTTTTGCCTACATTTCTTGTGATGATTTTGACCCGGACATGGTGAGATCTTGCGTGGAGCCCCAGGTCGAGAGAGATTCAGAGGTCTTCCATTTCCTAATAACTGCTCCCACAGTACAAAGTTCAGATGGTCCCACAGTTGCTTCACACCAAGCTGCTTACCTTTTGCAGATTCAGTCTTTCTGGCCTGGTGCAGGTCTACAATTTTGTTTCTGGTGTCCATTGACAGCTCTTTGGTCTTGACCATGGTGGAGTTTGGAGTGTGACTGTTTGAGGTTATGGACAGGTGTCTTTTATTCTGGTAAGAGATGCCATTAATACAGGTAACGAGCGGAAGACAGAAGAGCCTCTTAAAGTATGTTACAGGTCTGTCAGACCCAGGAATCTTGCTTGTTTGTAGGTGACCAAATACTTACTTTACAGTGGAATTTACCCATCAATTCTTTAAAAATTCTACAAAGTAATTTTCTGTATTATGCTTCTTATTTTGTCTCTCATAGTTGAGGTATTCCTATGATAAAAAATACAGGCCTCTCATCTTTTTAAGTTGGAGAACTTTTGGTGGCTGACTAAATCCTTTTTTTGCCCCACTGTATGTGGTGTTCATGACTTATTTTGTGGCCTATAGTTGTATCATCACAGTATGTTACTGTCTGTGTAGATTCTTCGTGCTTGTAATTTAATAGTAATTTGCATGCAGTCGGGACAGAGATCGAGAACGAAGACGATCCCGAGAGCGTTCTCCAGCACGCAAGCGCTCAAGGGACCGATCACCTCGCAGAGATCGTTCTCCTAGACGTCCACGCCGAGTTGCACCTCGATATACTGTACAGTTCTCTAAGTTTTCCCTGGATGGGTAAATATTGTGTTTTTTTCTTCTTCTTCTCTCCCCCCTCTTCTGTTTTATAGTCATTTTAGCATGCCTGTTTTATACTGTTGTGTATTACAGTGGTGTGTGTGTGTGTGTGTGCATGTGTCTATGTGTTTATGCGCCACAGATATAATTGTGACATGATGGAGCTAAGACGGCGGTATCAAAGTCTTTATATCCCAAGTGACTTCTTTGATGCTGTATTCACCTGGGTGGACGCCTTCCCCCTATCACGACCATTTACTTTTGGAAACTACTGCAACTTCCATATAATGCACAAAGAAGTGGACTCTTTAGTGAAGAACACAGCTGTACTGGACCCTCCTGATGCCAATCATACCTACAGTGCTAAGGTATGACGACTTTTTATAACCTTTTCCCATTTGTAATCATTTTAATTTGATAAAAATAGAATTGAAGTCTATTATTATGTTTAAATGTCACTTCAAAATGTTTGTGGAGTAGGTGATGCTGCTTGCAAACCCCAGTCTTGAAGAACTCTATCACAAGTCTTGTGCCTTGGCTGATGATCCACAAGAGCTGAGGGACTCTTTCCAGCACCCAGCCCGCCTAATTAAGGTAAAGCCAGAGTAGGATCTTCCCAGTCACTACTTGATCAGTCCCGGAAACACGATTTGTGCTATGCATATGTGAAAGCCCAGGTTTTGCTCTGCACAGTCGTAAAATTTCCACCACTTCCATAGCCAACATTTTTATGACAATGTTTTTACAAATATCCAGTGATATAGATTATTTTACTTTTTATGTACAGTTCCACGAATGTACGGTTTGACAATTCTTGCATTTCTAGTGAAAGTGGGATTGGGCTGTAGGGCTTTTTTTTTTTTAATTGATTAGAATTTTTGCATTTTAAGATTTACTTTTTTATTATTGATTTTAATAAATATGCTGATTCATGCATCCAACCAGATTCATTGCCATGTAAAATTGTAAAATGTATTTTAATTACATGTGCCATTTTTAATCATTTTAATATGTTCCAATGTAATAATTACTCAACTGAATATATATAAATATATATCAATTTGTGAGGCACCAAAACATTTGGTAATCAGCAGTCCCCAAAACTAAAGATAATCCATCTGAAATCACTCATTCATTCATTCATCTTCTAGCGCTTTATCCGATCTTCCCTCGGGTCACGGGGAGTCTGTGTCTATCTCAGGCGTCTATGGGCATTAATGCAGGATACACCCTGGATGGAATGCCAACCCATCGCAGGGCGTGCACACACACACACACACACACACTAGGGACAATTTTTCCAAGGTGCCAATCAACCTACCACGCATGTTTTTGGACTGGGGGAAACCGGAGAACCCGGAGAAAAAACCCCTGAGGCACGGGGAGAACATGCACAAACTCCACACACACATGGCCGAGACGGGAATCGAACCCGGACCCTGGCGGTGTGAGGCGAACGTGCTAACCACTACGCCACCGTGCCCCCCATCTGAAATCACTTTAAGCAATTCCACAGTAACATTAATTTCCTGCCCTTGTTGCACTACTTACAGCCAATGGCGTTGAATTAATGTAAATCTTTTTTTAATTATCAAATTATTATCATTATTCACTAATAAAGAAAATTTTTCTGCCATGGATTTTTTTTCTGGCATGGATGGTGGTGCTATCAACAGTATAATGAATATTTACAATTCCTAACACCACCCCTTCCCCTCCCAAAAATCCCTGGCATCCCTGTTTGTCACTCCTTCAGTTTTTGGAATAACCATGAAATTGCCCCCTCCACCCATACTGTTAATCATATGATGATGTTGGATTTATTTGTGTCAGTTAGTCAATGTGTCAATGTTTAGTGTTACGTTTTAATTACCTATTCAGAACTCTAAAATCTATAGCATATGATTTGTTTCTTTTCAGTTCTTGGTTGGAATGAGGGGTAAAGATGAAGCCATGGCGATTGGCGGCCACTGGTCTCCATCCCTGGATGGAGTTGACCCAGAGAATGACGCCTCAGTCCTTATAAAAACAGCAATACGTTGTTGTAAGGCTCTGACTGGCATTGATCTGAGTTTGTGTACCCAGTGGTGAGTACAACTGTCTTCCAAATTGTTTTTTCTAATTTATGTCTCATTTTTCTGTGTGCATTTGTTAGTTCTAGTCCTCAGCAGTGCTAAAAATGCTAACTAAAAACATCAGCAGTTTGTGACTCACTGCATGGTTTGACAAAGCTCTGACATGTCAGGGGCTTATTTGTTTACTTAACTGTTATTTGATTTTATTTTTTGCTCAATTATCTTTACTTTGCAGTGTCCTTATTTTGCTAATGTGTGTAACAGTCATGCCTCTATGTGGTTGAATGCACTTAATCTGTTGCTAGAAAAGCAGAGCCAGAGGAGGAGTCGCCATCATTACATTCTGTTCTATGACATTTGACCTGTTAAATATCTTATATATTTAACTTGCTTTCACTGTGTCTTTTAAATATGTCTTCCTCTCACAACCTTGTGGTTTATGAGCTATCCCTCACAAGCATCCAGTTCAGACTCTCATTTTCTATGGGGAGGGGTCTGTCAGGAGGCTGGAGAAAGTCAGATATGTTGTTTTTCATTTATTCTGTCTGTGAATTTTCCCAATACATGACTGCTGTTCATCGTGAGAACCTACTGTGGAGATCTGCCGACTTATTTTCATGTCCTATTCTGGGGTCATTTACCACAAAGTGGGGCAGTGGGATTGGAGATGTGTGTGTGTGTGTGTGTGTGGGTTGATGGAAGTGTATTGGGGTTAGGCCTTGTGATGTCTGACAGAATGTTTCTTTCCAATGCACTTCTTCCTTTGCGACAGGTATCGTTTTGCAGAGATTCGCTATCACCGCCCTGAGGAGACTCACAAAGGGCGGACAGTTCCCGCACATGTGGAGACAGTGGTTTTATTTCTCCCGGATGTTTGGCATTGTCTTCCTACCCGCTCAGAGTGGGAAGGACTGTCCCGCGGACTCAAGGAGCAGCTGGCAGAGAAACTCTTGGCTGAACGGAAGGAGGCTGATGGAGAACAGGCACTGAATGCTAATCCTTCTCTTCTCATTTCCGCTTCTCACAGGCACAGGAATAGACAGACAAACACTCAAATACACAAAAACAAACACAGGCATCATACAAAAGCCCCTTTTTACTGTCCCTGTGTGTCCATTCTTTTTCCTCAACCCCGAACCCTTCCTGCTTTCCTCTACTTGCTCTCCCAGCACTGCCCTCGCCACCACTCCCCACCCTACCCAGCCTGCAGTCCACACACAGCGGAACAGATTAGGACATACTTTGAGAGTGCTTCAACTGGTAAAACAGATTCTAGCTCTGCCTATTCATGAATTTACTGAGAAATCTTTATATTGGTAACATTTAAATTCCACAGTTTGCTTGTGGGATTTGCATATTATTTCATTTGGAAATTATTTCTGTCATAGAAATGGCATGCTGGAATCTGGAGAGCCAGTTGTGAAAATGTGTGTTTTAGACTGTTTTCTGTTATAATTAATTTTATATTTCAAATTAATATCTGATGGACTCCAAAAATTCCTTAGGTTTTCTTTCTTGTCTGTCCTTGTTTTTTTTATTTTTGATATATTCTCGGATTGGACTGTACCCAGACTTGTGGACTTGATTTCTCCAGGGAGGTTGGTCGATCCAAGGACAGTCCTCTGTGACTAAATGTTAATAATAAGAAAAAAAGCATTGAAGATTGAGTAGTTATAGGGAAATCCTTTGCTCACCGTGAGTTGGAGACCATCTCTGAGTGCACCTTTTACATTTCTGGACCCGCTGTCATTGATTATCTTTTTGTATTCCACAGAACTGGCATTGATTGGCCGATGGGTGGGGTTTGGATCGGTTATAAATCCTAGAGAATTCCCGTGTATACTAGTTGACACATTTATTTTTATTTTGTTTGTTTGCTTGTTTTCAAAATCAAGACCTCAGTTGGAGGAGAAAGAGTTTTGACCTTGCTTGTTGCACGGATCAACTTTTTATTAAAAAAAATCTAAACGTTTCAGAGTTTCTGTTTGACTTTTTCTTCATCTGTTTTTCAATGGTGTAGGAGGAAGAGGATAAAGATGAAGAAGATTCGAAAGAGCTTACTACACCAACTCACTGGTCTAAACTCGATCCCAAGTCCATGAAGGTAAATCGTTGGTTAATCATTTTGGCCTGGTTCCCTGCTGAGCACTTGCTTCATCTGTATGTGTATGTTTGTGTTCAGGTGAACGATCTGCGCAAGGAACTGGAGAACCGATCTCTGAGCTCAAAAGGACTGAAGTCCCAGTTAATAGCTCGACTCACTAAGCAGCTGAAGGTGGAGGAGCAAGTGGAGGAATCTAAAGAGCCTGAGAAAGTTGAGCCTGCGAGTGTGGAGGAAGAGGAGCCATGTAGAACAGAGGAAGATCGTGAGGTGAAAGATCATTAAAAATAGAGTAGAATTGTAAGAGAATATGAAAATATAAACCTGGAAGTCGGTTCCCTGTGTATTTTTAAGATTAGTCAAATTACTTTTTGTGAATTTCAGGAAGAGGAGCGTAAGCGTCTAGAGGAGTTGGAACGGCAACGTAGGGAAAGACGTTACGTTCTCCCAGATGAGCCCACAATCATTGTTCACCCCAACTGGGCAGCCAAGAATGGCAAATTTGACTGCAGCATCATGTCTCTGAGTGTGCTGCTGGACTACAGGTTAGAGGACAATAAAGAACACTCTTTTGAGGTGAGGAAATCTTTGTTTGTTTGTTTGTTTTTTTTACACTATCAGTATAATTATACATATACATTTAAATAGATTAAAAGTGCAACCCAAATGAACGTCTTTTTTTTTTTTTTGGTCTAGGTCTCATTGTTTGCTGAACTTTTCAATGAAATGCTTCAACGGGATTTTGGCTACAGAATCTACAGCACACTTGCTGCCATCCCGAGTAAGGAGGAAAAAAAAGAAAAAGATAAGGTGAAGAAAGATGCCGAGAGAAAAGAACTAGACAGGAGGGATGCAAAAAAGGAAAAGGATGATGAGAATACTGAGCCACTTTCAAAAAGAGCAAGAGAGGAGGAAGATAAGAAAAGGGTGAGTGGATTTTAACCCTTCTATCTCGAATCTGGTCATAAAAAGGGCCAACAAACAAGCCATCTAGACCAAATTGAACATTCTGTATCATAACAATTTTAACTAAATAATAAAAGGTTGCTTTTGTCAGAATTGGAACAAACATTCTAGTATAAATAATCCCCAAAAGATGATTTTTCAGACTAAGAATCAAGGAATCATTCAAATTTTCTATCTGACTTGAATCCACACTTAACAGATAACTCTACTGTGAGAACATGGGCTTTAAAATGTTTATTTAAATAAAAATAAACACTTTTTCTCAACATTTATCAGGATGACGACAGGGAGAGGACTTTGAAGAAGGAAGAATCCAAAGATGATGACTATAACGAAGATGAAAGCAGCAATAACAATGCTGATGAGTATGACCCAATGGAAGCCGAGGATGCTGATGAAGATGACGATGAAGGTATATGTATATATTTTGTTCTTGTAAAGCGATGGGTTTATTTAATGTTGTACAAATGAATAAACACGAGTTGTGGATTTGACAGATAAAGATGATGACAATTCCAGTGGGAGAGACAGAAGAGATGACCGCCGTGATGATAGAAAATCAAGAGAGAGAACATCTAAAGATAAAGTGAGACGTTTTGTCCTTAAACTTTTGTTTCCAACACTTTTCCTCTCTGTAATTAAATGGTTCTCCTGTCTGTAGGATGACAAGAAGAAGCAGATGATCACATATGACAAAGATCTCCTAATGGCTTTTGTGTACTTTGACCAAAGTCATTGTGGTTACCTACTGGAGAAGGACCTAGAGGAAATTATGTACACTTTAGGCTTGCATCTCTCTAGAGCTCAGGTATTATATTTTATATAGTAGTTTTAAAACTAATACTTTCTATCATTGTGCAGTTAATATTATTTGACCAGCGCTCATTGTTTTTATTATAATTACTTATAATAAGTGTCTAGTTTCAGTGATCATGCTAATTAAATGGGAATTCTTGTAGGTAAAGAAACTGTTAAGTAAGCCTCTGGTGAAGGAGAGCTGCTACTACCGCAAGCTAACGGACCGAGCCAAAGATGAGCCCAACCCAGTCTGGACTGCTGATTCTCAACTCGAGAATTCTTTGGGTAAGTAATAATAATGCTATAATAACTTTAAATAAAATAATAACTATTGAGGAGCACGGTGGTTTAGTGGTTAGCACGTTCGCCTCACACCGCCAGGGTCCGGGTTCGATTCCCGTCTCGGCCATGTGTGTGTGGAGTTTGTGCATGTTCTCCCCGTGTCCTCAGGGGGTTTTTCTCCGGGTTCTCCGGTTTCCTCCCCGGTCCAAACACATGCACGGTAGGTTGATTGGCACCTTGGAAAATTGTCCCTAGTGTGTGTGAATGTGTGTGTGTGTGTGTGTGTGTGTGTGTGTGTGTGTGTGTGTGTGTGCCTGCGATGGGTCATTCCATCCAGGGTGTATCCTGCCCTTAATGCCCATAGACACCTGAGATAGGCACAGACTCCCCGTGACCCGAGGGAAGATCGGATAAAGCGGTAGAAGATGAATGAATGATGAATGAATAACTATTATTAAGGTCATACTAGGTCACCTGTTTAGACAGTAAAACTATTTTTCAGGATTTCTGAAAGATTCACAAGCATGGTTGTTAATTATGTCTTTTGCTGATGTGGCTTACAGGTAACAGACCTCTGCTGCCTGGTCAGAAGGCAAAGCGTGAGAAGGAGGACGGTGATTCCGGCAGCCTGATTGTTTATAATGGTGCTATGGTAGATGTGGGCAGCATGCTGCAGAAGCTGGACAAGAGTGAGAAAGCCAGGGAGGAGATTGAGCAGAAACTCATGCAGCAAGACACTAAAATGGGTAAGAGACCCCTTTTGTCACTGTCAAGTTGACAGGATTTATATGAAATTTGCTTTTAATGGCCACAGGTGAACTACTTAGAAACGGGGGCCAGGTTAAATTTCAGGATTATCTTTTCATCTTGTTTAAAGAATATTCTAAGTGAAGATGTGCTCTTCAAATTAATTTTAACTGTCTGACATGGCATTGACTATTATTATTTATATATTGATTTAAATAGTTTCTAATTATTTTTAAGGTGCTGTGGGATTGTTCTATATATTTATTGTTACATGTGTGTGTTATCCAGTGTTACAACTGTGTGGGTGTGTTTAACCACTGGGACTACCACCTCAATTGTTGGTACCCTGTTGGGTGTGTGTGTGTGTGTGTGTGGTGTGTGTATATCAAGTGGACAAAATTGTGGTATTTGGTCAAAGAAAAATAAAGAAAAAGTGGTCACAATGGTCTTTACAGAAATAACTTTAATCTGACAAAAGTATAATAAATAAAAATGTTAACCAATAAAGTCAGACATTGTTTTTTCAACCATGCTTCAACAGAATTATGTAAAAAAATAAACTCATGAAACAGGCATATGGACAAATGATGGTACCCCTAACTTAATATTTTGTTGCGCAACCTTTTGAGGCAATCACTGCAATCAAACGCTTCCTGTAACTGTCAATGATGACATCTGCACCTCTCAGCAGGTATTTTGGCCCACTCCTCATGAGCAAACTGCTCCAGTTGTGTCCGGTTTGAAGGGTGCTTTTCCAGCTCCAGTTGTGTCCTTCCATGCTCATTGAAGGGTAGCCTTTTCCAGACTGCAGACGGCCACTTTAGTTTCATAGCCATTCCAGCTGTGTGTTTTGAAGAAGACCCATGCTCATAGGATTGAGACCAAACTTTCTGAGGGCTGGCTATAGACTATATTCCTTGATATTTGAAGACCCATGATGCGACCCTGCGACAGATTCAAGACCATACACTATATTTCTCTCTATATATATTTCATTGTATACAGCTGATGTGCCTTAAGATTCACCCTGTGCCAGACGCAGCAAAGCTGTAGTTTGCCCTATTCCAGTAACAGATGCCTCCTCCATGTGTTCACAGTAGGGACAGTATATCTGATATATATATATATTTATTTCGTCTGTGAACATATCCGTCTCTTAACTGATGATGTCATCAATTTTCCTCCTGCCTCCAGGGAGGTTGGCAAAAACTTCGATTTTTGTCTCATCTGTCTTGGAGATGATCACCTTTACCTTTAACAGGACATTCTCCCATAATTTTCTTTCTGAAGCTTTGTGGCTTGTCAACATGTAGTTTGGCATATTCCAGTCTTGCTTTTTATGATTCATTTTCAACAATGGTGTCCTCCTTGGTCGTCTCCCATGTAGTTCTGGACTTTGGCTCAAACCAACGACGGATGTGCGATCTGACACTGATTTCCTTGATGAAGTTCACCTTGAATCTCTTTAGAAGTCTTTCTAGGCTCTTTTGTTACCATGTATGTCTCTTAGTATCAATTTTCCTCCTGCGGCCATCAAGTTGGACAGTCACTTTCTGAATAATATGTGCTCTCACAGGAACATCTCTATCTATCTTTCTTTACCTTTAACATGCAGAAGAATCTCTTTCCTTTGATGTGAGACGTATATCAGAAATTGAGTCAAATAACCACAGTCTGATTATTTTCTGAGACCATCATTTTTGAATGTGAGTTTATTTTTTTACTGGAGCAAGTGAAATTTATAGAATTTTTATTTATTAATACTTTTGTCAGATTAAAGTTAACCTGCTTTTTCGGTCATGAGACCACAGACATATATATATATAGAAAATATATATAGAACCTCCACTTTCCTCTGTCCTATCTATCGTGTGAGACATGTGAACAGCAGAAGAGCAGTGAAATCGTGCGAGAGACAGAAAAGAACCTACCAGCAGCAGCTGCACAGCACTCTGCAGAGTCTAAACACAGTAATGAAGGATCTGCAAAGCGTCTTACCTAATGTATGTACAAACTCACTGAAACTCTGTCTTGTGATCTGCTTTTATTAAAATATATTGTTTTTGTTTTTTTGTTCTATCATGATTTGGTGCACATGACTGTTTTGTCTGTCACGTGTAGGATGATCATCCTGAAGATGGCAACGAGAAAACTCAAACTAATGGCTCGGATGACTGAACTGCCTTTGCACACACGTTATCTATTAACATGTTTAAACCTGTAAATAGGCACTAAGCTCATTTAATTAGAAGTTGTAGGGGAGTTCTTTTGTACACATTTTAAAGATCATTCTAATTGAGTTTCCGCCTCTTTCTACGTAACTTATCATTAATTTCACTTAGTAAATGGCTTATGTAGTTCATTTATAATATTTAATTCTTGCTCTAATATGTTAAGTGTCATTGTTTCAGAATTCTCTTGTTTCCCCAGTAGTAATCTTTTCTATTGTTCTATCTATATTCTTGGAGATATTAGTGCGTTATCGAAGTTTAATTGGCAATAATGATGTTATTTATGTGTACAGAGTATGTAGAACAGAAGAAAGGGTTTATTTGACATCAGTTCTGAGTAGAATTGTGTATTGATGCCACACCAGGCTCAGGGTAGATATCTTTCTTTTTTTTTTTTTTTTTTTTGTACTGATGCCACACATTTTTTGGTGTGTAATCTTTGCCATCACTTCACTAAATTGCTGCTATCCTGTTTGTGGGTACGCATGTGTGCTGATGCATGCATAAATGCTTAATCTGTGATCTGCTAAGGATGGCACTGTGTGCATGTGTTTTTGTTTTTGACCCGCCCACCAATTTAAAAGCTGAGCTATATTTTTTATTTAGTGGTGATTGTAACACATTTGACTGGTTCTGTACATAAGAATCCTAAGTAGTTTGAGAATATACCAGAATTGTAGTTTGTGTGAATGTTTTTGTTTTTGTTTTCTTTACTGGTCAGTTGTTTTCTTTTGAAGCCGAATGGGGTAGAAAAAAGAGCCTCTAATGATGCAGTACCAATGAGCCCAAAGCAACCAAGTGCATATTATTTTTCTAATCCAAATGTACTATTATGGTTGTTCTGTGTAAAAATAAATAAATACAATGATTTCATTTTAACGTTTCATTACGCATTATGTTTTCTGCTGTGAAATTACTAATTGTCGGCTGAAACTGACAGATAGAAGAGTCATTATTCGTCATGTATATTACAGCGGTGACATTCTTTCTTCGTGAATTCCAGCTGGGGTGTTTTTTTGGAAGATGAGATCAGACAGATACTGCACTACTGGAGCATAGAGGATTAAGGGCCTTGTGCAAGGCCCCAGCGTGGCGATACCTGGACTCGAACTCCCGATCAGTAACCCAGATCCTTATAACCACTGAGCTACTGCGGTTTGTCCTGTAGAGGGCAGTGTTAGACACGTTGTGAGTTGTGTATGTGAAGGTTCACACACGTGTCCCTGTTCCATCACACTGGTGTTCTGTTTATTAAGTGCATTTCTTTGAAACATATGCAGAAGTTTCCGGGAAGACGAGGATTTCTAAATGTGGCTGTTTTTGGGGTCTTGTTCGAATTTCTCCCATCACAAATCTAGGTCCATCTGATAAAGTGGTCAGATTTTAAGTAACAAAAAAAAACCCATTATTCCTCCATGAAGAACCCGGTGGTGTATTTTATTTCCTTATTTCATATACGAATGCTTAATCGTTATGTTAAAATGAGGATTCTGTCTATTGTCATTCATGAGAGCTTTTATGTTAATGACATCCTGACAGGATTTGTGTGTCAGACAGACCGAGGAAACTGCAATACATTCCAGAGCAGAGAACTGACTTCAGGGGGAAACAGGAGGAGGTTTATTTCATGTTTATTTATTGTTACCATTTAAATGTATTTAACTTCAAAATCCTCCCTTCTCTGCTTCCTGTGATAAACTAGGAATAACACAACACTCGCTCACTTCACATGGCAGCTGATTCCGGTGGTACTGTATATTCCCACCGCCATTCCCACTTGATTGAAATATCCTGAACCATTTCCGGCTGCTCAACCCCCCCCCCCCCCCCCCCCCTCCCCAACACACCCCCCCACCCCCCCCCCCCCAACACACACACACACACACACACACACACACACACACACACACACACACACACAGTCGTACACTGTCCTGACTCTGCAAAAGCCGGCAGAGGTAATATGAAACTAAAATACTAAAAGGACCTGATGTCGGACAGATTTTTGTTCTGGAAGTATTTTGGTGAGATGATCTCAGCCACACTCTCAGTCCAGCAGTCCAGCAGTCCAGCAGTCCAGCTGCAGCAGAGTTAAACGGAGTGTTGTGAAATTGGAGATTGTGCAGGTAAGCACAGAGACAGAGGGCTTTTTGTCCCTCCACCTTCTCTCAGCCTTCCAATAATGGATAGCAGTCGTACATTAAAGAGCCACAGCACAGATGGCTCTTTTAACGTGAGCATGCCCCCCCCCCTCACACAAACACACACACACTTTTCTTTTTTCTGAGCAGAAAGCTTGGGTGTCTGTCTGGCCAGATTTATGGGGGAGAGACATTAGATCACCGTGGCTCCTTGATGGTGCAGACAATTAATTGAACAGGGACATGAAGAAGACTGTAGATTTACCCTGTAGCTTTATGAAATTAAATACTGGTACCATGAGCATACTAAATATAGTTAACGCCAATATTTATAGAATTTAATATGACCTTATTCACCATTCATTCATTCATTCATTCATTCATCTTCTGCTTTATCCGATCTTCCCTCGGGTCACGGGGAGTCTGTGTCTATCTCAGGCGTCTATGGGCATTAAGGCAGGATACACCCTGGATGGAATGCCAACCATCACACACACACACACACACACACGCACGAGTAAAGCCTTTAACCCTCAATTGCTCAGTTGTAAGTTGCTCTGAATAAAGGTGTCTGACAAATGCTGTAACTGTAAACTCGCCTCTTTTGTCTACAGCTGGACCCATTAACCACTGATCGGTGTCAGACCTACGTCTGTCCTGGACGCCTTTCCTCCCACCCCTTTTGTTCACACCTTCCCTTGCTTTCTTAAATCAGGAACCTTTCCATGTACAGCCTCCCCCAAAATGATAATTCCATCTCATTGTTGTGTAATTACCACAACAAAGCTGAGCCGTCTTTCTCAGAGACACCACAGTGTCCCATCTTAATGGCTGTTCATGAAGTCTTTCATTAAAGACATGATACTGTGTATTCACATTGTGTGATAACATTTTAATATTTTTATACTTTTTAATACTTTTTTAAAATTATTGTTGTATACATTTATATAAATAATAAGACCTCAGTAAAAAAGTGAAGAGGACTATGCAGAGTTGTAATACAGTGATCCACAAACGTGTGTAACATTTGTTACTTTTAGGTCAGTGATATGTGAGAGGTGGCATTGATGGGCGTCTTCAGTGTTACATTTCTTATCACTTATTCAGGCCCCTGTGCTGTCTGAAGGTTCCTTATGTACAGGTTTGCCGCTGCTCAGCAACCCCATGACTGATGAAAGCAGTGTTAGTTGTTGAGGAAATGATCCAGTTTCCTGGCTCTGAGGGCAGGGAATACAGGGAGCACCACCTCTCTAACAGTCTACAAGACTTTCTCTGCAAGATTTTCATATTTAATGATGTGCCTGCTGGTCCTGAACCTACAGCCAGGTGATAAAGGAGAAGATTGAGCTATAGCATGGAAATCAATTTTTATATTTGTTGCGAACGCTTAATAATATTTGTCGGAGGGGGAGACCTTATGCCTTGGAATCATACTGCAATTAATCCACCAAGCAACAAAGATAACAAATATCAGATATACAGCATCCGAGAATTGTTGATGCTGGTGATGCTGGTCTTGTTTAACTTAAATGTGATATTCAAAACTCAGGATCATATTTATATATTATATATAATAAAAGCTTGGTATTTCATGTTATATGCGAGTATACGTTGTAAACTTTGTTGTATTATGGTCTCTTACTTATTGTGTGACTAGGCCTCTCTTTTATTCTAACTGAACCTTCACTATATCCTGACTCCAGCTGACTCATTTCCCTCATGGTTATCCTGGTGCAAGGTCACTACAATCAACAGGAAATACATTCAAATGTTTTACTGTCCACAACACTACACATCATTATATATATATATATATATATATATATATATATATATATATATATATATATATATATATATATATTGGATGGCCCCCAGGTAGAATTTTATATAAAAAATTAATTCTTGATATGAAATTCCAACAAATGATATTTTACAGCTGCATGGCTGTTTTTTTAATTTGCCCAGCCATGGTTAGCTGTTGTTGTCCTGAACCTTCTTGCTGTTCTTGAGGAACTTGAGCACTGAAACTGCAGTCATATACCACTCTCGCCTTGCTGCAAACAGCGGTTGACATTAGTCTCATGGGATATTACTCGCTCTCCTTTGTGTAGCTGTATGCAAAGTTACTTTACTGGCCGGGAGTCTACTGAAATCTAAATGTGTATCAAGTTCACAACATCAAATTTCCTCTTTATCTTTCGATATATTATTAATGGAGGGACACGCTGTCTTAGTGGTTAGCACGTTCGCCTCACACCTCCAGGATACGGGTTTGATTCCCGTCTCGGACATGTGTGTGTGGAGTTTGCATGTTCTCCCCGTGCCTCAGGGGGGTTTTTTTCTCCGGTTCTCCGGTTTCCTCCCCGGTCCAAAAAACATGCACGGTAGGTTGATTGGCACTTGGAAAAATTGTCCCTAGTGTATGAATGTGTGTGTGTGTGTGTGTCCTGCGATGTGTTGGCATTCCATCCAGGGTGTATCCTGCCTTAATGCCCATAGACGCCTGAGATAGACACAGACTCCCCGTGACCCGAGGGAAGATCGGATAAAGCGATAGAAGATGAATGAATGAAAATTATTAGTGTAGATCATAACTGGGCACTAACAGTAATTAATACTCAGAGGAAATTTGTGCATTATGTGAATTTTTGTGACAGTAAAGTAGTTAGTAAAGAATTTATTCCATACATCAAATAAAATTAAATTCATATTTAACTTACTACAATCATAAATGTGGTGTCTATTGAATATATTAAAAATACCCTTGGAGCTTCCTGCAAATCTTTTTAATGCTCTTCTGAAGAGAGAAGATCGACTATAACAGTAAAAAAAATACGTACATTAGAAACATGCCCATTTATTATTGGACCACATCAATAGGTAGAACATTGATTTTTTTAGTTCCTGAAGTTTATTGCCACTTCTGCCAGCTAGTGGCCTTCTTATACTCCAGTGCACACCATAAAGATTTAACAAGGAATGGTGAAAAGTGGCTTTGATCCAGTTTACAACCCCAATGCAGCCATATAATGAAACTATAATGAGACAGAGAAAGAGCTGACCTCCAGAAAGAAAACTCACATGTCATGTGCAGATGTTAAATACAACGATGTTGGGAATTATAATTAGATTTTAATTGATACTGAAATTGATACAGATACATTCATTTGGACTGTAATTAATGCAAACAGTCAAGTCACTTTATTGTCACATCACCACAAGGATGAATGAAATTCTTGTGAGCTTGAAGCAAGCAAGGCAGGGACAATTTACATAGGCAGTCTACACAGATACTATATGCAGGCTGAGGCTGACAGAGTGCAATATATACACAGAAAGCAATATATATATATATATATATATATATATATATATATATATATATATATATATATATATGTATATACATACATACTCAGAACCACAAGATATGTGCAAAGAGATAAAAAAAGAGAGTCTGTTATGGTTCAGGATTAAAACTGTCATGAATATACTTCCAGTTAAATGTACATCGGTGAACAATGATATAATGATGATACCGCAACAATGATATAACTATGAGAATAATGAATAAATAAACATTTGGTGTCATTCAGATGAAGATAAATTTCTATTGTTAAAAACATTAACAGTAAGAACAGTAACATTTGAGGGAATTTCATTGGTTCACTGAGAGATAAAAATTGCACATTTATTTGCAAACAATTCATTTATATACAATGTGAAAACACCAGGGCCGTAAAAACAAGTGTATTGTCAAACATCTTATTGAAGGGCTGTATTTAGAATAGGAAGATGTAATGTATACTTTACACTGAGGAACTGTAATATATTATTCCGCTATGGACCAACTTTCAATGGATAGGCACATACAAACAGTCTCTGTTTGGGTTTCATTATGCAGCTGGTCCTTTGATTTCCAGGGCTGTGATGTATGAGTTGTCTCATTAACCAACAGTCTTTAAAAACACAAATCAAACCTGCAAATTCTTCTTATTTTATTCTTATTATAATTCACAACATGGACAAAGCAAAAAAAAAAAAAAGAACACTCACAGAATAAGACTTGTTTGCAGGTCATTAATAATAATTAAGAATTATTAATTCATTTTTTTATTAAAATGAAGAATAATTAAGATTTATTCATTCACAATTTATTCCTACTTGCAAATAATATCGCTGGATTACCTGGTGGGAATGATTTGCTCTGTCATGGATTAAGGTTCCCTAATGTAGAATCTAGAAGCACACTGCCTCTCTAGATCTCTACATGCTATGCTTTTCAGGGTTAAATTGAACTTTCCATGAAGACTATCCAAATAAACAGCATTGCACGGATTTCTGCACAGCTTCCCAGTTTACCCAGTTTACCCAGAGCCTCATCATGGAAGACTGCTTTTAGGACGCAGTCTGGTTTTCATTGGTTAGTGTCTAGAAGGTAAAGCGGGTGGCTCCGCCCCTCTACTACGTCATTAACGTCGGTTGCCTTGGGAGCGAGAAGCGCCATGTAAGACTTGAGCAGCGCCTATGTGAGAGGATGGAGCGCTTTTAGACAGAGATTAGATATAAATATATATATATATGTGTGTGTGTGTGTGTGTGTGTGTGTGTGTGTTTATGTATATATATCTGTGTATGACAGTAAATATAGCTTTGTGATTGAGGTGATATTTGGGGTACCGTCCATATGCTGAGGTAAAGCAGCCGCCAGCAGCATGGCTCAGCCGCAGCAGCGGGTGGTTCAGCTGTCTGCGGCCGCCCTCGCGGTGGTGCTGCGACAGGAGGACGGCGACGGCGGCGGCGGTGGCGGTAACGTGTCGGGCAGCAGCGGCCACGAGGTTTTCATGGAATTTAAGTGCCAAAATTTGCGCAGTTTCTGGAATAAAAGGCTCGTGAAGGCCATGTCCGAGGTTTACTTTCAGGGCTGGATGGAAAATTCAGTGCTGCTCATTCAAGGAAGTGGCAGCAATCTGGAGGTTCTGAGGGAAGCGTGGATGCGCAGAGCTCTCAGGTCACCCAAGGGATTCACCATCAAAGCTGTAGGTAGGTTCCTCCAAAAATCTCCGTCTCAAGCTGAGAAGATAAAACCTCGGTATAAGGGGAGAGAGCACTGGTCTACTGGTCCACTGGTCCACTGGTCTACTGGTCTGGTCACTGGTCCACTGGTCTACTGGTCTACTGGTCTACTGGTCCACTGGTCCACTGGTCTACTGGTCCACTGGTCTACTGGTCTGTAGAGCAAAGTCTAGCATGGAAAGGACATGAGAAGGTTCACCATAACTTGCCTTGCCAAGGTCAGAAAGACATACAAGTCACATAATATTTAAAGGCCAAAAATACATTTTATATTCAGTAGGATGATTTTTTTCTAACTGTTAATGACGTGTGTGTATATATATATATATATATATATATAAATATATATATATATATATATATATATATATATATATATATATATATATACATACATACATACATACAGGGGCACGGTGGCTTAGTGGTTAGCACGTTCGCCTCACACCGCCAGGGTCCGGGTTCGATTCCCGTCTCGACCATGTGTGTGTGGAGTTTGCATGTTCTCCCCGTGCCTCAGGGGGTTTTCTCCGGGTTTTTTTCTACCGGTTTCCTCCCGGTCCAAAAACATGCATGGTAGGTTGATTGGCACCTTGGAAAATTGTCCCTAGTCATAGTGTATGAATGTGTGTGTGATTGTGAGTGTGTGTGTGTCCTGCGATGTGGTTGGCATTCCATCCAGGGTGTATCATGCCTTCATGCCCATAGACGCCTGAGATAGACACAGACTCCCCGTGACCCGAGGGAAGATTGGATATAGCGGTAGAAGATGAATGAATGAATGTATATATACACACACACACACACACACACTGGTTTAGTGGTTAGCATGTTCACCTAACCTCCATGGTTGAGGGTTTTTACTCCCTCCTCCACCTTGTGTGTGGAGTTTGCATGTTCTCCATGTGCCTCAGGGGGTTTTTCTGTGGGTTCTCTGGTTTATATTATAAGGATTTATAAGGATCACTCCCTCAGTAGACTGTTGACTTGCGTAATCCATACTTTTGTATAAAGCTTCTATTATCAATGTGAGCATTGAACACTGAACACAAAAGGTATAGTATAGAACAGTGAAGTCTCAAGTTTAACCTGAGCTGCAGTTTGGTGAGAGACCTCGACATGGCAAGGTAACACATGCATTATTACTCTATTATTTCCACATGACAGGAAATAAAAATGTAAGTACAGAGTGGCCTTTAACCCCCACATCGCAAAAACAAACCTCTCCACCACATGGACTCAGAACTTTGTGTCATTTCGAAACTGGAATATTTAGCTCTCCTGAGCATTGCTGGACTTGTACAGAGTCAACAGTTAATCATAATGTTTTATTGGACACGTTGAGGTGACAGGTCTGTAATGCCACACACACACACACACACACACACACACACACACACACACATGGTGGCTGGCTGTTCTTAACCCACACAAAGCCGTCAGCACTGTGTGAGATCAACCATTTGCTCCTGCTGTCAGGGCAATGGAACGTGGGGGTCAGATCAGGCAGTTGGAAGGGAAGGGATAGCATAAAGCAGTGGGGAAAGACCACACAATGGGATTGTCTGCAATTGTTTGGGACTTTAACTTGTCTGGCACATAAACAATTGTGCTTTTGTAACTTCAGGCCAGACAAAAAGTTGTTGCCTTAGTGTGAGTTCAGCACTATGGCAGCGTAGGTTACAATCTATTCACGAAAGGCTACGGTGCTTTTTTTGACAAGTGGCTGTCCAAGAGTCTATAAGACCAGGTCACAGACGTTCATTCACCCTTTCCTCACAACCTGCTGATTGCATCACTTGTTTACTGCAAGAGGAATTGGGATTTTCAGTCATTGATAATCTCTGCTGATTTTTAACCCGGGCCATTGGTTTATCTTTTTCACTTTTTGAAAACTATATGAGTTATATTTAACAGTCTCTCTTTCCTCATCAGATTACCTATCAGTGAATGAGACAATGAATTAGCACCCCCACCACTCTTCATTCCTTTCATGATTATCAGTGTACTTTAGGTGTAAAGGTGGTTCCCTGTGTCCGGTGTTGCTGGTTTATGAGGAGGATGACGAGTGTTCTATTGTAGACCAAAATTTGCACCTAGCACTTTTTCAGCCCGAGCTCTATTTACTGATGTTACAGTGCACGAAGGACAAATGTACTTTTAGATTTTAGTTTTTTAGATTTTAGACGAGTTTAAATGCTTATACAAATGGTCTTGAACTGCAGGAAATGTGCCATAAATAATTAATTAATGGGGAAAAATACATTTTGGGGGAAACGAATTGGTGTGCACCAGAGTGATATGTTTTGACATGTTGTACTAGTCTTTAGAGGAAAGTCTTGTCAAGGCCATCTCTGTAATTTGCGCTTATCTGAAATCTGAGGCTGCACCCTCAATGGTTGCCTGATCTCTCTTGCATTATTGAGTGGCTCCAGATCCAGCTCACAACAGGAGGCAATCTAAGTGCTTAAACCATTCACATAGAGAATGCATGAAATTGCCTGGTAATGTGAACTGCCACAGACTTTGGCATTATATTTAAAGCTGTCATACATCTCCTTAAATGCAATCATATAATTCAAGCTCTCTTTTCCAGTCCTAATGTCGAACATAGGACTGCAGCCTGACTATTATTAGGAGGTTTTTTTGGTATTCGGTGGAACTGTAAACTAATCTCTGTGTGACAATGTTTATTGAAGAACGCACCCCTGACTGGTTGTTTTGGAGTCAGATTGCTTTGCCCCAGATCCCAATGTTTTGTAAATGTCTCACATAGAACTGAGGGGTCATTCATCAGCGAGGGCCACGTCTCCTATATTTCAGCATATTAGGCATGACCAGGCTACGACTTGAGGAGCTTACACATGGAAAGTAACCCTCATACACCAAAGGTCATGCTTCCCCTCCTGTCTTCATGGAGCTCATTGTGAACATGGGCAGATAAACAGTAAATCCAGGTTTGCCCCAGGCACAGATGAGGCCCGGTTCATCCGGAGGACACTTGTAAATAGAACACAAGAGTTCTTGAATTAAGGCATAACTTGCATATTTGCTCAAATTATTAAAGTATGAGGATGCAGATTTCATTAAGACAGACCCTTTGTGTGAAATACCTTCATATGTGTGTTATATATATATATACAATATACTGATGTGAATAAAAGATCATTTGAAAGAAATCACTAGAATCATGTGACACACTTGCATTCTCCGGACACCTTTAGTAGGAACAGAGAGGCTGGATTTGGTTTCTAAGAAGTCTACCACTGGAATGTTTTCTTGTGGTAACCAAACACCAAACCACAGTCTACCACAAGCAGCTGTGTGTGGTGCCTTTTTGACTTTGCTGTGTTTCTCCAATGAATCCTCGTATCCTTTCTCCATCACTGTAGTTAAACAAAGCTTGACAGCAACCAGATGGATGAGTTTGAGCCATGTGATCTCATCACTTGATTTCTCTTTTTCATGGAACTCTGCCTGATACTTTCCATTCCTAGACAAATTTAACTTTTAAAAATAGCGTTTTTTTTTTTAACTGAAATGAGTCAGACTTCAGATTATTTATTTTGATTATGAAACCTCAATTTGGTGTGTCTGGGGAAGTCTGTGTGCATGAACGTGCACATAGGTATTCAACTGTGTCTGTTTTTCCATTATGGAGTATAGAGGAGTTTGTGTGGGTTGATATGAATGCCTCTTTTCCTTTCAGGATGTAGCTGTGTTCAGATCTGTTTATAAGCCTTAACATGGAACGTGACCTTGGCCTAAATTCTAGAAACTGAGCTTTGTCTTAAAGTACACTGGACATCACTTGTTTCATCCATTTTCCTTTGGGAGAAACAAGGGTGTAGATCTAGTTTGAACATTGATAGGGTTGAAGTATGAGTGACTGAAATCTTTTATAAAATCTTTTTAAAACATCTTTGTTATATGTCATATGCATATGTCTATATATATATATGTATATATATATATATATACTATATATATATATATATATATATATATAGCACCTATCAGTAGTTGACAGTAGTTGAAATTATTGCTCTCTGTAACTGATTACAAATTCAACTTCTACAAATAGTTTATGTTGACATTTTTTACATGCCATTGTAATTCACCACTTCTTTTGAAATAGAAACACATAGTAGTCAAAAATCATGCCTTGCACCCCCCAAGCCAAACTAAGCTTATTATCATACGCCACAAACTATATATATATATATATAAGTATATATATAATATATATATATAGTATATATATATATATATGTGTGTGTGTGTTATGTACATTATTATCATTCCTCTCTGTCTCATTATTTTATACTAGCAATTTTCATTTTTTTTTTCCAAGTTTTTTTTCTTCAAAACTTTCATTTTTAACGTTAGTGGTTTTCCAGTCAGCACCACAAAGTGTAAAGCAATATTTGGGAGTTACCAATTTGTATGATTTGATAATTACATTCTCGATTCAACATGAAAAAAATTATACAAAATATATGCATGTTTTTCTACATGTTTTTCATGGCAGATGTTGAGGGGGGGGGTGGTGTAATTGCTAGTTTTGAGTATTAGCAGTGGGGGGCACGGTGGCGTAGTGGTTAGCACGTTCGCCTCACACCGCCAGGATCCGGGTTCGATTCCCGTCTCGGCCATGTGTGTGTGGAGTTTGTGCATGTTCTCCCCGTGTCTCAGGGGGTTTTTCTCCGGGTTCTCCGGTTTCCTCCCCCCGGTCCAAAAACATGCACGGTAGGTTGATTGGCACCTTGGAAAATTGTCCCTAGTGTATGAATGTGTGTGTGTGTGTGTGTGTGTGTGTGCCCTGCGATGGGTTGGCATTCCATCCAGGGTGTATCCTGCCTTAATGCCCATAGACGCCTGAGATAGGCACAGGCTCCCCGTGACCCGAGGAAGATCGGATAAAGCGCTAGAAGATGAATGAATGAATGAATGAATGAATGAGTATTAGCAGTGTTACCCAAACCACCCACCCTTCATGCAAGTGATCAGAGATCTAGTACCATAAACAAATAAATATCATGCTTCTTTTTAGTTAAACAGAATATCTTCTCATTTTTTTATATCCCACAATTCTCTCGTTTTCTTGCTGCTTATTTCTGGGAGAATATTTTTAGTGTGGCGAATGCTTTTTTCACTCCAAACAGTTATCATCACACTGCCTTAGTTTCCTGCTCTTTCCTGCTCTTGCTTGTCTGAAATCTAGATTACTATGCTTTTTACTCCAAAGATGTTCAGGATTTAGATCCATGATTACGCTGTTACACTGCCAAAGGCCTCTTAGTGTAAGCATAACAAACTTTGAATCTGACGTCTAGTTCAGTCTTAGTTTAAGGAAATAGCTCTCATCTGGTGTGAATTACTGCCATGGATCTTGATTAGTGGAGTGTGAGTGCTGTAAACTTTAGGTCCCACCAGTTTCTGGAGGTGAGACAAGCCGGAAACACCTAGAATGTCTAAACATCAGCAAAACTTGTGAAATGAAGCTTATTTTGAGCTTTCCCCAGTCAAACGAGCAATTTAAGCTATAAGTTTCACGTCTTTCCAAAGGCGCGTTGACAAACACCACACATGACCACACAGTGCTCTGGTTAAATTGCGTAAGTGAAATGAAGAGAAATATGGCGAGTGCGGCGCCTCTGCGATCAGCTTCGGTTGATAAAGAACACAGCAGGTCTGCCATCTGGAAATGTTTTGAATATGAAGCCTGAACATGGAAATTAACATGAACATTTCCAAATGAAGATGGAAAGCCGAAAGACACAATCAATCCAATATGCTACAGAGCAGTGCTAACAAAAGGCACGAATAACACCAGAATACTTCTGCGTCGCTCTGCAGTACCTCTTCTGAAACACTAGTTGGCAGTGGTGCAGAGTTGAGGTTCTTCATTGGTGTTTTGACTTTCTGCCGTAGCAACAATGGCGACAGAAACTGAGCGGATTATGTTTCACCAAAGTGGAAAAACAGTTAATAGTAGTATTTACTAAAGCTTTTTAAAAATGTTTTGTTTCTTCTACGTGGACTTTAAAAATACGCTGGAATGCGTACGATGTTACACCCCGGAAACCAACCACAGACTCACAAACTCCGCATGGACGTGACTCGCCTTCAGCGATTAGAATCTGGGTGGCGTGGGAAAACGTGGGCAGGTTGAACACAAGTCAGTGTTTTGGATCATTTGCATCACTGAATCACTGAACCATTAACTAAGATGACCTGGTATTGTTGCTGATATCAGTGTTGTCTCGTTTTTTCTCCTAATTCTTAAAGTTAATATAATCTGACAGAGAAATACTAAGGATAAATTCTGCAATTTGTCTTCAAATGAAAAAGAGATTAAATCTGCAATTGAATCCAGCAATCTACCATCCCAGAGGCCAATGCCTTCACCACTCAGTTACCACTTCCTTACAGCATAGGAGTAATGAAATCAAACATTTTTAAAAACCTTTTTTCAATTTTTAACTGCTCAAAGTTTACATGTTGTCAGGTGTCAGTTTAACAATGTGAAGGGAAAATCTCCAGACCGTAGTCTGCTAATCATTGCACACGTCTGTGAAATGAGTTCCATCCCTCTCACATGGTAATGGTGTCTTTCTGAGACCCAAATGTTATAACATGGTCACTCAGTGGAACACCATGTAACTGAAGTGAGCCGGGGAACATCAAATGAAAGGTTAATCTGAGAGAAATGTAGTGCACAGAAAAGTTTAATCTGAGAGAAATGTAGTGCACAGAAAAGTTTAATCTGAGAGAAATGTAGTGCACAGAAAAGGTTAATCTGAGAGAAATGTAGTGCACAGAAAAGGTTAATCTGAGAGAAATGTAGTGCACAGAAAAGGTTAATCTGAGAGAAATGTAGTGCACAGAAAAGTTTTGCTAGTCCTTGACTAGTATCACTTCAGTTCACTCTAGAAGTCACACAAGTTTGAGACAGCGATTCTTACGATAGGACAATATTGATAACTCGTGGACGGCCCAGAATCCAATTTATGTCTGCAAATTTTCACCTCTTGACTGTTATTTCTTCTAGCTCATCTGGATTCAACCAACTTACAAACTTTACAGAAGAACACTTTGTTCTTGTGATCTTTGCTGAAAAAAAAGTATGTTTCAGTAGATCAACTGCTGCACCAGGAAGGTTTTTACCTCACTAAAGTCAATAAGATAAAAGCAGATGCGGGAACGATTAAGACAGCTCATGATTGTTCTTAGTTAATAGTCTGGGTGTCTAAAAGCATGTCAGATGCAGAAATCTTTTGATGTGAAGCAAAAGCGCAGTGGAATTTGGGTGGTCGCTTTCAACATCAATTCTCTCTTGAATTTTTTTCTCTTGAAATGTTTTGTACTAATCTTAGACCTGACGAAGCAGAATTTATTGCCACCTTTCTTCATGCAATGGCTTGAATGATCAGACCTGTTTTTCTTGGTTACATAGTGAAGCTGTACTGAGACCAGGTGGAGTTGCACAACTTCGGCCAGCAGCGTTGATTGAGCCTGCAGTGTGTGTGTGTGTGTGTACAAAGTCAAAAGAGCTGAGTAGAGACCGTGTGAAGACTAATATCCAACTACTTTTACACTGAGCAGAATGGACTGAAGCAAATCTTGTTTGTGGTCATGATGAGGAATGAGCCATACATCATTCAAATAAAAAGCTTTATTAGTTGTAGGGGTCTCCCCTACGCCCTCCCAGATTCTCTCTCTGTATCTTTTACTGCACCCAGTTAATTACATATGTGGTTTGCTTGTCTGAAAGTTCAAAAATTAAACCACACAGGTGACGAAATATACTTTAGCATATATATATATATATCGGTATCTATAGCGTACAAGCAACAACATCAATATAGAAGTGATTGTGTTTGCTGGAAAGTGTAAAGTATGGAAAGTGTACTTAGTGTACATTTTCTTCACTCTTCTGCCAACATGCTCACGCTTTTGTGCCACATTGTGGAGTTACCATGGTACCTGGCAGGGTATTTGTGTTAAAGGAAACAAAGGTTTAGAAGTCTGAAGGCAGCCTCATGTTACAATAAATGTGTTCCCCTGAGAGAGTGAAAGTTAGAATTACACCCCCCCCCCTCCTCCTCCCCCAGTAGTACTGATCATCTACAGTTATATATTGGATAATTTTTTAAGACATGGAAAACCATGAATGAATATTTTCAAAAATGATCAGACTAAAGCACAGTGACAATTTTAAAAAAAAGTGTTTTGTGGGTTTTTAAAGCATTGGGGGGGGGGGGGGGTGATGATCGTAAAGTCAGAGGTTTAAGACCCGGTATCACCAAGCTACCACTTTTGGGTTCTTGAGCAAGGTCCTTAACCCTATGCAAAGCCCTATGCATATATGCTCCAGGGGTGTCGTATCATGGCTCACCCTGAATCCAATTTCCAAAAAACTAGCTGGGATATTTGATATGTGACAAATAAAGGCTATTCTATTCTATTCTGGTCACTGTATGTGGTTATGGTAATATTGTTCTTTAAAGTGCTGTCCCTCTCTCCTGTCTAGGGCGGGTCTTTTTAGTGAGATGTATTTGATCTGTTTGGTGTAAAATAAAAACTTAATATCTGTTGGTCTGTTTATATTAAACAACTGCTCGTGTTTATTTAACAAACTTATATAAACAAGTGTTCTGTTTAGGAAAAGTGTTATTTATTTAGTTCCGTATATAATGAGACAGTTTGTATTTAAACCAGAGACAAAATTCTGACACCAGATAGTCAGGATGCCATAGTGTCATACTGAATATCATAGCAGGAAGCATGTTAAATGAGAGAAAATAACGATTGGTGGCTCTGCTCATGCCAGTGAAATTAGAAAATTATTTATAAATGGAGAGTGCTATAATTTCCTCTAGTTTCTCCCTAAATGGCCTTAAATTGTAATCTGACATGTGTTACAGACAAAGAGAGAATATTCACTTACTTCCAGCAGCTGCTTAATCTGGTCAAGATTACTGGGTGTTATAGGTAGAGGACACCATGCATGCACACACACACACACACACACACACACACACACACACACTACACCTAGTAATGGAAAATGAACTGAATTGAAATTCCACTCAGGAAATGTTTGACCTAAGGACCCTGGAGATGTAGCAAGGAAATACTACTCACTACAACATTGTTCTCTCAAGAGGGAGAAAATAAGATTAACTAAGACTAAAAAGTTTTATTATAATATCCTCAGTCTGATAATTGCACAGATGTCACACTTGTATATATACATTTTTTGTTGTTACTATTTGTAATAAAGCACTGCATTGCTGGCATACAACATCAATGATGCGACCCAGGTGTCATTATATTTACCGAGGTGTCTTTATTAAGTGCTTAATCCTGGGTGGGCTTGTGTCAGATCCTCACACATATCTCTTTGCACTTTGGGGCAATTCATGCATAGTTTATAGTGCAATGTCATTTATAATTTGCAAATTGTAATAATGTCATTTTCCACATTGGGACATTGGGCCATGCAAGGTTAAAAGCAACATGGTATGTCATTGAAAGCATGTCTTTTACTGGATTAGTCATATGCATAAAACTATAACTATTACAATTAAGACATATATTTAAAGACCCGAGTGCATTGGTGCAATTCTACTGTAACAAGCTTTACGGCAACATTGAGCACTGCAAACAGCGTTAATGGGAGTTCTGCATTCACATTCTGTGTCTGTGAATGAACTGATTTAAAGCTACTAATGTAAACTAATTGAGGAAGGTTTATAGTACATACTACAAAGTTCATACATCACATTTAATTTTACATTACAGTTGGAGACGAAACTGGTAAGTGATGGTAAATAAAGTTGGCATCGATATTTGATATTTAGTTTAATTAGTATAATATATTGATTTCTTATTAAAGTTGCCATTTGTATTTTGATTTAGTATGTTAGTATTGTATTATATTTTTTCTTACACACACACTCAGAAAAGTTCAGGAACTATTTCTGTTTCATAAAAATGTCATTGCATTATAAACTGAAAAATTTTACCCTGTAATTAAGTGTAGGTCAGGTGTACAAATGCCAACCTTTCTATGTTTATGTCCTAGCTCCTGGTCTTTTATTATTTTTTAATATATTTTTTCTGCCAAATAATTATGGAATATGGTTGTGTGTTTTTCTCAGGTGATTTATCTCCAGTACAAATGTCACCTATCTCTCAGTCGCAGTTCATTCCACTGTCTGAGGTGCTATGCTCAATCATATCCGACATGAATGTTGCTCATGTTGTGGTAAACCAAGAAGCACTGATTAATCACATGATGAAGGCCCACCCAGGTACCATGTTACATAATACATTTGTAGCTTATTTAAAATCATTCTGTTTACTATCTTTTTTATCATTGGAAAACATTATCCTAGTCAAATGTTCAGCTTTACAGTATTTATTGCTGAATATCATTCATGTTTTTTTCATGTTTTTATGCTTCTTTATGTTTTTTTTTTTTTTTTTTTTTTTAGGAATGGCCATTCCCACTCAAGATATTCTTTACAGTGCTCTGGGGGCTCTTATTAAAGAACGAAAAATTTATCACACTGGAGAGGGCTACTTCATTGTTACACCTCAAACATATTTCATTACCAACAGCATGGCAAAGGAGAAGAACTGGTGGACAAGTGAGAATGACCAAAACTCTCCTCCTGCTATCACATACTTGATGAGCAATGAGAGCTGCATGGACGCTTCTACCGAAATACCCATAATGCCTCACTGCAAGTCATGTAGTTGCTTCATGCCTCAACTAACTGCACCTCATTCCCAGGAGCAGTTTGTTAACACAAGTGAATGCACTGGGAAAAGCCTGAAGTGGCCCAGAGAATCCAAGCCAACTGTTCAACACCAGTCCACATCTACAGCAGCAGACTGCCAGGCTAGTGAAATCAGCAAGTCTACTGCCACTAGCCGCAAGGACAAGGAAAAACCAGGACGCAAGTTTGGCCTCAGTTTGTTTCGCCGTAACACAGGAAAAAAGGAAAACAAGGTGAAGAAGGAATATGCCACTTTCTCTGGACAGTTTCCACCTGAGGAATGGCCAGTCAGAGATGAAGACGATCTTAATAACCTTCCTAGAGATTTGGAGCATGCTATCATTAAACGGATCAACCCTGAACTAACTGTTGATAACCTTGTTCGTCATACAGTCCTAATGAAAAAAATGGAAGAGAAGGCAGCAAGAGTGACAAAAGCTCTGACTACTGACAAAGGCATGTGCACAGATATCCTGCTTCCTAAGCAGAGGCACCATTCAACTAAACCTCCTGCAAGAAGAGCAGCCTCTAAGGCCATTCGGAGTAAGAGAAGAGGTCCCCCAGCAAAAGAGAAACCGAGGACAAAAAGTAAGGATGTTCCTTGTGATGTGAACATACAGGGAGATGATCTCATCCCCCTCTCACCTCGATCCTCAATTAGTCTTAAACGAGCCTGAACATCACGAGAACTGCACAGATTTGGATGTGAAATTCGTCTATAAGAAACGCATACAGGATCCTTTTCAGCTGTTGCTAGGATGTGAAACAGCTATCAATCATAAAGAACAAAGGAGGAGAGAAGCCAAGACTTCGAGTCGACGAGAGCGTGCAGGCCACCGGTCAAAGTCCTGGGACCCTCACCATGTGAAAGAGACCCCTGAAGAGGTACAGAAAGCCTGCATGTTGTTTGACAGGTCATGTGAACAGCTTCATGAAAGAGGGCTGAATTTGGACTCCACCACAGACACTAAAACAATCCCAGAACTGCCTGGAGACTACAGCTCTTTGTACCCTGAAAACAGCACGCTGAGGATAGAAGACAAAGTCAAACAGAAAGGAAGAGAGTTCAGCGATGGGAGAGCGAAGCAAATGACACAGGTTTTACAAGAAAGAGATTTGAAAGATATTTCTGAACCAAAGATTGGTACAGTCTTTACTTCACTATCATTCAAAGCAACAGAATTACCCATGTCATGGTCCAAGCCTACAGATCGCTGTAGACTGTCTCTTCATCTAGTTAACAGCAAAGAGGACTCTGAGCCCTGCCCTGACCTCCTCTCCTCACATAATCAAAATGGCAGCATAGCAAGCATCCAGTGCCTGGTGAACAATGAGAAGAGGGTTCATAGAAACACAAGCAGAGCAGATAGTGAAGTACACACTGATGCAGAGGAGCACATTTATCAGAACGCTGTAGATGATGACGATGGATGTAGCTCACTCTGCTTGAATGAGGATCATGCCAACGAGTTAGTTCATGCTGGTACATCTCGCTGCCGTGAACCAGTGTGTTTTGATGGGAACTGGGACAGCTCTTTTATAGAAGAGAACATATTAACTATTCATCAAGAGACCACACGTGCCACACAAAGACAGCATGAATACAGGTGGCCTCAAACTGAACACAAGCCAGGTTTGTCCCACATACCAGCAGACAACAGCCCTGGAGGAAACCTGCGACATGTGCATGAGAACCTGAGTCAGCCTGGCCCAGGACACTCTGTCCCCACCGATATGCTGGATATCAGTATCTTTGATTACAGTCAGATGAGTGAGAGGGGATCTGACACTGAAACAGTACAGAAGTCTGCAGATGAAGATGATGATAAAGCCAGCCACTGGATTTGTAATTCACAGGATTATAACCAAAGTCAGTCAGTGGCTCCTGATCAACTTCAGCCTGCAAATCTGAGTCGCTGTGATGGTGCTGGAGCTTGTACAGGTGAAACAGCCGAGAATCAGAGTAACACAGCAGACAGTGGGATTGACTCTCCAAGGTCAGTCATGTTTATAGTCAAATCAGTTGTGATTTCAAGTGAAAATTAAAATTAAATTGAATTTAAATAGAGGTTTATTTCAATTAAATTAACCTGAAGTGGTTTTTGTATTATGTACATTTTTATTATGTGTAAAAACAGAATATCAACGTAAATTTGCAATACAAATATAATAATAAATTGCTATAAATTATGTAAATGCCTCAAAATGCAAATATTCGAATCATTTATTCATTCCATGTCATTTGCCATTCTATATGTTTATTTGCAGAACGCGCATGAGTCTAATGTCACCTAACTCTGTGATACTGAAAGGGCTGAAACGGCGTCATTTCCTAGAGAACCTTGAAAAGCTCCATTCCAAAACCAACGGCATTCATCCTCAGAGTTCCTTGCTCCAGCTCACACCTGTCGTGAACGTGTGAACATCTGTGTGCAGATTCACATGCTGAGCTTTGATCTGATTCATTTACCTCCGTATAATTGTGTATATTTATAGCTATTACATGTAAATACTTTTGTTAATATATTGAGCAGTACGTGTGGTATTACTCCAGGGGTAAGTGCACAAGTGAGGTAGGGTTTTTATATCTTTGTTTTCTTATTAGCTATTTTAGTACCAATCTACTCTGTTTACAAAAAGGTTGGTGTTAGTTAAATGAATCTTTTAAAATAGGAAATACTTGGTAAACTGTGAGGACAAATAAAAACTGAGCAAAGTCTGGACTTCTGTGTTTTATTTATTAATAAGAGGATCCTGAAAAGTTGACGTAAACATTAAACAGAGCATCAATGATTACTTACTACAGTGTCGAGATCTTCAACAGGAGTAGTTTTTAATACATTTTAAAAGAGATACTGTCTGTGGCATGAGAATAAACCTGAACAAATGTTAAAGATTATACGTTCGTGTGGAAATATTACCTGCATTGATAGCATTGTAAGTATAAGGATTAAAGTTACTTAAACTAAACAACCTGCTTTTCAAATGGGTGTCTAATGTGGCATTGACACTGCAATTACCCTAAAAAAGAACAGACCTAAAGCACTGTCTTGTAAATGAACATATGGCAGGTAATCGACTGGAATGCTTTGTCTTTACTGCAACACAAGACTTTAATGCAATGAAATTGTGTGCGGGGCTAGCAGATTACAATTACTTTTTTATTTTCAAACTTACCAATCACACCTATTTACCCTAAAGGAACTGATAAAGCACGCGGAAGCTCATGGCCGTCTATATTGAATTTCATGGGGGGAGCTAATATGAGAACAGGAAATGTCCTTTATAGTATATACCAGAACAGGCTGATCCATAAACCCACTAACACACAAATTACATTATACAAGTAATTAATTAATATCAATATTAGTACAAGTTTAATCTCTAATACCTGTCAGAAATAAAAGAAAAGGCCTTAAAGAAGGAATTCTCTAAGATTCAGGAAAAGGAAGTTTTTTCCTCTCTTTGCCTAAGAAACAAGGTCACAATGATACACACATTTCTGACCTATGGATATTATCCACTGCATACTACACAATATTTTGCATTCATCTCAACCAAATTATTTGACACCCAGTGTGTAAGACAATAATGTACATTTAGTGTTATGCCAATTCATTTGGAGAGCACCACTACATAACCCATTAACAAACCAGTGCTGCTCTTACTCTTACTCTACTTTTATCTAGCAGACAGGTTATCAAAGTTATGAGTCCTGAAATAATCTGCCAAGTGCTTTCAGTTTTTGGTTTTATTTGGTTAGATTAATGTGTTGACATTATGGCACTTTTCACTAACATGCCGTTTTTGAATCATTGGGAATCACTATCTTGTGAAAATTGATCTTTGACTTGTTGTACAACTGGTCTGGCACACATCCACCTCAACATAACAGTATAGCACTATCAATGAATATGGAACTCTATAGTCATATCATTTATATAATATACATATCATTTCAACAGATAGATAGAACAGGATTTTTGCTGATTGAATAACATTAGTCATCATTTTCATCAGAGTAAGAATCTGTGAAATGGATTCAGTGGGACAAATGCAGGTGAAAATGAAGCTGGAACAGAACTCTCGTGAGTGTCAGAGAGAACATTTTAAAGTAGAATAAGACATGCAATGAAAGGCACAGAAAATACACACACGTTTATGAGAAAACAAACACTGAGGTTCAGAGTTAAGTCATACAGACAATGTGTTTCAACCCAAAATCACACTTTCTGACCTGTCCTATGGACTAATCATGAGAGTGGGCGGGGTTAAAATCCTGCACCACACCACATCTCACTTCCTGTTGAACCTCCACCCTGATACACAATCACTGCTGTAAAAGTGTGGGACTATAGCGCCCCGCAGCGGCTGCTGTGGCAAATAAACAATAGATTTGTCAGTAGCAGGTGCGTGTACATGTTGGTATTTGAAGTTTCTGTTTATAATCAAAAATAAAAAAGAATTCATATGAAAGTTATATTTGTTTTATATTTTAAAATGTCAGACACCTTTTTAAATGAGACTTGAGATTTATATTTATAATCAGGTGCTCGTTTAGAGTAAAGATGCAGTCACACGTGATTCACAAGCGCTTCAGAACGGCATTTCCATTCAATAATAAAACTGATGGCTATTATACAACATTTTTCTTCATTGTTTGGCGAATTCTGATCAACAGTGTTCCTGTCTATCAGAGAATTCATTCCCACGTCATTTTACATACAGTGTTTGAGAAAAGTAAGTGTAAACTCAAAGTGCACGTGTATATCTCATATTCACAAAAACATTCAAACATTTTACTCAACGCTCAACTAAAAGCACCCGCCGTTTCATTTTATAATAAATAAAATATATAAAAAATATAAATCAAATATTTTGATTTTGTGTTATGTATATATTATAGTATTATAGCATATATATATATATGTGTGTGTGTGTGTGTGTGTGTGTGTGTGTGTGTGTGTGTGTGTGTGTGTATGTATTTATTATAGTAATATGTTATTATTACTATCATTACTGTTGTTGTTATAATAATAATAATAATAATGATGATAACAACAGCAACAATAATAACAACAACAATAATAATAACAATAACAATAAGTTATTGATGCTTCAGTTTGTGTCATTTTCGCAGTTTTATCCCAATTTTTACACACAATATTTTTCACAGTTTTATTCTAGATGTAATAATTCAATTAATTCAATTCAATTTTATTTCTAATGCCATTTTTTAAATAAAATGTAAGAATTAAAGAAATAAAATGTAAGAATTGTTGAACAAAACAACAACATAACATATGTTATCTTTGCATTTGACCTTAGTGAAGCAATACTTTACAAATCACTGCCACATTACAAGCATTCATTCATTCATCTTCTAGCGCTTTATCCGATCTTCCCTCGGGTCACGTGGAGTCTGTGTCTATCTCAGGCGTCTATGGGCATTAAGGCAGGATACACCCTGGATGGAATTCCAACCCATCACACACACACACACACACACACACACACACACACACACACACACACACACACACACACACACACACACACACACACACACGGGACAATTTTCCAAGGTTCCAATCAACCTACCGTGCATGTTTTTGGACTGGGGGAGGAAACCGGAGAACTCGGAGAAAAACCCCCTGAGGCACGGGGAGAACATGCACAAACTCCACACACACACATGGCCGAGACGGGAATTGAACCCGGACCCTGGCGGTGTGAGGCGAACGTGCTAACCACTAAACCACCGTGTCCCCATTACAAGCAATTTAATGATAAATTATATTTAACAAAAACAAAATTTGAGTTGAGGAAGGCACGGTGGTTTAGTGGTTAGCACGTTCGCCTCACACCACCAGGGTCCGGGTTCGATTCCCGTCTCGGCCATGTGTGTGTGGAGTTTGTGCATGTTCTCCCCGTGTCTCAGGGGGTTTTTTCTCCGGGTTCTCCGGTTTCCTCCCCCGGTCCAAAAACACATGCACGATAGGTTGATTGGCACCTTGGAAAATTGTCCCTAGTGTATGTGAATGTGTGTGTGTGTGTGTGTGAGTCCTGTCCTGTTGGCATTCCATCCAGGGTGTATCCTGCCTTAATGCCCCATAGACGCCTACCTGAGATAGACACAGACTCCCCGTGACCCGAGGGAAGATCGGATAAAGCGCTAGAAGATGAATGAATGAAAACTTGAGTTGCTTGCGGTTTTATTTTTATCAACCCAAACGCACAAGCAGCCGAAAGAGAAGATATAAGCGGCGAGTGAAGAATATCTCCACCAGAAACACCGGGAACACTTTAGCGCTTTAGCGTCTGATCAACTGTATAAATGTAAATATATTATATCGTCATGTCTCCCATGGAAAACTAGTTTTGCGTTCTAAGAGGTAACAGTAGCGCCGGTCCACTAGGTGGCAGCAGAGCGCCTGCTTGTTGCGACTCGCGTCTTTTTGCTCATGCGCTTAAACGCACTTGGCGGCAGAAAGTGTGAGGAGTTACAGCGTACAGAGTGTGTGTGTGTGTGAGCGCGAGCGCAAGCGCGCGGCCGAGCTGTGTGTGTGTACACGCAAACAAGCCCAGAATCATCATCAGGCCAGATCTTCGTCATAAAGCGTCATAAAGCGCTCATACTGCGGTGTCTCACAGCGCCACGGGAACTACAGGTCAGAACATATACACATGTTTTCTCTTTACGTGTATCTGCAGTGTTTTACATTCAACTCTACCGTCACTAAACGGCCAAGTAGCGTGCTGTAATTCCCGTGTGTGTGTGTGTGTGTGTGTGTGTGTGTGTGTGTGTGTGTGTGTGTGTGTGTGTGTGTGTGAGTGTGTGTGTAAATCCGGATACACACGAGCTGATCTCGCGGTTTCTCTGCCTCATGCCCGGGGTTCGGGGCTCGGTGACTCGGCGTGCTGTGTGCGCTGGAGACGTCATGGTGGAGGTTTAATGGCGGTAGTGAAGGTCTGACTCTTTAGCATTACGGTAGGCCTTGTTTCACAGAGAGTAGTGAATGTTTCCCTTCGTTAGCATTCCCCTCACTGCTCCAGGAACAGCTACAAAGCGGTTCCGAGGGTTTGTTTTGCTAACTCTGTGCTACAATAATGATTTCTACGTGTTCGGTCGTGTTTTTCCCCACAAAGACACCGCGCTTGAGGTTATGTAAGATGAAGGCCTTTCCCGGGCTTTTTGCTCGGTGGATTTGCAGCGTTTAGCCTTTTTTTTTAAACAGAAATAGGTTTTGTTTTTCGGTTCACTCGATTATAAACGGATTTAATAATGTATTTTAATGACGTGTCAATGCGGCACTTTTCCATTTCACACTAATGTATTATTTCCGTCCGGTTGCGCTGTAGATCGAGTTTGTGAGGAGGGCGGAAGCTAGTAGCGGCAGCCATTTTAGAGCTAGTTAGCAGTTCCAATGTGAGGGAGCTGTACAAGATGCCCACCGGGAAAGGCGGTGGAAATCTCTGAATAGATCCAGTTGAAACGTGAGTGTACACAGGCCACGATTTCCGCACATCACCGAGAAACACGATAAAACACGACACAGACTTCAGACTGGTTAATGTACTCTACTGATTTTATGTCCTAGCCAGAATTGCTAGTTAGCCAGCTAGTTAGCTGATATTGCGTGCTTCAGGAAGCTAACTAGCCATGCTATTTAGCCTGCCAACTAAATCATTCCCGTATCGGTACACTTTACTGTCTGTCAAGTTTATAGTTATAAAGTTTAATACTACATTATAATCTCCAACTTTGGGTAATTTTAATTTCTTGAGCGTTATAAAAAAAATATGCGAACTTTGTTCCAGTATATATATGTATATATATATATATATATATATATAGTGTGTGTGTGTGTGTGTGTGTGTATATATATGTATGTGTGTGTATGTGTATGTGTGTGTATGTATATGTATGTATATATATATATGTATATGTATATATATGTATATATATGTATATATGTATATATATATATATATATGTATATGTATGCTATATATATGCTAGTATATAGCTAGCTCCAAAATGAGGGTATCAGCTAACACTAGCTCGTTTTTAGCAAAACAGAGATTTGCTAACTACTGTGATAACAGATCTGGTTTGTATTTATTTGTTTTGTATGTGTGTATACACACACACACTATTTATATATATATATATATATCACTTTATAAATAGTGCTTTATTTGTTGTTGAATATCGGTCTCCGTGTTTGTATGTTTTGTATTTGTATGGTGTTTGTGTTCCTCAATAGCACTTCATCGTTTCAGGTGTTAGCATAATGCAGGTACAGTCACCTTCTGTAGAAAAGATTCAATCAGATGTGGTATTAAATTGAACAACTTTGTAGTAGGATTGTGTTGTGTTCATTATGTGCATTTGTGTGTCTTGTTGTCTTTCCAACAGGCCAGATATCCCCTGGCTCCTTGCTGACCGAGAAGGTCCCACGCATTTTTTCTGATCGAGAAAGCGGTGCTCTTAGAGCAGCGCTAAGTTTCATTTAAACGGGAAGACGGAAGTCGTCAGGCTGGAGTGTGTCCTGATGGGCGAGTCAGAGACTGAGTGTGACACACCAGGCCTTGATACGTTAGGGTCTGAGTGTGTCATAACTCACACTCAAGTTGGTGACTTGCATTATGGAGCGGAGACCGAGATTATGACTCAAGAGGACAAAAGGCTCGACCTGGAAGCCATTCACGGCGATCTCGGAGCTGTGGCTTGCGTTGATGCCGTAACGGAGACGGACCACGATTACACCAAGGCTGAGATTCATGACCCGCAGTATTTTGGCAGTGCAGACATGAAAGGCAATGAGGCTCTGCTTGGTGAAGTGCTGCTGAAGGCAGAGATGGGTGGAGCTGGCCCAGACCATGTGGTTAAGGTTGAGTCAGACCACGGAGGAGAGCTGACGGTGGAGTCTGAGAACGGTGTCATCATTCATGAAGCTCATGGTCTTCAGTGTAACGAGTGTGGGGAGATATTCGGCAGCATGACTGATCTGCATCAACACTTTGAAATGCATAAAGCAACCCATCCTTACATTTGTATTCAGTGTGGCGAGAGCTTTGCTGTGGAAGCTAGTCTGAGAGGGCATATGAAGATACACATGAAGGACAAGGGCTATGCTACCACTGGTGTGGAGATGGTTGGCAAGGGGGTCATTGATGCTTTCAACCTTAAACCACATCAGATGCTGCACTCCCCTGAAAAGCCACACAGATGCTCAGAATGTGGGAAGAGCTTTGCAGCAGCGATCACACTTAGAGAGCATATGAAAATGCATTCTGATGATAAACCCTACAAATGTACTCAATGTAGGAAGAGTTTTGTCCGCAGACGCCATCTAAAGAAACATCAGGAGCTGCATGCTCGTGAGAAGCCATTCACATGCCCACAGTGTGGCAAAGGCTTTGCAACTGCTTCCAATTTGAAACAGCATCAGAAGACCCATGCCGGTGACAAGCCCCATCGTTGCTCCCAGTGTGGCAAGTGTTTCGCAGCAGCTGCCACTTTAAGAGAACACCAGCGAATTCACTCTGGTGAAAAACCCTACAAGTGTAACCAGTGCCGGAAGAGCTTTGTAAGAAAACGGCACTTGAAGAAGCACCAGCTGGTACACCAGGGTGGCAAGCCCTACCGATGCTCTCAGTGCGACAAGGGTTTCAATCACTCCTCGTCCCTGTCACGACACCACAAAGTCCATTTGGAGGCTAAAATGTACGCCCAGCCCGATAAGGAGTTCCCATTTGAGACCCCCATGAAGAGGGGAATGCACGTGGGTGAAAAGCCATACAGTTGTAACCACTGTGAGAAGAGCTTCAATCATTCTTCATCATTGTCTAGGCACCAGAGAACTCATTCTGATGGGAAATCCTACACATGTGCCCACTGTGGCAAGAGGTTCAATCATTCCTCTTCTCTTGCAAGACACCAACGTGTCCATTTGGATGACAAGACCTCTTATAGTGCTATTCCCACAGGAAAGGGATTCCCTCCTACTACCATCTTAAAACAGAGAATTCTGCAGAGTGAGAAACCATACCGGTGTTCTCAGTGTGGAAAGGGTTTCAATCACTCCTCCTCTCTCTCAAGGCATCACAGAATTCACATTGATCAGTAAGATTACCACCCCGGTGGCTATGGTATTTTGCAGTTTGTCCCAGCTTTGTTTTAGGCCAACCCCAGATCATTCATCTTCATACAATTAGATTAAACAAAGACCTAACATTTTGGGATTTTGATGGCTCTTGAGGTTATATCAACTTCTGGCTGAGTCCTTTAACTTTACACAAAGAGCGATGATTTTCAATAACTGGTATAATTGACCTTGAACTGATGCTGTGCAATGTGCTTATAAAGCTTGCTGCCTTTACTTGACATCTCTGTAATGTAGCATTTTAATGCCAGTTATGCTCTTGCCCATACTCTTGGAAAGTAAATATACCAGAGCTTCAGAGCCTGTTTTGAGCTTTAGACATGTAATTGGTGACTAATTGTTTGGGATACTGGAGGAAAACAACCCCCCCCCCCCACAAAGTCTCTGTAGCTTTACTTATTGTCTTTTTCCATTGATTTACCATGACCTGTTCAGAAACTATCATTTGTAAATAAGTGTTAATTTTTATATACATATGTATAGGAGCGCGTGCAGTTCTTTTACACATTGAGCAATTTTGTATGACTCGGTCTGTCTTGACCATCTTCATTTTGAAAATAAGATGGTGCATTCCTGGCTCCAGGCAAGCTGTTAGCAAAAGGTGCATGTCTGCATAAAAATTCGTCAAAGTTACTTAAGTCACCATGGCTTTCAGCAGCAATTAAAATCACCTGGGCAGGAGTCGAACTGAACAGGAGAGTTGAAAAGTAGCTTACCTTTAGTAATGAACTTGTGGTCAGACTTTAAAATGAGCTGCAAAAAAATAACCTGGGCTTGTAAAGACTGATATTTAGTCATTTCTTTCAAACTGTCTGGTTTACTGACTACAGATTAACTAGTTTTGGCAGAATATAAATTCTTGTATACATACTCAGTGTAATTTGATCTAAAAGTTCCCCCAAAAGCATTGCTTAGCTGGTTTCTTTTGGTACTCAACAGCTTATTACTAATGGGTAAATTGCATATTTGCATACAAACCTAGTGTCATCGCCGTAGAACTAGTTCAGACGTGTGTATGTATGTGTGTGTGTGTGTGTAATATATATATATATATATATATACATATATATAGATATATATATATATTATATATATTTAGATATATATATATATATATATATATATATATATATATATATACACACACACACATACATGCATACATACCCATATATATTCTGTAGTTAACTTGTATTCAGGATACATGCAGCAACTTATTAAAATAATCTAATAGTGTGTAATTATCAGAACAATAAAATGGCTTGCTCTCTCTTCATTCTTTCCAAATTCCGAGAAGATACACTTTCTACATAAAGTACGGTGTATGGGGGAGATCTTTTACATACTGATGTATTTTTTTAATATGGTTTGGGTAATCTGAAAGGGAAAGAGTGAAACTGTTTTTATGGGCGTGAACATTATATTGAACTTTTTTTTTTTTCCCTTTTTGAATAATTGTGCTTAACTCATAGTGTAGGCTTTTTCATTGTGTTAGATAGGTGCCTTATTGCATGCTGTGTAGAAATGTATGTTGAGCTGTAATAGAAAAAAGGTTTGGATCTTCTCCTTATGTTTGCATACTAACCAACATATTTTACTTTAGGTAATTTTGGTTTTGCTTTTCTGTATATGAATATATGTTTATGCTGTTACTGCTGTCTCTTAATTTCTCCGTTCATCCGCTGGTCCTGTTGTCAAAAACTAAAGGTTTAAAAAAGTTACAACACCTTTCATCCATAATTTGATTGCCCTCTTAAGTGGTCAGATCTTGTTCCATGTCTTTACCCCATATTTGAGTGGTGCACACATGGATAAATAAAGGTTCTTGACTACCTGTTTTTTGTTTGCTTTTCTTCTTTTTTTTTGATTGATTATTTTTTGTAGTCCCTCTTTTGTTTGTTTTTTAATGTTTCAAATGAGGACTTAACTTGAGGAAAGAAAATGGTTGTTTTCCGTTAAGAATTGTGTTCACTCATATTTCTAAACAGTGCAACACCGGTGTGTTTTGCTGTGATGTATGAATAATGCAAGAAAAGTTCAGGGTTTTCTCTCACAGTTGTAATCTGCATTCACTCTTTCATTGATTACATTTCATTAAATGAACCGGATGAACTGTTTTAGAGCATACACTAATCTCTGTTAAAAAAAAAAACAAACAAAAAAAACTTTGTTCTCTGAAAAGAACTTTATGGAATGCTTGTTTCATGTGTATTCAGGTGAAAAGTGTCAGATGGCAATTAGTGAATTTCACTTAAACACTATTATACAATCTAATCCCCTCTAGTATAGTTCACATAGACCAGGGGTGTCAAACTCCATTCCTGGAGGGTCGCAGCCCTGCGGTGTTTTGTTCCAACCCTGCTCCAATATACATACCATGTAGTTTTCAAACAAGCCTTAATGACTTGATTATTTGGATCAGGTGTTTTTAATTATGCTTGAGTTTAGTTAAGTTAGTTTGACACCGCTGGTTTGGAGCCAATTAGAACAACAACAACAAAAAAGGCTAGTAAAAATATTTTCCCACAAAATCATATTTATTAGCAGAAGATGAAGGAAGGTAGGAGAAATTCTTAGCACACTTTGAGGAATCTCTCAAATATTAAGTTCTAGAAGGGCAGAGTTTTAGCTTCAACCATAATTAAAACACACCTGATCCAAATAATCAAGTCATTAAGGCTTATTTGAAAACTACATAGTATGTATATTGGAGCAGGGTTGGAACAAAACACTGCAGGGCTGCGGCCCGCCAGGAACCGAGTTTGACACCCCTGACATAGACCATGGGTTTCGCCAACGGCCTCTTCCTTTTTTTTTTATTTTTTTTTTTTTATCTTCTTTGAAGGCGTTGAGAGAGCGTTAGAACCTCCGGATGTGCATCATGAACGCCTGCTGCCCGTGTCCATCGCAGGGCTTCTCGTCAACCTTGTCGGCATTTTTGTGTTCCAGCACGGCGGGCACGGACATTCTCACGGTGGAGAAGGTCATGGGCACAGCCACAAACTCTTTAATTGGCAGAGGAGCATGAATGTAGGATGTAACTAATACAGTGATTACTTGCGTGTATCTTTTTAATTTGCCTAGACAGACACTTCATGGCTAGACAGTGACTGGTTTGGGAATCTTCTTTGTGCTGCTGTTTTGCTTCATTTAATACTTTTACGATTGGGTCTGTATTCTTGTGCCTTACCATGTAAACCATTCGGTCAAAACTGTGATCACTACCAAGACATCTAGTAACAATGGAACCTGCTATGGCTGAAAATATTAGGCAGCAAGTAGCGAGACGGTTCCCAGTTGTGATGATTACTGGGTCAGAGCTTGTTTAAAATGCTAGCTTTTGGGAAGGGTTGTCTGTTATTTAATAATTAGTGCTGATCCAATCTGCCCCAACCCGCTATGGGCGCCCAAGACTGGTGCATGTGATGGTCTCTAAATACCTGCAATTCTAAAGAGAATATCAGTGGTGTGATTGACCCAGAAGACTGTCGCATGGAGGTACCATCTCAGGATGAAGAGGGTCTCTTGCTTATATCCTGGTGCCAAATCTCTCACGGTGTGATGCCTTACACTTATGGTGCTTTTATTTTATTGGCTGATCATTTTATCAAATGTCTTGAAATACAGGCCCACTCAAATTGTCATAAATGCTTAAGAATGGTCAAAATCATGTGGGGGTTATTTCTTCTGAAAACATTAAGAACATGTTTATGTAAGCAATTCCTTTGATTTCCTAAAAAAAATTAATAACAAGCTAAAATTAACATTTTTAGTCAAATCTTATGTACCATCTTTTAGGCTATGCAACCAAAAATGCACTCTGCTATTAAAAGGTCACTGACTGAACTATGGACCAGTGTTTTCACTGTTTAAAAGTTATAATAAAAAGCAAAACCATTTTGATGGAGATCCAATCGGAACACATTTCATGGAAACGAGCACATGTTGTTACCAGTGTGTTATAAAATTGTCAAACATGTGTTTGTTTAATTACATCTATTATATAGGTATTATAATAATGATAAAAAAAACGCCCTTAACATGAAATCCCATGTCCCTTTAGTCTGACCTTCAAAAGATGGCATTGAAATCAACCTTCAGACCGAGAATGGTCTCCAGTACTACAACAATACTTTCCAGTTGTTCCGTTTTTTTCCCTTCTCATAAAGTATACACCGCATTTTTATAATCTGGAGATTATAATGAATAATCTCCTGACTGCATGTAGCCAGAAATCCAAGTAGCAGATGTTTAATTGTTTTTATTTCAGGATAAACAGGCACTCAGGTGGATGCATGAGGACAGATGAAATTGGGAGATTGGAGGTGAGTTTATTTGATATAATCTCATAACGAGGATTATGAGAATTCTCATTATTAGGGTTTAGTTGTTTTTTAATCCAGAAGACTCAGGAAATGAAAAATCAATACGTTGACAATTCGTGTGTGTGTGTGAGAGAGATATTAGGGATGTAACACTCGTTTATCGTTATACGCAGTATTGGGTGGTAAGTAGGTACATGTAACGGCATTAGGTAGTTTAATTAAAATATAAAAAGTAAGAGTAATCAGAGAAAACCCTAATTAAATTACAGTGCCACTTTGTGGAAAGTAATCAAATGTAATCAGTTACTTTAGTTTAATAGAGTAATTGAAAAGTTACACTATTTACTCCATTGTGAGGTCATTATGTAATCTCTAATAACATTCCTAACGCTGGTTATACGATATATCGCGGAGTAAAGCGAGACATCCTATTGGTTGAGATTCCTGAATTCGAGGCTCACACTACGTGCCGCGCCTGCGCAGTCACGTCAATCGGCCGGCGAAGAAAAACGCGTCGGATAACGCAGGGTAAAGGCGGAAGATAAAGGCGCGGTAAAGGCGGAAGATAAAGGCGCGGTAAAGGCGGAAGGTGAAGGCGCGGTAAAGGCGGAAGAGTGCCGCGAGTGAGCGCCGAAGGACGGCTAAAAGGCAGCGCATCCCGAGCCGTTCGGTAACAGAATGCTAGCGTGTCAGAAAGTCGCCTCCTTTCACTTTGTGTTTGTTTGTGTGTGTGGAGTGTGTGTGTGTGTGTGTGTGTGTGTGTGTGTGTGTGTGTGTGTGTGTGTGTGTGTGTGTGTGTGTGTGTGTGTGTGTGTGTGTGTGTGTGTGTGTTGTGTGTGTGTGTGTGTGTGTTAAAACAGAGCAGTCTCGTGTCATGAGAAATGTGTGTGTTTTCTGCAGAAACAGTGAAAATTGTTCATCATTTTTATCATTTCCGAATTTCTCGGCAGAAAAAAAAGAAACAGGATTACTTTATAAATGCGAATTGTGATTTCCTTTCCCACCACAAGAACAACATCCAAAGCGGTGTGGTTAATATACACATATAATATACTATACTATACATAATATACACATATAATATACTATACTATACATAATATACACATATAATATACTATACTATACATAATATACACATATAATATACTATACTATACATAATATACACATATAATATACTATACTATACATAATATACACATATAATATACTATACTATACATAATATACACATATAATATACTATACTATACATAATATACACATGTATTTATATTGAATTATCTTTAGACTACTTTGAGTGTTTTTACGGAGATGGCCTCTATGTGCTTTATGACAGGATACAGAAACAGGTGTGAGACCCTCATTTAAAGAATTTATCTCTTAAACTTTAGCTATTTTAATTCCAAAATAATAATAATTATTATTATTGAATAATTAATAATAAATTCCAATGTTTTTATTTACCCGCAGAAGCAACCTTTTATTTTAAACTTAAAATGTTTGTTTAATTATTGTATGTACAAGGAAAAGCTATAGAAAATAGTTTAAATTAATCTTTTATTTATTTTTTTAACCTTTGATAAAAAAGTAAGATATATAATGTATTGTGAACATGATTGAGAATGTAATAATCACCTCTTGTCATTAATTCAATTTCAATTCAATTTTATTTATAAAGCGCTTTTTACAATGTGTCATCGTCCCAAAGCAGCTTTACATAATACTAATGTTTGAAAAGTGAAAATCAGTTTAGCACTAATTGTTTCTTGTTGAGAGGAACCCGACTCAACAGAGAACCCATCCTCATTTGGGTTGTTAGTGTTGTGTGTGTGGTTGAGGATGTATATTGTGTAGTGTGGAGTGTATTCAGCCGGGGGCGGAGTCACCAGGAGGTTCTGACAGGAACAGAGTGGAGAGGGGGTCTGGATCACTGACAGCTCAGCAGTGGGACATGTAGCTCAACGGAGAGAGAGAGGGAGACAGAAAGAAGGAGAGAAATGAAATGAGTGGTTAGTAACGGTCATGGTTGCAGTATAGGAGTGTGTATATTTAGTGTCGAGTGCAGACGTGGACTCCGGCAGGATAAACTATAACAGCGACACTAAAAGGAGAATCAGAGGGAAAACACAGACATGAGAGCTTCCTGATGTGTAAACAAACAGTCACTCTCACCACCACAAACCTGAGTGATTAATGAGAGTGAGGCAGACAGCAACTAAACACACCAGATCACTATAATACTCAACATCCATGTGTCCCCCAGATCTACTCCTTTATCTAAGGTAGGACTATTCACTAAAAGCTTGGTTAAAGCTTGGTGCATTAGTAACAGTTTTAACTGTAAATCATTTATATTTATGCCACATGGCAGCAACTAATAAGTATATTACTTATAATTTATATTATGAATGTATAATGGATAATGAATTTTAATAAATTGAAAACAACTTTTTTTAAGTTCAGTGAAGCATATATTACAATGAAAAATATAATGACTACAAAATTATACTACAAAAGCATTTCATGCCTATTCAGTGATTTAATGAGAGACATGAAACAGGTCATTCCAAACGTCATTTTTCTCCCATTTGCGTGTTCTATTCTCATGGTTAAGTCTACTCTGGCCCTAGTTTGTGCATCTTTACTCTTGTATTATAGCAGTTTCAAAACAGTCATATTCATGTAAAAGTGTTAGCCGATGAGCCTTTGCCTAGCCTATTCCTCTGCTTCCTCGGGTTAGACTTTGGACACTCTTTGCCTAGTGGATGTCTTACTAAACTATTTATTCATATGTCATCATCATGTTGCTACAGGCAGATCATCAGCAATTGGTTTTATTTTCCAGGCCTGCAGTCAGATTTTGACATTGTTATTCCATGTTTTCTTGGAAATGTACCAGTAAATTGTTGTATTATTCTATGTCATTCTAAATATTCAAATTGATTGTGAATGTATAGTATACTGTTTTTAGTTAAATAACATCATAGATGTGCTGATTTTAATTTGTACTTACTCTTTTTTTATACTCTTCATAATGTTACATTCTATTTGATTACATGCATGAACATGAACCAGGCACCAACAAGTCTCAGAGATCACTCTTTTACTTCATTGTGATGATTACATTGACATGAGGAACACAATCTCCTGTTCATGTTTGCTGATGCAAACACCATCATGGATACCAAACATAAGGTAAAGAATTGTAATGTAAGCAATGAGAAACCTCGAAGGTAAAGTTCTATACAAAACATATCACAGATAACTTTTGTTATGGAACTGTCAATAGTATTTATTGACATGAGCCCTTGCCAAAAACCTGACTCTGGCAGTGTTTAACACAGGAATAAAATATGCAAATCTTTCTGCTCTGTTCTCATCTCCACCTAAAAACACCCTTTTGGCCGAACATACGAACATACGTGAGCATTTCTTTTCTTGAGCAAGTACAGTATTGGAGTAAAAATAGCGTATGCCTATGGTTGGGCATAAAAGAATAAAATGTACGAAAAATGTGTTTTTTTGTAAAATCTTGTATAAGTCAAATAATACAAATAATATGCGAGAATAGGAACTGATGAGAATGAGAACGAGTATGAGAATCCTATCATCATAATGATAATATGAACTGCAATTTTACACTTGGGGGTTTCTCCTTTAAAGTGTACGTATTGACAACAATAACTAAAATTCATACATAGATCTTGCAGAGCACACATTTACAAGTGTACAAAATTTTACATTTATTTAAAATTTTACATTTTGTACATTTTACAAGTGTAAAAAAAGTAATAAATAAGTTAATCCATTGCTTGTGCATGTATGAAGCATTGTGCGGCTTCGGTTGAGTTCTAATAGCCCTTGAAGACAGGTGACTGCTGTTAGAGAGTGACGGCACGGAGGGTTTATCCCACAAAACTTTAATGAGAAATTGAGTTCATTGATGCCTTTCACGCCTGGGGTGAGTGGGTGTGCCAGTTGTTGAGGTTGAAGGGTGCTGCTGGTGAAGACTGGAATCCGTTGAGGAATCTGGGGTCGTCTTCTGCTTGCTGCAGCTGGGTTGCTTGTGTGCGGTTGATATGTTCTTTCTGGCCGAGTCCGAGCAAAGGATAGCGGTGAAGCTTACTGGTCCTCTGGATTTTAGGCACTGTGACGTCACAGAGGTGGCCTAACCTGACTAATACTGCCGATCTCTCCTTAATATGGCTAAGTTTGGAATTATACTTAACTAGAAATACTTTCCTACAACCTGATATTTACAGGAATCACTGCTGACAGAAATACTATGATTGTTTTGCAGCAAGAATAAGCGAGGTATTGGATGAACCACATGTGGATTTATACCGCAGATTCTTCTCCTTCTCCAAACTGAAAAAGTTTATTCTTGTTCATCAGATATGCTCGCTGGGATTGAAAAGAAGCTGTTCATGTTTCTACCAAAGAAATTACAGCTTCCAAAACTGCAGTGATATTCAGCTGTACCTGTTAGAATCTTTTTTCTGCCAGCACCAGTGTCAATGCCGAAGAAAAGAAACTTGAAGTCTGAATTTAGGGGAGGATTTTTTGCCATTGCAGTAATGGTATTCTTCTACTAAAGGAAATCCGAAATTCTTCACTTCGAGACACACAAAAGGAAAATGTGCTGCTTTTATCCACTTTGCAACTGATGCAGTTCAAGATGTCTTCTGAACTTGAATGGATAATATGTATAAAAAATGTAAGTTGATGCTTTACTGAAGTGTATAAATATTAGACCATACCAATAATAATTTCAAAACAAAGGAAGGGGGTAGCTCAATGGTGAAGGCATTGGACTCTAGATTGGAAGGTCACAGGTTCAAATCCCACCACCTACCACCAAGCTACCACTAATGGGCCCTTGAGCAAGGCCTTCAACTCTCAATTGCTCAGATGTGAAATCCACCTGGATAAGGACGTCTTTCAAAATGCTGTAAATGTAAAATGAAGCTATACGAACGCACAAACAATTTTGTAGTTATTTGTTTTTTTCTGAGACCAATGGAGATTGTGGAGTCTCTATTAGAATAACATTTTATTAGAATTAAATAGAATTAGAATTCTATTAGAATTTAATAGAATTTATATTAGTATAAATACATTGTTTTTGGACAGCTATCTTACCCAGTCATTTGAGTAGGTCCTCATAGACCATGTATGACGAGATGAGAACAAATCAGATTTCTACACTCTATCACTTTAACTGACAAATCTTTCAGAAATAATAGAATCTAACAGAAGTCATAATATGTTTACTGGCCTAGCTCATGCATTTTTTAAAAATCTGTTCAACAATATTTCAACAGTAGATATACACTATACACATACATAGGGAAAACTAATTCCACCTAATTTCAGCATCTATTGCTGGAGTTATATACATTGTAACACACATAGTATATATGTATGTGTATGTAAAAAAAAAGTGACACACGTCCCTGAAATTTCCAACACAGTGTCATGGCATTTTGGGATCTATTTTATCTAGAAATTATTTTTTGTTTTCAATTTCCCTCTTTTTTGTTTTCTCCCATCTGTATCATTATTAGAGACCTGGGTGTCTCTAATTAACACAGTCTCCTTATTAACCAGGAGAATATATTTACTGTATTTTGATTGGAAGACATGATGTTGATGGTTTATAATAGGCAGTACTTTACAGAATATTAAGCAATAAAAACAAGGATTAAATCTATCAAATCTGATCAAATTAGCTGATTAGTGGGACATTTTGAGGCTAGAATATTATACCTTTTCACTATATTCTAATTTTCTGAGCTTGGGTTTTTTTATTTGGCGTTTTCGTGAGTTGTAAACCACAATCTTCTCAATTATGACAATTCACTGCTTGAACTATCTCGCTTTGCATTTAATGAGTCTGTCTTATATATTAGTTTGATCTTTCATTGCTGAAATAAATGCATGAAGAAAAAGGGACTGTGGGGGTACAGTTTTGTACATGGAGGAACAAAATAATATAATGGTACCTTTAGTGGTACACCATAAGTTCTTAGGGTACAATTATGGTCCCAAAACAAGTTACAAAGATAGAAAATTCTCCCCTTTGGTAGAATTGTACCTTAAAAAGTACAGTGTTGTATCTTTCTTTCCGAGAGTGTGGTAAGTGTGGTAAAGACAGGGGTTTTGTCAAAGAGACGGGACGCATGATGGTAAGATTTTCATTGGGAGTGACGAGGAAGGATAGTTTTAGAAATGAGTGTATTAGATGGACAGAGGTACATGTAGGTAATTTTGGAGGCAAGGCTAAATTGAAATGGTTTGGACATGTGCAGACGAGATACACGTGTAGAAGAATTTTGAGGATGGATGTGCCAGGCAGGAGGAATACCGATGAATCAAAAAACACGTTCCGAACATCAAGGCTTTATTAATTAATGCAGCAAACAATTAAATATTTTCATAAATGAAAAAAAGCAGACTAATTGTAGTTACTCATTTTAATTACATTGAAAATCACGAAATGTACAAATGTTTAATTTATTTGAATTACACCTTGCTATGCGGATGATACCGACCCTGCTGTTACAGTAACTTTAAGCAGAAAGGACGTCCTCTACTGTGTACTAAGTGAGTAATCCATCATTCTGACTACATCAACACCGCTTACGAACCGAAACCGGTCAGTTTAATGTTAATAAAGTCCAAAGTCCGTGAAACTGGGAAGACACACGTGTGACTTTAGTGACGACACAGGTATACCCAAACACGTGACCACATCAAACGACGTAACGGATTTAATCGGAAAAACGTCCAGGCATAGTTCATTTTCCCATAAAGGTGTCTTAGGTGAATTATCTTTTACGTGTTAATCGGGTAATCGTGGCTATAAACGAGCGCAAGGTAAGTTCATCGTTACTAGTTATATAAAACACAAACATCCGGATAATCTGATAAATATAATTATACTGGAATCTTAACCTGACTGAAATTGACCTGAACACACGGACTGAAAATAAAGTACAGGAAATCCACACACAACACTGACTGCACCCCAACACAATGCACACAAAGTCTGACACCTAGTCTGATCTCTTCCTTAAAGAGTGGAGGGAAATAACTGGTGTAGTCCGTCGCTATAGTGTTCCTAATAAAGTGGCCAGTGAGGAGTTGCTCCAGTTCATGACAGTTTTGCGGCCCAATGACTACGGAAGCAGAGATGTGGGCGGGGTCTTAACTTAGACTTGCGGAAGACGGCTGACGGGTTGGAAGGCAAGTCCGATCTATAGAGAAGGTCTTGGACATCACGCACTAATTTACGGTAAAGTTGATCTTTTTTTTTGGTAGATCTTCTTTGTCGTCTATTAATAGCGATCGTCTTTGTTCTCCATTCCAGTGGCATGACCTCGCATGGACTCCATCATTTCACAGCAGGATTGATCTGTTGTTTAGAGACCGGAGTCATTTTATTTAAACCCGGACAAAATAAAGGTTATGTAGTTTCTAGACTGCGATAAAAAAGTGTCGATGTTTTAGTGATCTCCGAATTGCGCACTTTGTGTTAATCGAGTCTTTTGTCGCCGTGATCTTCTTTGTAATAAAGTCTATTGCTCTTGTCCTTTCGACTTCGCTCGGATCTTAAAGTACACTTTCAAGAAGCTGAGTGGTGACCCGAGCGTTTAGAGGACACATCTGCCCTTGGCTTTTCCTGAATAACGCGGTCCTCTGTCGTACCACTATAACATGTACATTAATTATGTGGACTGTTTGGATTTTAACCCATTTTAAACCAACTAAAAAGAGAGACGTGTAGGGTCATGGTTAAGGCCTAGTGTATTTCCCAAACTACTTCAATTCAATTCAATTCAATTTTATTTATAAAGCGCTTTTTACAATGTGTCATCGTCCCAAAGCAGCTTTACATAATACTAATGTGTGAAAATCAGTGCACTTCGTTTCTTGTTGAGCAAGCCGAAGCGACTGCAAGGAAAAACTCCCTGGGAACAGGAAGAAACCTTGAGAGGAACCAGAATCAACACAGAACCCCATCCTCATTTGGGTTGTTAGTTGTTAGCAAACTACTTGCATTCATGGGTAAAAGAATGTCGAAATGCAGTGTAGTATTATTAAACTATAATCACTGTAGTGATCATTGCCTTATACATGATCAGGAAAATACTATAGCATATTTAATGCTCTGTATTTTAATAAGGACAATTTAGTCGTTGCCGTTACAGAGACTTTTATCTTTAGTGTCTATCCTAATGGGTGATTTAACAATTATAACAATGTAATAAAGGGTTTCTGTTACACAGATTCATCTTAAACCCTTGTTGATGCTTATAGTCTGGAAATCATTAATTGGTCACCAGCTGGATGATGTCCAGGTTCTTAAATTTCAATCATGTGTGGAGAAACTGCAACATGACAAAATGCCAAAGGTTATTTCTCCCTTCCAAGGTTATTCAATTACATTGATTTTAAATATTTGTTGCTACAGGTTATACCAGGGTCTGTATTGTTTGAACATAAGGCTTATCTATGCACTTTATTTATCTAACTGCTTATTGTTAAAACAAAATGTTGAATACAAATGATGAAATGAAGTTTGCGGTTGCTGCATCATGCAAGAGCATTGTTTGTAATTAATCAAAAGAAAGAGAGTCTAAGATCTGTGGATGGTAATAATTATAGAGAATGCATAACAATGCAATGGTCTGAGTTAGTAAAAAGTTAAATATGCCAGTCATATATTTCTTGTTAAAATATAGGCCACACATTTGTAAAAACACTGTGAAACATGGGTATTTTTCAGGGGATTCTGGATGATCAAGACAGTTAGACTTTCATCCATTGACGGAAGTTTCTTTTTTCTTATGTTATTTTATTTTTTTGTTTTCGTTTTCTTGCACATTAAGTATTTTTGTACTTCCTTAAGACTTCTAATGATTTGCATTTAATTTTTCTTTCCTAGTAAACCCTGAAAATCTCCCATATAATGTCATGTGCAGCCATTTTCACTTTCACTTTCTACTAGATTTCTAGTCGACAGAACAGAATCTATTTTTGGAGATTTCCTGACATAACATTCTGCTCTTTGTTCCAGTGATACTTTTTCATTTTGGGACAAAACGTTGACAAGTGTAACATTAAAGGCATCTGACAGCTAAAGCAGGTACGAACTACATTTAGTGCAATTGTACAAATATAGTATTTGAAAGTATATTCTATCAGCATTAGGTCACCAATAACAAATCGCTATTTTCTGACAGTGTGAAGATGGCATATGCAGAAGACAAGCTGTATAATGATGTTATAAGAAAAATGATGGGTAATTTGGCCTCAAAAGTGAGAACAAGAGAAATCATCGCTTTATTACCCTGCCTCACACTTTCTGATCGGGTAAGATACAAATGTGTACGATTTTGGTGTTTTTCTAAAAAAAACTATTATATGACACATAGTTTTTGTTATTTTAGTTTTTTTTTTACATTTATTGTGATTGGTGTTGCAGGAGGAGATAGATGCTAAACGAGAAACTGCCGGAAACTATTGTGCTATGATGGTGCTTCTTGATAACCTACGCAGACGAGAGAATTGGCCTGATCACTTTATTAATGCACTGCGAACATGCGAGCAAGGAGCATTTGCCAATGAGATCAGTGAAGCATATGACAAAATAAGGGGAATTGGCTGTAAGTTATTTAATGCATATCAGAGAACATTACCCCTTTTCCAGACTACATAACTGTAAGACTTATGTAAGCAATACACAATAAGTATTTTTATTATTGCTTTTGCTTACATTTTATGTGTTCTTTTTTATCATTACAAATTTCGTCACATTTTTACACTTTTTATCTTCAGCCCAAAGGACAACCACTTCTACTGCTTTAGATCCTGTTACTCTTGCAGCACCTCCTGCAGCACCATCAAAAGCTTCAGCAGCAGTTACCACAGTGACAGTTCCACACTCCATCTCTCCCTTGGTGGCTCCTTCAGTCGATGGCCAAGCTCAAAATGCTTCTCCTGGAAATTCTCCCCCAGGGCCCAAATCCAACAAAGCTGCTCCAGCCCTGACTGAAACCCCTACTTTAGTTTCAGCCCCAGATGTTCTGATACATGCTCCTACTGAAACAGGCCACCCTACTGAGCCACCAAATTTGGTCTTAGCTCCAGATGTAAGGTCTCCTTCTCCAGTCTTTGATCCTTCACTTACTCTCTTTACTGAGCAAAGTAGAGTCACAGTCAGTTATAGAGATACATCCAAAATAAATGACCAAATCTCATCTGATCCTGAACCACATATACATTCTCTCCCAAAGCCCTGTGATAACATAGCATCTGTAGCTTTTACTGAACCCCTTGCCATATTTTCACCCCAAGAAGCTTCGAAACAGCCTCGTTGCGAACTAGCCCACCCTGTTCACCCTCCAGTGTTGGCTCCAGTTCATGCTTCGAAGGTGTCTCCCTCTGTTGGCCAAAGTAAAGAACCAGCTGCCATAACTGCTGATTCTGGACTATCCTCCGTTGCTGGACCCACCCTTCCTACTAACCAAATAACAATATCCTCCCAGGTTAGCAAATCTACCACCATTCTCCAGCCTTCTTCTTTACCTGAGGAAAGCAAAATTCCAGCGTCAGTCATAGACAGCACCACTTCTGTTAAAAACCCCATCCAAGACACTAACCCTCCTGGGACTGTCTCAACCCAAGGCTCACAGAACAACCCAATAATCAGTCAGGTAATGTATATAAAATGGTTCAATCTCTACCTAAATATTTACTGAAACAATGCAACACGATGCAGTGCACTACTCAAATGTGATGTGAATCTAGAAAATAAGTAGGTTCATGTTGTGGAAACATTCTGTTTATTATCCATGTAATACCATTGTAATGTTTAAACACCTGAGGTCCTAGTTAAAACCCACAAATTTAAAATACATTATAACAGACCGGTATTTAATGGCTCGAAAACAACGCCAAAGCATCAAATTTGAGTTTTATTTCTAATATCAAATATTTCTTTCTAATCATTTTTAGCCTCCAGGCCAGTTACTTTAAATTTTAGTTTTCATTTATCATAATTTTTATATATCAATAAAAAATTGCATTGTTACACCCATTTTCCCTATTGTTATGGTTAAGATATATTTCCTGCTCATCAACTGGCAATCACTTAAGTCAAATGCAATCACCAAGTTGTACTTGTAAAATGTAAATGTAAATTTCAATAGTTTTTGCTACAAAATGACCACAGACTGGAGCCTGTTTTCGGTTTATTATAGGTCACGGAAATTCACATTGTGTGTGAATTTTTTTTTTAATTCACGCACCTCTATTTTCTCTGCAGATTGTGGAGAGGGCACAAACTACAGTCTCTCAAACCTGCCAGCCTCAGGAAACATCACAGGTCATACATACAGCATCTGCAGATGCAATTGCTGGCTGCATATCTAATGTTCCAGTGGAATACTTTAGCAAACCTGGTGTGTTAAGAGGAGAAGAACCGAGTTCAGTCAGTTCTGATCCTCTACAAATCAGCAATGTGACCACAGACCGTTCACCAATACAGCCAGCCAGGCCTCAGACAGTGCTTAACCCCTACAGGACTCAAGAACCTACTGAAGTGTCTGTCTCACTCACTTCTGATGACCTGATGATCAGCTCTTCCACCACAGGTGTTCCATCTCAGATTGTTACTGATCCTATAGTGCCTGTTCGAATTGACAATCCTATGGCACTGGAAAATGGCTTTGCAGAAGCTGATAATAAGTCCTATCCCAATCAGCCAGTGGAAGACCATTATGAGTCTGCTGGTCAAAGTTTGCAGACAGAGTCACACATAAGAATGCACATTGTTGAGGTTTCAGAAGAACCACCAGTTCAAAATCTTAGTGGTCAGTCTCCAAGCATGTTTAGAACAGTCACAAAAGGTGAATCAGATATTCTTGTTAAGTCAGTTTCTGAAGCCAGCCAGAACATTTCTCAGAGCATTCAGAGAAATAATGACAGTGAGCAGGCTACTTCTGCTATAGGTGTATCGACTAATGTAAATCCTTTGGACCCGTTTAACAATGTTCAGTCAGAGCAGAGAGAAAAGTCTAGTGGAATGCTACATCGAATTATGTCTAACTCATACCTTATTGGAGCTGCAGCAATTGGTATGAATGGCTGTTTTTGTGGCTTTAAAATGCAAGCACTGATATTGAAGCAGTTATGCACCATCACCATTGGTGCCTTAAAACATGTCCAAATGATCTTACCATAAGACGTGGTTGAAATGACCAGATTTAAGATTTGATTATTTATTACCTGTACACTATATTCTGTCGAGTAACTGATCAGGATTGAGTAATCAAGGTGGACAACCATGCTTGTGAAGACTATAGACCTTTTAAAAAAAGTTAAATTTGATTTCCAGCCTACAGTTAGTTAACTGTGTGTTCATCATCTGTCAACACTTTTATTCCAGCATTTTCAGTCAGCAAATCTGTGTCCTTTTAAGCATACTGCCTCACAAGAAACGCACTTCATGTGCCTTTTTATGCAATATCTTATTGTGACTGTTAGGTATTGTTGGATGTATTTTCATTATCTCGTTAAGGCACTGTCCCTACACCCTCAACAAATATACCAAGTGGAACCTTATAGTATACTATGTATACTGAAAAATATTTTTGATCCTTATACCAAAAGCATAATATAGCTTCACTATACATATATTTTCCTTTATTTCATTATTCCTTTCCATGTTACAATATTTTGAGGATATATTTTTCCAACATGTAATAGATGTCCAAATTTGTGTAGCTATCTCCCTGTGTCTCTCTCTTTCTTTCAGCTGCTCCCATTAGAGGTCGCTATAGCAAATCAACATAAATTAATGATTCACATATTTAGCTTGCCACGTGTTTTACTCTGGTTGCCTTTCCTAAAGCAACTTTCGCCATTTATCTTGGAATGGGATGGACACTGTCTTGTGCAACCCTAATGACTGGGCACAACTGAGCAGTTGGGGTTAAGAACTTTGCTCAAAGGCCCACTAGTGGCTACTTGGTGGTGCTGGGATTTGAACCTGCCAGAGCCTAATGCATTAACCACTGAGCTACCACCTTGTGTAGCTATACTGGCTAATCTGTTTATTTGTATTCCATCATGCATGATTCCATGACCTGTGCACCTTAATTCTGATGTATGTATAAAGCCTTGCTCAGTTAGATGGGCCATTGCATAATTGTAGACTTGTTTGATATGTAACTGAGTGTGCATTCATGTATGATTGGTGCCTTTGCGATGTCTTAAAGAAGTGGAAAGTGTTGGAAACTGAGTTGTCATTTTATTTTTGCACACCTTGAATCTAATAGATACTATTTAGGTCTAAATTTATAGTTAATTTGTTTGCTTGAAGTTCATCAGCACAATCCGTCAGCTACCTGTGGCCGATTAATGAAAGGAAAGAGACTAAATCATACCACCACCAGGCATTTGGATGGTGGAGCAAATTCAGCATTTAATGTCCTTGTTTGTGCTTGTGAAATAACTGAAATTGTTAAACAGCAATGAATTTAAGGATCACTACACTATACAAAGGTCTAGCCTGTAGAAGCCCTGTGTCTAGAAACAGAAGTGATGAAGGGCAAGAGAAAAATCAGCACACAATGAGTAAGAAAGACCTGATATGGCTCTCTAGAGGCATAAGTGTACATAATGATTCTCACATTTCTTTTGCACTTGATGTTGATGTTGATGTTGATGTTGATGCTCTACACAAATCACATCTGGTCATATCGAGTCTTTCTGTATTGTATTAGTGTATCTCAATAATAGATTAAAGTTAAATTACACAGATAAAGCACACTAATACGCTGCATGCGCATGAATTAACAGCCAAAAAATATAGTTACAATTACCAAATAAATTGGTACTTCCATAGGTGTCCTATAAAGTGGCAATTTGGTTGATGCTTTGTATGTGTTATTTGCTTATAATATACACAGGTGTGTGTTTATGAAACAACTATAAACAAAGAAGAGGTGTAAATAAATAAAATGGTATCTGGGGAAAATTTCACCTGTGACTGCTCAATAGACAGAAACACAATACACGTATAATGCACTTATTAATACGTGTGTGTGTGTGTGTGTGTGTGTGTGTGTGTGTGTGTGTGTGTGTGTGTGTGTGTCTTTGCTGAGTGTCGGAAAGGTTGGTGATTGGTCCGTTGAAATTTCATTTGCCACGACTCACCCTTCCCGTAACCAATCATAAAGCTAATGCGTGTGTTGTAAACACAGAGATGTGAATTGTAGAGGCAGTTCTGTCATTGTAAAGGTGGAGAATAGAGACAATGCGCTGAGATGGGTCTGATTTTTAATATGCTCCCCTTGTAATTTATTTTTAACGGCTTTTAAATAGGCGGGCGCACCTCTTCCATGGAGCTGAATGGTTACCACTGTGACACCGAGGACAAAGATGAGGACACAACGGAGCCGCTTCACACCACGGCCGCCACGGAGCGCACCTCTGGCGGCGGAGGCGTTCCAAAGGAGCGGACAGTGTCGAACTCGAGCTCGGGGAGGCAGAGGATCGATTCGCTGAGGAGGAACAGGCCGCGTATGTGTTTTTTCGCGCATTTGCGAGCTAGCTACACGGCGTAAACGACATGAATTACTCAGTAAACGGAAAGCTCCAGAGAACAAGCCACAGGTGTATAAATGAAACTCAGCTACTTGGTGTAAACCTTATGGAAAAGACATTTTTGTCATATAGCATTTTCCTGAGTGTAGTGCATAGGTAGAACAACGCCCACAACGAAGGTTCATAACGTTGACAGGCAGCATTATTAACACAACAACGCTATTATCGCTGTCAAAATTATTATAACCAGTTAATACAATATAGTTTAATAAAAACAATGAACAGTATTATAATTGAAAATTATAATTATCCATATTCAATATCCATATTATACATAGTCCACTATGGCATATAGGGCAAAACATTATTTCAGTTTGTTATATTCTTGTCTACTACACACAGATTTGTAATATTTTTTTTATTGTTTTTCTAGCTTTCCCATGGTTTGGCATGGATATAGGTGGCACCTTGGTAAAGCTGGTTTACTTTGAGCCCAAGGACATCACAGCAGAAGAAGAGCAGGAGGAGGTGGAAAGTCTGAAAAGTATCCGCCATTACCTCACCTCACACACAGCCTATGGCAAAACGGGCATTCGAGATGTGCACCTGGAACTACAAGACCTGACTCTATGGGGGCGCCGGGGAAGCCTGCATTTTATCCGATTTCCCACACACGATCTTCCGGCTTTCCTACAGATGGGCCGCAGCAAGCATTTCTCCAGTCTACACTCCACTCTTTGTGCCACTGGAGGTGGCGCATACAAGTTTGAGGATGATTTCCGCACAGTGTGTACATGCCTGATTCATCTAACAAAAATGCTTTTGAATGTAATGTGTAGATGTGGATGTAAGAATAGTATCCTTTATTAAATGTCCTATTGCCTTTCATTTTTCTTTCTAAGATGGCAGATCTGCAGCTTCTGAAGCAGGACGAATTAGACTGTTTGATTAAAGGTGTCCTGTACATTGACTCTGTGGTCTCAAGTGAATCTCCTGAGTGTTATTACTATGACAAGCCCACAGACCCAGAGCACTGTGTACAGAAAGCCTACAATCTGGAGAACCCTTACCCACTGCTCCTGGTAAACATCGGCTCTGGAGTCAGCATAATGGCTGTCTATTCCAAAGACAACTACAAACGAGTGACTGGTACCAGGTCAGTCAGGACTTAAAAAGGAGAAACTTTTCATGAAATGTCTAATACAAAATGTTGTTTACTTAATACAGGTTGATGTGATCATAATAATTGTTTTTAAGGTAACGCACAGGAAGACTGGAGTAGAATCAGGTTAATAATTATTTGTATCTTCTCATAGTTTGGGTGGTGGTACTTTCCTTGGGCTGTGTTGCTTGCTCACTGGCTGTTCCACTTTTGAAGAGGCACTGGAAATGGCTTCAACGGGGGAAAGCACTCATGTAGACAAACTAGTGAAAGATATTTATGGGGGTGACTATGAGAGATTCGGCTTGCCAGGATGGGCTGTGGCATCTAGGTGGGTATTAAAAAAAGCCTGGTCACAAACACACATCTCAAACTCCAACTAAGCAATCTTAAACTGAGATAACTCATGATGACATTACATTTCTCCTGTATAACTCTCAGTATGATACATAAAGGGTAAACAGAAAAGATTTGCATGTTTCGAGTCGATATATTCTTTTATTTGTTTTAGTTTTGGGAGCATGATGTGCAAAGAAAAGCGCGAGTCTGTATCAAAAGAAGATTTGGCAAGAGCCACACTTGTCACCATCACAAACAACATTGGTTCCATCACACGTATGTGCGCAGTAAATGAGGTATGGCCTCCTGTTGTATATGTATGTTTTTTGGTTTGTGTTTTTAGACCAATTTGTCTTTGCCCTTGTCTCTCAGCCTCTTTACGGTGCTGCCTTGTTAAATCTTGTTCAAGCAGCATTGTACAGGGCTATGAGTGGCCAGGGTCCAAGCAGCACATGCTGTGGATAAATGCACTTTAATTGTTCTAGAAAATTTTTTCAGAGGATGTGTTTGATAAATGTGCCTTTTTTTTAGAAAATTGAGAGAGTGGTGTTTGTTGGGAACTTCTTGCGAGTGAATACATTATCCATGAAGTTGCTGGCGTATGCTCTGGACTATTGGAGTAAAGGCCAGCTTAAAGCTCTGTTCCTCAGACATGAGGTGTGTATGTTTGTGTTTTAAAGCAACATATACAGAAACACGAAAAGAATCAAGATGAGTGACATTTCTTTATGGTTTATTTTCAAAGGGCTACTTTGGAGCCGTTGGAGCGCTGTTGGAACTGATGAACTCTTCATGATCATCGGTATACAAAGTAGTTTCAAAATTCTCAGTGACTCACGGATGCCTTCAGAGTTTGGCTATTATCCCATGACAGGATGTAACAATAGACACATTGTAAAAGTATAAATTTATGGACAAATGGATCCAAATTATGTATAAATGATATAATGAAAATAATACAATTATTAATTAGTAGTTGTGTAATATGTCATCCTTTGGCTGTTCTTAAGCTCTAGGTATTTACTTGGGAAGACCTTAAACTTCAATTGTTCCCATTTGTGCTCTAGGTCAGAGGTTTCCAACCTTCCATGCATCATAGACCAGTTTCATGCAAAATTATCTTCTGTGGGTTCGGATTGGTTGCAGTTATACACTTAATTATTAATTGAATTATAACTTGTACAATGAAATTATAGCTCAACCATAATGCAGAATTGAAGCTTTATCATTGTGTAGAAAAAACTAAATTAAAATTCAACTAAATTGGCACATAGAAGTTTTATTTTTAAGTCATTTTTATTTAGTCCCCCCCCCCCCAAATAAAACACAATTGAAACCTGAGAAAGTCAGTAAAATGTAAATCTAAAACAATGAAACAGGTTTTATTCTTCATGGTTCTCTGGCAGTATATCATCTGGAACCAGTTTGCAGTCTAAAGTCTTTCTCTTTACTGGGGACCCCTGCTTTAGGCATGTGCACTCATTTCCATGGTAGGATTTTAGCCAAGGATGATTTTGCTGCCAGTTATAGTGCTAAAGGTAGAAGAAATTATTTATATGAATAAACACTAACAAACACATTAAGGTAGTACTTTAATATATGTATATATACATATATATATATATATATATATATATATATATTTTTTTTTTTATTAAACCCTATATATATATATAATATGTATATGTGTATGTAAGAGAAATGCATTTCCCATGCTACACACTGCAGACACCAAATCAGGCCAGTAAATTCTTCCTTATGCATTATTAATTGTCAAATAGCCACATTCTTTCCATAGGCTGGGTAGACATTCATTAATTCATTATTAAAATGTTGCATACATATTTTTTTGCAATAATATGCATACAAATTTTTTTAAATGTTTTATAGTTAAATTGTTTCAGACAATTTTATCTTTGCTGTAATTATCTGAAGATGGCATATAACCAGAATAACTGTTTTCATTGTCTGATTTGCAGTTTTTGGGGCTGTACACAATAAAAATATTATGGGGGAAACATGGTCCATCAGCTCTTTTCTGCAGCCTGTAAATATAGGTGGATGAACTTTACCTTTTTGGGGCATGTTTTTTTATGCATTCATTATAGTGTCTGCACAAAAACTACTACATAATAGCTTTTTGGATGTCTAGACCTTCAACCATCTGGGGACTAACCAAAGAGATGGAAATTACATGGACTGTGGTCCAACCGTTCTGCTTTTACTTCGAAGAACTGTAAATTTCCCCAAAAGCTTTCTCGATACATTTAATCTGAAATACTTATTATATTAACCAAATATGCTGTATAACATGAATGAAAGTATATGTGCCTAAGTAAAAGACTGCTTCAAAATATTCATCGCCATTTCAAGATCTATCGAGTGTTTAAAGATTCGCCTTTGTACCTTTTTGTACTTGATGTTTTTAATAAAGATATTTTACGTATCGTCTCGACTCAGTGTATTTATTCAGACACACGTGACCAGTGACGAAATGCCTTTTTGGTTCCAGCTGAGACGTAAATGTTGCCTTGGTTGACGAGAAACGCAAACGGAAACGTGGAGAAACGCTCCATAACGGTGAAAGGGCCAGTGTGTGTGTGTGTGTGTGTGTGTGTGTGTGTGTGTGTGTGTGTGTGTGTGTGTGTGTGGTGTGTGTGTGTGTGTGTGTGTGTGTGTGTGTGCTTTCTCTCACCCGCTATCTCAGCTCCTCTCTCTCTCTCTCTCTCTCTCTCTCTCCTTTCAATCTGTTACTTTTATTCTTTCAGGTCACTCTCATTATCCTTCGTTATTAGGCACTCTAAGGGACACTCAAAGTGCTGTCAATAACCAGAAAAACGTGTTTTATTTTAATAGCAGCGATGTGGAGTCTTCAGCGGTCCGAGCCATTTTTATAACTTTTTGCCTCTTTGTTTGAAAAAAAGGATTCATTAAACCGAAATAAAACTGAGGAGGATCAATAAGCTTTCAAAAAGGTAGGAGTCAGTGTCGGATAATGATATTTTATTTATCATTTATAATGTTTAGACGTTACATTTCTGCGCATGGGATGTGGTACATTTTGGTGTATGTGTTTGTTCGACACGTAGACTTTCACATCAGCGTTTCACTGCATTGATTTTCCATGTGTTTTTATATATATAGCTTGAAAGAGAAGCAGCAGCTGTCACGTTTTACGCTTTTCTTTTCTTTCTGTTGATTCGAAATCCTTGAAACGTTTCCTTGGACGTTTTCTTGGCTAGAACGAAGATTCAGATTATATATATATATGTATATATGCATGTTTTTATTATTTCTTCCATGGAACTCTTCATCTTAACTACCGCCCACAGCTCTCCTCATGCTAACTGTTATATTTTTGTCAGACACATTTTCTCCAACTTTCTACTAAATTCATTTGGAATAATATCCAATAAGTAGCAGTATGTATATATATATATATATATATATATATATATATATATATATATATATATATATATATATATATATATATATATCTATATATAACTTTGTGATTTTGTTCTCCTATTTGTCCTCATATTTTTGCTTTGCATACTAAGGGAATCTACCAAATCACATATTTTGCTAACCATTCTATAATTCCCATTTTATATTAATCTCTAGATTAAAGCACCATTCATCATGTAGCCTTAGGGCCTTTGTAATATATATCTCCTGGAGTAACATGCACCCTATTATGCACCTTTCCTTGCTCTAAATTATTTGGTTTTTTTGGTAAGGAAGAGAAGGCAAATTATACAATCACACAGAGAAAATGAGTATATATATATATATATATATATATATATATATATATATATATATATATATCTATATATATATATATATATATATATATAAAACTTTACCAGTGTTCAATATTGTGGCAAAACTCAACCCATTTCAAAGCCTTGCAAGGGGTGCTTCAAGCATGTAGTGTTCAGATTTGCACCGCTAGGGCCATGGTGCCCCACCAGTCAATCTCCTACCCAACTGCCCTTCACAAAAAAGGTCCACTCTGTCACTCCACCCATCTGTCAAATATTCCTACAAAATGCAAACCTCTGTTCCTGCTGCTACTGTTACAAAACCATATGTTTTCATTTTAGGGGCATTTACTTATATACAAAATTTGTCTTAGAGTGGATTTCGATGTTCAGATGGTCAGTCATGTGTGTTAGCCATGGGAATTGAGGTCTTTTATACACAAACTACTATATGCAGCTTGAAACTTTATGAGCTAGCAGTTGAAGCAACTCTTGCCATTTTCAGTCGACAGCTCAGAAGACTACTTGCAGGTTATCTGGAAAATCACTTTTACATGTTATCTACTGAAGGCAAAAATGTAGGAACCAAGCATACAATTATAGCCAAAGCATCAGACTGGAAGATACAACATGCCATGATGCCTGTTGACCACATGCTTCCGAGATGTTTTTAATACCAATCACCACAAAGTATTGGTTTGTCCCTACTTGTAGTGCCCTAAAACAGGAACAAGAGCAAATGTGTTCTAAATAAGTCACACAGCGTACTGATGTAAAATATTCTCAGTGCTAAGATTGTGTGCTTTGACTGTTTCTTTTCACCCAGAGACAAAATATAGAGTTAAAAATTACTTGTTATTATCACTTTATTCAGTGCTGTAGTTTGTGTTCAGATGGCTTAGGAACCTGTACATTATATCACACATGTACATATCATAAGCACTGTTGGTTCGTATTTATTATTATTCAGAGGTGCAATAATGGAATACTGCAAAACCGATGGTTATTTTAATGAATTATTTATAATATTTTTTATGAGGACGAAAAATATATTTTCAAAGTATTGCAGAGCAGCAGCACTGACTGTGAAGTCATTTTTTCAGGCTCAGACCAAAGAAAAGTATCTCTTGCATTTTTAACTCAAACATCTCAGGTTAGTCAGGTGAAAGATCAGACGCTACAGATTTCCAAATGGTTGTGGAAAATGAGGCCTTAGTGAGATTCTGAATCTGACTAATTTGCTCAAACAAACGTATGCGTTTGTTACACAGTGCCGCTTGCTCATTCCTTTGGCCGTCCTGTTTGCTTTTCCTAACTCTACACAGCTGGTTCACATCAGGCATTCATGCAGACTCGCAGACAGGCATGCTCAGCTTCCATACTACTGTTCAGCATTACAAGACTTTTTTTTACCCTTCTTCTCTTCAGGTCTAGGTATGAATCACTTTCAGCGGAGGAGACAGTTTGTCTTCCTCTTTCTTGTCATTTCGGTTCCATCGTGTTTCACTCAGACAGCATCCACTGTGCGCCCAAGTGCCACACCAACAATGAAGTCTCCTGAGCATCTGAAGTTTCGACTGGCTGGTCATCCACGAAAGCACAATGAGGGCCGAATTGAGGTTTTTTATAAGGGCGAATGGGGAACCATCTGTGATGATGACTTTTCATTAGCCAATGCTCATGTGCTCTGTCGCCAGCTCGGGTTTGTGTCTGCCACAGGTTGGGCCCACAGCGCCAAATATGGAAAGGGCACAGGTAACACACATCAATCCCATTTTCCCTCCTAAAGGTCTCTCTTAGACTTTGAACTGCATCTATGTAAAGTATTCTGATTGGCTTTTGTGTATGTATGTTTCAGGTAAGATCTGGTTAGATAATGTTCAGTGCAGTGGCAGTGAGCGGAGTGTATCTGTGTGTAAGTCACGTGGATGGGGCAGCAGTGACTGCACTCATGATGAAGATGCTGGGGTGATCTGTAAGGATGAGAGGCTGCCAGGATTTGTTGACTCCAATGTCATAGAGGTACAATCTGTACCAAATGATCTCCATAAGAGCCACTCTTTAGTGAACAAGTATATTTGTATGTGAGTGAATGGGTGAAATCTTGAAGTAAAAACATCTTATGTTAGAAAACATTAAAATTTAAATTTGTAGTAATCACTATTAGGCCATATTTATTATTATTTGTTATAGATCACATTATCGGGTGTACGTATGCATCATGTTTTTATGATTCTCTGATGTCTGCTACTAACTTTTTCCATTTACCACTGTCTGACTGGCATCTGTGAAAAATGAGCTTCAGATGAACGTTAGCCTGAGTGACTGTTCAGTTCTTCTGTTTTTCTTAGATTTTACAGTTTTCTTGCTGTTTTACTTGCCAGGATTTGGTCTCACTTGCTTTCTTTCAGGTTTGGATGCTTTATGTCTTCTTTCAGGTGCAGGTGGATGAAAGGAATGTGGAGGAGGTACGTCTCCGGCCAGTGGTCACCAGCAAGCGGTTGCCAGTAATAGAGGGAGTAGTGGAAGTGAGGTATAAAGACAGCTGGGCCCAAATCTGTGATAACGGCTGGACACCTAAAAATTCAAGAGTTGTCTGTGGCATGATGGGTTTCCCTCATGAGCGGAAGGTTAACAAGAACTTCTACAAGTGAGTGTCACTGGGAAGCAATAGGTTTATATGATCATTTTGGAGGCTCCCTAAATAACATTCTCTGCTCACACAGACACATGCTGAGAAATGGAATGAACTAATCACATTTCCTGTGCCTGTTTGTTGGCTAAGACTGGCCTCTATCTGATTAGAAGTGTAATGCTGCTTCACACTTGCGCTACACATAAAACTAACACACATATATACATATAAAAACACACAAACAAGTAAAAATGATGTACAGACTGATTTACATTCTATACCAAACACTACTGGTACACATGGTAGACCTGCTGTTCTGCTTGCTGCTTACCCTTAAACACAGAACAGCATGTTAGTATGTAAAACTAGCTGTTTAAGAGTATATATTAATCTCCATAATTCTTAGTGGATTTATGTGTCTTTGGAAGTCAGTATTTACATTTTCTACAAACAGATTACTCTAAAGTTTTCATAAGTTGTAAAAAAATGGATGTGCTTATATGGCACAGAGACACAGGCTGTGTTAAATATGATGGAGAATGCTTAAAACAGTTTAGAAGAATGTCAAATTTTTAGGAATCACTGTTCTACTAAAGTTCATGCTGTACCACTAAGCCACCCTCCTTTCCCCCACACATACCCGTAAAAGAATACACCACCACAACAGGGATACATACACACACACACACACACATACACACACACACACACACACACACACACACACACACAGACATCATTTTCAAGTCTAATTCATGTGAAGCATGAATGTGTGTTAATGAAAACCAGTTGACAGTTTTTGTGGCTTATCCCAAAACTGATTAACTGGGTCATGATTATATTTACATTTTAAACAGCATGTTTAAAATATTAAGATTTTCCTGTATACCAACATACCAGATACCAAATTCCTTCAGCCGTTCATCAGCGAGTAGGAATATGAGGATTGAGCTGTTTTTCACAGGATGAGGTTTTCCTCGGATTTTCAGTGCGTGATTTAGCTGCTTAACTACAAAAACGTGACAATATCTTCTTTATTTTAAGTGTCTGTTCTGGAACGTTGCATGTTATGAATAGAACTGGTGGATCATTGTAATAATATTTATAATATAATAATAATAATAATAGGTTTTCTTTACAGATTTTTTTTGCTTCATGCAGTTAGACTTGAAATGTTAAACATTTTTTTCATAACTTTTTTTTCCACACCAAAGGTTTCAAGAATTATGGAACATATTGCACACTAAACCCTCTTGTGTGGTGTCTAACAGCATTTCCACTTTGCCACAGAAGCTTTTTACAGTTTCTGGAATATTTTGGAAGCTGTAAATGGATCGCTGTTAGAACTGTGGAATGTCTGATCTTGAGAAATATGCAACATGTGGAATGTGGTTGTTCATGTACCTTAACATTTTATTTTATCTTAAAATTTTAAAAATTTTAAGCTGAAAATACACAACATTCTATACAATACAAGCAAATCAAATTAATCCATGCAGATATAGTCCACCAATGTAAAGCTTATAAAAAAGTTTGATTATAATCAATATCAAGATAATCAAGCTATTGTTAAATATTATTAAACTGTATTGAGAATGTAAGATATAATTATGACTTCTATTACATTGATTGTATTACACAAACTCGAATACAGAATTTATTCGTATTTCAGAGCACGTGTACGTGAAAATGTTCAAATTTGTAGGATCAGACAAGCTAATGTTTCATTTCCATGTAAAATATATCATTTCCCATTCCTTATTTCCTGCAGGAATTTCAGAAAGAGATCCACAGATCCCAAAGTCAAAATTAGAGTAAAAGCAGACAGGTACAACCTAAGGGGGAGAAACCCCCTAGTGCTCTCCCCCTAAAGGTCTACAGTGCATTGTGTCTTATAGAGACACATATGTAGTAGTGGTTATCACTTTCTAACTAACAATTAACATTTGCTTCAGGAACAATGTATTTCCTCGTGATCTGATTGATAACTGTTTTTAAGTGAAATTATTTGATCATTGCAAAGCATGCTTCATTGCTTTTTACAGTCTCTGTAGTGTCCCAGTCAGTGGTATAATGACCATCTGTAAAGGAGAAAAATCTGTAAAGGTTTCAGGCACATGCTTCTTGTTACTTTTTTAATGGTCTCTATTAAATTAGCAGGGAAGGTGACAATATCAGTAGTTGTCATCAAATAAGCACGTAGAGCTGAACAGTTAAATTTATGCTCATAACATGAGGCATTTAAAAATAGTATATCTATATAGATTTTGTAAATGGATGAGAAATAAGAAATTATGTTAATAACCTTATAGTCTTTTAGTAAGAGACACTATGAGGGTTTTTTAAGGGAATGTAAATGATATATCAGTTTTATTTACATTCAGAGCTCTCATGGAACTGTATAATTAATTGCAGGCTGATGAATGAACATAATAGCTCTGATTTGATCCTTATTTGTAAAGTTTTATATCATTGATCTTAGATTCTGTCACCATATATATATAAAATATATATATATATATATATATATATATATATATAATATATATATAAAAGAGAGAGGATGAAAAGAAAAGAAGAGAATGATAAGAGTATGTGACATGCTAGGGATCACTGATTCTTTCTTGTCTGTTTTTTATTATGTATTCAAAATTCCGTTTACATCTGTATAAAAAAACAGGGATAAATAAAAAACAGGGCATTCTGCGATACATATGATATCATCTATCATTCTGCATATGATATCATCATAAAAGCTGTTCACTTATTATTAATACTTACTAACAATTCCAATAACATTCTGTTGAGGACAGGAGATATGTCTCTTACTCATGTTGATGCTGCCATTAAATGTTTTATAAGCATGGTAAATTATGTAATTGTTACTGAAAGATGATATTACATGCTTCAAGAGTGTCTATTTTTATGGCATTATTTCTTGCATGTGCAGCCCCATGTTTACCTATTCCTGTGATACATTACATGATCAAATGTATGTGGGCAGGCAGGAGAGTTAAGTCCTGTAGACTTAGGGGATGTTTAATAAGGATATATGGGTATTGGTCAGCTGTCCATATACTCTTGGTCATAGATGTTTTTTTAACCACCCATGTATCCATAATATTTGTGCATGTTAGATTAACAGTGGAAATATGAGTGTTTTTTCTGACTTAATGGATGTTTGCATTACAGGCAAGATGCCAAAGATAAAGCTATCAATAAAGCTAGATCTAAGTCTAAACCTGCCAACTCAGCTACAGCCAAAAGGTAACCATGGTAAAAGTGGTGGAAATTGACAGAGAGATCAACATTGTGCAGATGCTAAGAAAGTGTTTAGGTTTCATATTTGAAAATATTTGAATAATAGCTCAAACTGAATACAAAAATGAAATAGAAAAATCTTGTGTTTTCAGGTCTCATCTAAATTATAATCAGATAAGAGTTTGATTTGGAACGAAACCATTTCTTTCCATCTCACACTTACACCATATCACTTACACCTGTCCTTTCATATTAATCCCTGTCTTAGACTCTATACCGAGCGGCAGAAGAATTACTTCCTGGTTCACTCTGTAGCATGTTTAGGCACAGAGGTGCACCTAGCTGCCTGTCCTCTAGAATTCAACCAGGCCAATGCTACTGGAAGTTGCCCGGGAGGAATGCCTGCTGTTGTCAGTTGTGTGCCTGGACCAGAGTATGCCCAAAATCGTGCCCTGAAGAAAAAACTCAAAACCTCGGTAATATGCAGTGCATCAAAGTCTGTGGTGGTAATTTAGTCTTCAGACTATTTTTTATCAATTCTTCCCTTGCACACAGAGCACAGTGCGTCTGAAAGCTGGAGCAAAGCCAGGAGAAGGCCGTGTGGAGGTGCTGAAAGGCAATGAATGGGGGACAGTGTGTGATGATCGCTGGAACATGCAGTCAGCCAGCGTGGTGTGCAGAGAACTAGGCTATGGCTCTGCTAAGGAGGCGCTTACTGGAGCTCGAATGGGGCAAGGTGTGATATAGGAACAGGGAACAGACAAAGACCGCAATCACACCCATTCATACGTTTTCCTTATATTTGAAAAATGCTCGTGTGTGTGTGTGTGTGTTTGTGTGTGTGTTGCAGGTATAGGGCCTATCTATATGAATGAGGTCCAGTGCACAGGTCATGAGCGCTCTCTGTGGAACTGCCGCTATAAGAACATTACTGAGGAAGACTGCAAGCACACAGAGGATGCTGCAGTCCGATGTAATGTGCCGTACATGGGCTTTGAGAAAACGGTCAGAGCAATTCTTTTCACACACAAACACAACTGAATATAGCTCTCTTGTCATCTCGACATAGATTTCTCCTGATCACAATCATTTTCCCGTTATCTCAGCATTGATTTTGCAATCAGTTTTGCCATTGCAAAAGTTTCTCACAATCTTGATAAAACATTATTGGGATTTAATTTCTTGTGATCATTGACATAACAAACATTGTATCCTCGTGATCACAATTTTTTCTCCTTTTATTATTATGCAAAATGTTGAACAACAAAGTAACATGGCACATATAAAACCCAACCTTTTGTTGTTAACATTGTATACAGTTATCTGAGAACTTTCCCTAACCAACTCAGATTATCCCACAAATACTAAAAGGAGAGAGAATGCTGCAAAAAAAAGAAAAATAAATAAATAAACAATAATAAATAAAAATGAAGGTATGGTGAAATGAAGGTATCTCAACGAAGACAGATATAGGATTCCACAATTTATAAAATGAATTAACAGAGTGTCTAATGGAATGTTAATTATTTTCCAAATGCAGGAAAGACATCAGGTCCTTCAACCAAGAAAGAATAGCAGGAAGGCTTGGAGATTTCCAGTATTCATCTTCTAAATACTACTGAGGCGAAAGCAATCATTTCGGCTTGATGTTTACTATAGAAACCATCAGCAAGAGATACGCCAAATATTATGATTATTGGGGAGGGTTTCACATTAAGAGCTTTTGAAAATGCATCAAAGAATGAAGACCAGAAAGAGTTTAATTTGGGAGAGGGGTCAAATGTATGAGTATAATCTGCTGGGGACATTGAAGATCTGTTACACCCGTCATCGTCCGATGTAGAATGTCTTTTCAATTTTGTTTTGGTGAAATGAATTCTATGTACAACTTGGAACTTAAATAAGACTCAAACGAGCACAAATGCAGACAGAGTTCATTTTAAATAAAATATTATTCCGGAGCTCCTCATCAAGTTCCCGCCTCAGCGCCCCCTTCCAGGTTCCCTTAAGTGCAAGAAGAGTAGGGAGCTGTGAAGATCAAAGTCAGTCATAGATAGAGGCAAAGCGAATATGAGATTTTGGAAGTGAAAAAATATCTTGAATTAGACTTTTCTTTGGCTGATGGGGGAACGTGGGAAAATATGTTCTAGAGAAAATATGTTCTAGCGATTCTGCTTAGCAAGTCAATGAATGACACAAAAGTGTGGTCCAGAAACAAATCCCTCTACCTGAGATGAATAAAGGTTGAGTCCATAGTAGAAGACACAAAGAGGTGCTTGTCACAGATATGTTTCGCAAGTGGACGGTGACGTCGGAACTGCTTCCAGATTTTGAATGAAGAAAGCACAACTGGATTAGTGGTATATCAGAGGGATGTCGCAAATGGATAAAAAATAAAGCAATAAAGATGATGCTATGCAGGAATTAGCTTCTATCATGCACCAGATAATATTTTTGGGGAGAAAAATAACAGTCTGAAGCAAGAAAAAGTATATCCAAAAAAGATATTCATCTTAATTGATTCAATCCTGCCTGATAATGATAATGGAAGGTTATTCCAATGCTGAAGATCTCTTTTAATGCGGTCTGTTAGGTTCATAAAACAACAACTTAAACGAGTTTGATACATATATCAAATATGTACATATACCCCCTAAGTACAGAAAACCAGTAAGAGACATGCAAAAGGGAAGCATGCCTGGGGAGATCACAACTATTATTGTTATGAAAAGACTAAAGCAATTGTAGAACAGAAGTGTATATAATGCACATTAGTATTAGAGTGTACACAGAGTACTAACCTGCCACAGTATGCTCTTATTGCTATTGTACTTCTCAAATACTATAATATACTATACAAAATACTACATAATATATATGACTATATAACTATATAATTGAATATATAACTATGACAAAAATAACTATAAAAATATTCAAATACCCCATACACCTTAATATTTAGCAATGACAAAACTGAACTAAACTTTTGTAATTTTTTAACTTTCAAGAACTTTCCATAAATAAATGTATATTGACATACATTACATGCATTGGCATTTCCAAGTCTTTCCTAACCCTCCTTCCTGTGTAGTCATGCTCTGTAGAGGAAGTTGACTCTCTCTTGCTTCTTTTCTTTTTCGGCTGTGTCCTGATCAGCTGCGTATCACCGGCGGGCGCACACGCTATGAGGGCCGCGTGGAGGTGTTGCTTGCCAGCACTAATGGAACGCAACACTGGGGTCTGATCTGCGGAGAAGGCTGGGGTACCAAAGAGGCCATGGTGGTGTGCAGACAGCTAGGTCTTGGATACTCCAACCATGGCATGCAAGTAGGACACAATCACTAACAGTGGCAATAACTGTCCACTTTGCATGAATCTGTTCCTGAAATCTGACTCTTAACATATTACAAATTCACTGTATTAGGGACAGTAAACTGGAGTAATATATTTATACTTATAATTTTTATTAAATTAACAAATTGCATTACATATGCAAAACAGCAAAACAGGAATTTATAGTAATGTATTGTAAAAACTATACAGTATACAGTACATGGATATGGGCATGTGAACAATCATATGTCGAGCCACCCTAACTTGGGACAATCTGGATATAATCTTAGTATGAAAGTAAATCTGTTGAAGGATGTAACGACAGCACTACAGTGTTTTGTGTGGTATTCTTTAAGGAAACGTGGTACTGGGATGGCAGTAACGTGACTAACATGGTGAAGAGTGGTGTGAAGTGTACGGGAGATGAACTATCCCTCAGCCAGTGCCAGCAACACAAAACTGTAACCTGCCAGAAAACAGCAGGCGCGGTTTGCAGCAGGGGTTATCTGCTCAGAGAGTGAGTCAGCATAAGAATACACACAAACACACAGAAATGCACACACATAGGGGTGCTGGTATGACAATCCATAACAACTCATTTGCAAACCAAAACAGATAAAAAATAATAATAATAATAATAATATATATAGTCAGTTTAAAGGTGGATGATATGGAAGAAATGTATCTAAAACTAAATCCACTCAGTCTAAAGTCTATATCTTAAGACCAACCAGTTTCAGTCTAATGCTGTACATGTCATTTGGTCCACACATTCATATTTTAAATTTTTGAAGATTTTGTGTATCTTTGTATTTTGTGTAATAAAATACACAAATTTGTGTATTTTATTTTGTGAAGAGTTTGTTCTTTTGTGGTTTCATTTTTCAGTATTACAAATATCTATATGATGGAGCATATCTGTTTTCCTTTCAGCTGCGTCTGATCTGGTTCTGAACGCACCCCTGGTGCAGCAGACGGCATACATTGAGGACCGTCCTCTGCACATGCTTTACTGCGCTGCAGAGGAGGACTGTTTGTCGAAAAGTGCAGCAAAGGTTAACTGGCCGTATGGTCATCGCCGCCTTCTTCGTTTCTCCTCACAGATCCACAACATTGGTCGTGCTGATTTCAGGCCTAAAGCTGGACGCCACTCCTGGGTCTGGCATGCATGCCACGGGTAACCATTAGCTGTGCTATACAGTATTTTGGTATTATGGGCCTGCTGAGAAGTGGTTATTTGAGCACTTGTTGTGTGTTTGGTATTCTAAGATCATGCATTATAGAAGAAAAAGGCATAATGTGTTGTACTGTGTGGTTGTGTAGGCATTATCACAGCATGGATATCTTCACTCATTATGACTTACTGAGTGTCAATGGCACCAAGGTGGCAGAGGGACACAAAGCCAGCTTCTGTTTAGAAGACAGTGAATGTCAGGAGGGTAAGACAATCTGAAACACACACACACACACACACACACACACACACACACACACACACACACACACACACACACACACACACACACACATACTTTTTCCAGAGGTGGCAAAAGCACACACAACCCCTTACTTGTGTAGAAAATACTCAGTGAAAAATTGAAGTACTGACTACACGTTTTTACTCAAGTTAAGGTTAAGAAGGTTAAAACTTATCTGTTTATAAATATACCTTAAAGGATAACCCTTCCAAGTTTTAAGACTCTAATCAACATGGGTTTGGATGAATGATTATGATGCCTTATGCAAGTGTATGTGTATTATTAGTGAAACCAAACTCATCATAGAGCATGAAAACAAATATATTCTTGTACATGTTTTAAAGTACTTATGGTGTTTTAATCATCTGGAACAAAACTAAAGCTTTGTTTAAACATGTACAGTTAATGAGGCAATATCTTAGAAACTGCAAATCTTCTTTCATTCAAATAACTATCAGAAAATGTTTGTGTCTGTGTATTAGTTTAATTAGAATTTTAATTAAACATTTTATATTTTCTATTCATATGTTTATTATGTCCATGAAGCAAGTATTCAGTGAGATTCAGGCTGTTTTATTTATTTGTCTGTGAAGAGAAATGATAGAGACAGTAAAGAGCGCCCCCTGTCTGTTAATCTTTACTTTACAAATGGACAGCGTTTTGTTACTATGAGTGTATACAAATAAAAAAAGACCCTTTGCAGATTCAAATGAATATATTGTTCTTATCTGGTTGATTAAAAACAGATAAGTTCGTTTTGGCCTTTTGAGGGAAAAAAAAAACATTAAATTGAGTGCATCTTGGTGAATTTTGACTAGGTCCATCAGTAAAACAAATGTTTACTTTTACAAATATTTTTTTCAATATTCCAAAAAAAAAAAAAGAGTAAAGAAAATGTGTGAATGTGAATGATGAGGATTTTAAATTCATCTAATTTATTTGTATTTTTTATTACAAAATAAGGTCAGACAGAAATGAACACTGCATTAAACACACACTGATTAATTAATTAATATATACATATATACCTACAAAACGAATTTCAGCATTTATACTCCGTTCTGTCCGACCTTTGCATACACCCACACAAATGTAGACTAAATATTACTAACGAATATTACTAACGTTAGTAAATATTACTAACAATGTGGTATTATTGTAGGTGTTTCCAAGCGCTATGAATGTGCTAATTTTGGCGAGCAGGGAATCACAGTAGGATGCTTGGGATCTGTACCGGCATGACATCGACTGTCAGTGGATAGACATCACCGATGTCAAACCAGGAAATTACATCATGCAGGTCAAACCTTGTGCTTTGAAAATGTATAATGTAAAGTGCCTAATAATAATAATAATAAAAATAATGATAATAATAGGAGCTGTTGCAAATAACTAAATGTACCACTGTGTATTATGTGCCTCCTGATCTTAGATTTTTCAATGCATTGGATAAATGGATGTATTACTCGATATAGGTTTTTGGTTTTGAAAATCAGATCATTCAGAAAACTAATTGTAATACTTGTTTTTGAATATTATACTCTGCAAAAACACTCATTATCATTCATTATCAGGATAATATGTATTTTTTTACTTTAACAATTGTGGCAAAATTATATCCTGGGATCAATGTTTATTCCAAGCTAATATCCAAACATAATGTGTTTGTGTCGTTGCTATTTCAGGTTGTGATAAATCCGAACTTCGAGGTGTCTGAGAGCGACTACACAAATAATGCCATGAAATGCAACTGCAAATATGATGGTCCAAAGGATTTGGTTTCATAACTGTCACACCGGTGAGAGTTCTTTACTGATAGTTTAGTACATAAGCCAGACAGAATAGATACGTCCTTTAAATCCAGAATTTGTTTTGTGCAACATAAAAAATGAAAGGAAACTCCTTCACACAAAGATCTCACATCAGTTCACATTCACCATCACATTCGATACAATTCATTTTCATCTTCCTCCCATTCGAAGAGATTTGAGGTTCGGTAAAGCTGTCTGAAAACTACTATCTAGAATTGATCACATCAGGTACATGTAACAACTTCTTCCTCTTGTGGCTGCTCCCGTTAGGGATCGACACAGCACTTGTGATCTGCATATTTGTGGTGCCACATTTACACTAGAATGCGCTTCCTAATGCAACCCTCCCCATTTATCCAGTCTTAGGACAGGCATTAGGAATGCTCTGGCTTGTGCAATCCTAATGGCTGGGTTATCAAGTATATGTAATTAAATACATTCAATTTAGTTACATCCCAGCAACACCAAGCTGACACAGACACTTATACGTTTCAGCAGTCTAGTTTCAAATTTCATGATAGCATTCACTACCTTGTTACATTATGTAGGACTAGCGTACATCATATTTTTCCCATATTCCAATTTACAATTTTGAGCAAGGCCTTTATCCCGCAACTGCATGTCACTCTCTATAAGGGAGAAATACCAGAAATGTAAGCAGTCGATCTGAATGGTATCATCAGCATAATATTATATTATCTTTCTGTAGACTTTTTAACACTTGGTCTTCGTGTTCAAGTGGTCTTTCAAGTTTTTATGTCATTTACAGACTTTTGTTTGAGATAACTATACAACTAAATCTGGACAAAATGATGTTTAATTAATTACACCGTGTCCATGTGACTGTGGAGATTTGTCCCATTCTACCATCCAAAGCAGAGCACTGTCAGCAATCTACTTAATGCCAGTTCTTCTCCTCCAACTTATGAAATCTATGTAGTTGTGGATCTCGTTTTCTGCATGGGGCATTATCATGCTGGAACAAGATGTAATCCTAAAGAAAACAAACTATTTCAAGTTTACATTCTTAACAATTGTTTAGATCAAACTTTGTAGCAAAGATTTAGTGTAGACTGTTCGGAGGGAACGATAGTCTGGTGTCATCATACCTTTTACCTTTTACCATATTCTGTGTACACCGTCAGCACAGGCATAAAAAGCCGACATTATGTCTGTGTGCATGAAACTAATGCTGACTGTGACTGACTCAATGTTTGTTTTGGCAGGTGATGCTTTCAGTGAAGAGGCAGAGAGGAGGTTTGAGAAATACCCAGGACAGCTAAATAATGAGATCTCGTAATTCATAAATCCATTGTACCTTTTAATCTGAACTAGATCATATATAGCATATTAACCAGGTTACAGAGTAATCTCACTAAATATTTTCATGGAAAAAGCAAGGTTTGTCAGAAGGAACAGAAAAAGAGATCCCCAACAAACACATTCATGCTGTTAGGACCATTTATGGGTCCTGTGTATTTTAAGTGTTGTTTTGTCACAGCTATCATACATGTACCTTCATTTGTAGGTAATAACATGGGCATTAGTCTTTTAAGATATATTAAGCAGAATGCCAATCAAATCTTGTGTGTACCATGAATTTATTCACAAGAATAGTTGTGTTGATGGTGCTCCTGTATGTGCTGACTGCCAAAAACATTACAGGACAGCATTATTATACAAGTATTACCCAACAAAAGTGCAACTGATCCAATTCGCTGTCTTCAATTATTCTACTTGAAGAGTGTGTTTATCACACGGGAATAAAGCTTCAAACATGAAAAGCTTCAAACTAAAGTGATTCCTCAAAACATTACATAAAATAACAGTATCATTAAAACTATCAAAATATATTTCTTTAAATGCTATTGTTAGTTGAGGTTGTTACAGAGACAGATCCAATCAAAGTAATGAAGATTTTAAAAAATACAAAAAAAACAATTTTTTTCAGGATCAATGTCTGTATTCCAACACATTATGTACTTTTATGCAGGTATTGTAAAATAATTTTATTTTAAAGAAAACTAAAGAAAACTTATTTATACGCTACAAAAACACACTTTTTGTTTCACCTACACACTTTTTTTTACTTTTTAATTATGCACACAAAGTAAAATTCTTTTTAACGTATGAATCTGCTGACTATTCATGTTCCGTTTAGCAGATGCTGTACATTGTGGCACACAGCAGCAGCAGCAGCAGTAGTAGTAGTAGCTGTCCTCACATCTTTGAAATGATACTTTAATTCGTCATTTGTAATGTAAATAAAGTAAACGTAAATATGTAGCCTACAACACAATCATTTGTAGTTGTTTTGGCTGTTTGTATTACTTGCATTCCTGTAGTAGGAATAGGACTCTACAATTGGGAGAGGTAAGTGAAGGGAACTGAGATTTCGGCCGGAAATGCATCACGCACCGCCACGCAAAGAGCTCATTGATGAATAACTTAATGGTGTTCATGCTTGACGAGTCAGGACTGTTTTGACAGTAAAAAGGGGGGCCAACACAATAGCAGGTAAATAATCATAATGTTTTGTTTGATAAGTCTGATCATATTGAGCCATACGGAACTTTGCAGTTCCAGACAAAAATATAAAGCAATATAATACAAGATAGAATGGACTAATATGGTTTATTTGTAAAATTTGTAAAACAGCCCAAATTATTCCCGGGTCTACGCCTCAGTTCTGCCCATGGCATTTCCTCTACACAATGATCGCTGTTCAAAAATTATTCAACTTTGCAAAAAATAAGCTTTAATTTCCAATGTGTTTAACGTCTAAACAATCTGCGTGTGTGCCAATATGCACACATCTGTCCAATTACCTTACTGTTTTAATAAGCCACATTAATTACGGTAACTGAATCCTGTGAAACAAAGAGCATGTGACCTTTTCAAATGAAATTCAAGCTCATTTCTTAACATACACTCAAACCTGGTCCTTTCACATCCCATCAGCACATCTATATTCTGCAGTTTGTCCATGAGCCAACATACTATACTATGGTAGTATTTATTCTGTGAACTCAGGGGTCATGTGCAGCATCAGAAGATCCTGACCTCTGCGTACCACCATATTGATGCTGTCACTTGTCCTTACTGCATTGTAAATTTCTTCTGATGTGTTGACCTTTACCCCGTTCACCTCCACTACAATGTCACCTGGTTTCATACCCGCTCTGGAACAGATATGCAAAGAACACAAAGTGAGGTCGTGCATATTTACATACACAGCTCACTTTATTAGGAACTGGTATACACTACATTTATGATGTTATCAAGTGGCGTCAGCACAATTCAAAACAATCAAATCACGACCACTGGTTAGCATGTTCACATCAAACACAAAATTGTTTTTTGTTGGTAGATTGTTATTTCTGTTCACGGTTTTAAACCCCAGCATCTTTTTAAAAATATTTTATGGCTTTAATGATTCTTTGTGCAACTCGAATAATTAGATTACAAATATTGGGGATGCATCAGTAATAATGTCCGGGGGAAATCTGTGTTTAGTTAAAGGGATTAAATGAATCTTCGAGACACATTGATTACTGAATTTCACCCGGACCTTATTACTGAAGCATCACCCTCTAAACACGGAGTGTCGTGGACAGGTAACAGAACAAGGTGCGGAAATGTTTTTCACTTCACACTTGAAACACATCAGACATAAAGAAAATGGCGTGCAGTTGTGATCCACACGGATCAGGGATCAACTATGAGTGGTTTAGTGCGTGAAAAATTTGAAGCTGCTTTTCTGGAGACATTAATACCACTATACTGTGCAAGATTTAATAAATAAATACACGAGTGATAATAATAATAATAATGAGTTTAATTAAACAAGTAGTTTTCATTTTTTTAAGTGATTCATTTGTATTTTGATGTAATATGGCAATTAAATTCACTAAATGTGTTTAGTTTTCGCTAATAGACTTGTATGCAATTTCAGCAATAAAATGCAGATCTTTCTAAAAGATAATAATTAGTTGTTCAGTTTGAGAGACTCGTCTTATTTTCTGTTTCTTATTTAGAATTGCTTTTCAATAAAGAAAAGGTATTTCTTATCCGCTTACTCAATTTATTGATGGAATAATTGTTAGAATACTCAATTACTAAAATAATCGATAGTGACAGCCCTGAAATATTTTATTATATTTTTTTCTGGGTATTTAAATGAATCATGTATTTTATTTATTGTAGACAATGCATGTGTGAGGTATGTGTGAATATGGACTAGTACTGACAAAATAATTGTGATATACTATACGGTTTATTGTATAGTAAACATTAACACTGTTCATGACTCGGTTCCTTACGGCAGCAGAAAACAATTCTTAATAAGAATACCATTTACTCAGATAATGTAGTGAATATTGAGTGTTTTTACAGTAATGAACATCATCCTGTATACCAAATTTGAACGCAATATGCAAATAATAAATGAAATCATGTACTGACCTGTTGGCTGGAGAGCCAGGAATAACACGGTGAATGAGGATCCCGTGTGTTACATCAGGGAATACCGGATCACGCATCTTCAACTCAGTGATTATACTGGAAGGTAATAAGACACCAGGAATGACTCATCTGTCTATTATTTAGTTAGAACATTTGTGTTTGTGCATGAGCATTGATGGGTCGGGTCAGGAACCTGGGTGTGAGAGTTAACATCATCACTCCTATGTAGCGCCGTTTGTTTTCAGACCCACTGAACCAGGAACCTGTAAGCAACAGAAGAGCTTTAAGAAATCCAGAAGCAGCATGATGAGTGATAGAAAAGAATAAGAACAGCATTTCGCCTTACTTTTTTTTTCAGCAGCATTGTCAAGGAAAAGACGAAGTCTATCAGAGGGTATGGCAAAGGAAATGCCAGCAGTCACCTTCATGGTATTAATACCAATGACCTCACCATCCTGAGAGTAAAAAACAAAAACAGCTTGAATATTACAGTGTTTTTTGTACTGGTATTGATTACAAATTAAAAAAAAAAAAACTCACCAAATTAATAAGTGGACCACCTGAATTCCCAAACTGTAAAAACAGATCATAAACATTCATCACTTTGTATTTACACCAAACTGAAACAAGCAAGTAAGCTAAAGACAACATTTATGCTCACATCTATGGCTGCATCGGTCTGTATGTATTCCATATTGCCATTCGACAGGCCCAGTTCCTTGCTCCCTCTTTGAGCCGAGCTAACTATTCCAGATGTGATGGTGTTCCTAAGAGCGAAAGGGCTCCCCATGGCAACTACAAACTCTCCCTGACGCACATCTAAAGACTTGCCAAGAGATAAGGTGGGCAAGGGATGCTGTGAATGACCCAAGAAGAGTGAAATATCAGTGAGAAATAAATATAGAAGACCATGAGCTGTAACCAAGCAAACAAGATCTCTTTTATCATCAGTAATTCACCTTATCATCAGTGTTACCTTGGCATTGATTTGAATTGTTGCGATGTCTGCAGCCTGGTCCACATTTTGTACCGTGGCATTGTATGTCTCTCCATTGGCCAGTTTGACACGAACTCCACGCTTATTGGCTACTACATGGGCATTGGTCACTATTAGGCCATCAGCACTAATAATGAAGCCTGAACCATTAGAAATAGGGAGCTCGCGGCCAGAAAATGGATGCCTGTTAAGAAATTATAAATAAAATATATCAGTCTATAGAATTCTTAGATGTACGTTGTTTATTCAAACAAATACAACAAACAGATTTTCACCAATATGTTTAATAAACGAGAAGACCAGCATGGTGAGCTTCTGTGTGATCCAAGACAGCAGTATAATCTGATTGAACTTAATAAGTTTAACTATTAAACTGTTGATAAATGCTTGTGAGTAAAGTAAAATAATCAAACAAAGTTTAATTAATATGCAAAAGACATTTTGTATAAAAAAAAATTATGATACAATAATACATCTTCAAAATATTTTAAGTACAAGCTATTTTGAATTTCGCATAATTATACATTACATTACAACAATGTGTTATAAGTTATAATCTTACCATATGCCTAGTGAGACTGGTATTAATCACCAACTTGCTATTAATATTCCTAAAAGTGTAAGAAAGTTTTGATAGATTTATTTCTCTACACTGTTTGGTCAAAGGTTTGTGAAGCGTTTCCAAGTGTTTTAAACATCCCATTTCTGATTTAAGCCCTTTTTAATGTTCCAATAATATCCATACATCTGGAGCATCTTCTTGTAAGAAGAATAAGATGAACATTCATTTGGAATATTAAAGTCATGCTGGAAGATGTTTGAGTTCCGTTTGTTTCATTGGATTTTGGTTGTATTACATTTTACAGAGATATTTTCAGTTTAAAGAAGGACCGGTGTATATACACTATAACACTGAGTAAATTCGCTTAATTATGTCTACACGACACTTATTGAAGTAGTGGAGAGTTTTGTGTATGTGGTACACCCGCATTGTGCAGTAATGAGGAAGGGTTATAATCTGTCAATAACGCTGTATAGTAATAAACTCACCGTCCTAATATCTCAATATAAACTACAGCCGGCGCGGATTTCTCCACTACATCCGCAATGAAGTTGTACTTATACCGTGGACTGTCGTCCTTATACGGGGCAGCACAGCGGACTGTCGGGATCAGGAAATTCAGCACATAGTTCCTTATGGTTCGGTTCGTCTGAGAGACGCCGTTTTCCCGCTCGTTGTGATTACTGTATAAAGCGGCTCCGCTCACTGCCAGTCCGAACCCCGCGGTTCCGAGGCCACATGTTCGACCTCCATTTCCTCCACCGCCGCTGCCTCCTCCTCCTTCCCGTCTTCCTCCTCCGGGCTCTGGAGCTCTAAAGACGGGCGTGTTTTCTTTCGCTGGTTGCTCTGAACATGTGCTGGATATATTCGGTACCAGAGCGGAAGGTGACAGCTTTACACGCGTGTGTCTCTGTGTGATTCTCCACAGGAGAGAAACACGCGGTGCCATATTACATCCCAAACAATCCGTCAGGAAACTCTGCAGCCTGTGTGAGAACCAGTTTCCTTTATTATTATTATTATTATTATTATTATTAATTATTAATAATTAATATTCTTCGTGCGGAATCCACAAAATCCTCGTGTCAAATTAAAACAGGAACTGATATTTTACTAATTCAGCAACACCTCTACATACTTGTACTCCGGAAGACTCTCCAACACGCATGCGTGTCCCGCGTCCAGTCATAAACAAGGAATATGCGCGTCACGAGCGACACGTGTGTGTGTGTGTGTGTGTGTGTGTGTGTGTGTGTGTGGTGTGTGTGTGTGTGTGTGTGTGTGTGAATGTTGTGTGATGAGGATTTCAAATCAAAATGCTCCAAATAGAATAACTTGAATTCAACTATTATTCAATATATCCTATTGATTGGTTTAGAAACAATAAATATATATTAATAAAACATACATTCATATTGCACCACAGAGAGAAGAATAAATGTATTTGCTAAAGAAACACGTCATATTGACAATATATTGTTTATAGTTAGCTATATATATATATATATATATATATATATATATATATATATATATATATGAATACAAAACTCACACCATGATGTACATCTATGAGTTTATAAACAGACGCATTAACCCTTGATGTGATGTTATAAAAAATATAGTAATACCAGTTGCATAATTTTGTTGAATTTACTTCAATTTTGTTTATATCTGCACTTTCCAGTAAAGAGTTATTATCCCGGGTTAAATTGAGACATCTCTGGTAGGCCGAAGAATAACAGGGGAGTGCTTGTTTTAGTCACATTAACTCCAAATAGTCTTTCAGGTTAAAAAAAAAGACAGATAGTATACTTCTGAATAACAATTGGGATAGTGATAAGGCAAAAGTGCCAAAAATAACCCTTGCCTAGTAGATACTGACAACATTCAGCATTGTAAGTACTTCACACTCTCAGTGGAACCCTTAGTCCTGAGTAATATCCTGAACACAGTCCAGCACGGCTTTTACCGTTTATATAAATTCATAGAACTGTCTGTTCAATGCTTGATCCTTTCTATACTGAAATACTTCAGTATTATTAGAAACAGTAAGCCTCACATGGGAAATGATTCTTTCAAAAACACACTTATTGTCTAAACTAAACCATTATTTGAATTAAATCTATATTTTGCATAATTTAGGAGAAGTGAAGTCAGAGTAATTTTTTTGTGTGATTATTGAAGACACTGGAGTGAGCAGTATAAGAGCATCTTCACATGTGTTAAGAAACATGACCATGTAGTGCCAACGTGCTTCCAACCCCATTATGGACAATTCACAACACTATCAAAAACCACAGTTATTTCCACATAAGACACATGAAATGTATGAAAATTGTATGGTTAAATTGACATCTTAGGAAATATGACATCCAAGGAGTGGACATAAACGCTTAGGTTTTATAGCACAAGTAAACAGACATGAATATTTTTTTAGTTCCTTTAATCCTGATTTGATCAATGTTTTGTTTTTTATTGCTGCACAGTTCGCTTTACCACTTGCCCCTCTTTATTTATAGCAAAGTTATAGTTTTTAGGGTTGTCCAATGCTTCCTCAATGCGCTGATCCAAATTTTCAAGTGTAATAAAGTTCTTTGCCTCCTCCTAAAAGAGATTAAATAAAGATAAGAAATTTTCCCAAGTTCACAACTGTGTATTGTATTATTTATTTTTATTGTTCCCACCTGGAGCCGCAGGATTTCGCTCTCTTTTTCTTTTATGTACTTCTGAAGTTGTTGTTGACGCAAAATCGCTGTCTCTTTACTCTTCTGTTCTTCAGCCTCAATCTCTTTCTGCACACGCAGCACACTAGCAGGCAGAAGAAAAGAACTTCATTCAATGCTGAAAATCTCACATGTGTTATATTGTGCTTTTTTTGTAGGTTTCTCTCTCACCGAATGTTTTGTAATCTGCGGTTTTCTGCATCATTCCAGGCCATTAATGAGTGGTGTTCATCAGCCTCTTGCTTGGCTCTCTCTTCTGCCAGAGAGCCGGTTTCTTCCTCATAGCGTTTCCTTAACATCTCCTCTTTAAACTGTAGTCTGTAATAAAACACACACGCTCATGCATTACACATAGGCAGTCACAATCAGGAGTCTTCTTTATCTGTGTAATATATTCATTTAATTATTACATCACTTTGTCACATTGTTGCACATTATTTATAATTCTTTTACTGATTCGGTTTAAAATCAGTAACTGATTAAAAAACTGATTCTGTTTAATGTTTGTCATTATTAAATTTTTTTTAATATCAAGAAGTTTAATCATCTTAAAGATATGTAACTTAATGTATATGTGACTTAAGATGCAGCTTTTATTCTGTTGCCTTCCCAAGTATAATAATACATTTTGGTATGTTAAATATTTGGAAAGGTGTAGCTGAATGGTTAAAATGTTAGACTTCTGATCATAAGGTCAAAGTTCACAACTTCAGATTCCACCATTGAGCTGCCGTTTATAAGGCTTTTAATCCTCAACTTCTCACTTATATGCATGAGATAACTGTAAATGGCTCTCATCGTCTGTCAAATGACATAAATGTACATTATTGGTTGGGAAATATCCACTGTGTCAAATCAAAGACTCAAAGATTAGTGAGCATTCTTTCTCTGGTGAGTTCCTTTAACTGTCTATTTCCAAAATTATTGTTTCGCTAATATACAAAACTTTTTATTTAAAGACATTGTAATAAGTATGGACGATCAGAGAGCACAAACACTGCTCTCCTTTCACCAATCAGACTGTCAGATTCAGGCTCAGTCTACCACAAGACACATTTTACACACTATATACACAAGACAGATTAACAAACTCAATTTTCCAAATTGCAGCAGAGCATAAATATAAGTGTGTGTGTGTGTGTGTGTGTGGTGTGGTTAAAATGTGTGTGTGTGTGTGTGTGTGTGTGTGTGTGTGTGTGTGTGTGTGTGTGTGTTGTGTGTTGTGTGTATGTATGGTGTGTGTGTGTGTTTGGATATAAAT
>JACRUU010000003.1:16245911-16343739 GCA_030449085.1 Kryptopterus vitreolus
CAGGGTGTATCCTGCCTTAATGCCCATAGACGCCTGAGATAGACACAGACTCCCCGTGACCCGAGGGAATGAATGAATAAATATTTTGCCAAAATCAGACGCGTCCAAAATCCGAGCTGGAATCTAAACACCGCCCGGCCGAAACCTCCGTCATTAAACACCGCCCGGCCGAAACCTCCGTCATTAAACACCGCCCGGCCGAAACCTCCGTCATTAAACACCGCCCGGCCGAAACCTCCGTCATTAAACACCGCCCGGCCGAAACCTCCGTCATTAAACACCGCCCGGCCGAAACCTCCGTCATTAAACACCACCATTGACCGAAACATTAACCCACCGTCATTAACCCAATCACACGCGGTTCAGTCAGCGGTTTCTGCACTGCAGCGCTTTTTCTCCTAACTGCAGTTATTTGTTTAGTCTTCTGACGTAAACAAATCCTTTTAAAATCTCAGTCAGTTGATTTTTGTAACGATCGAAATAATAGTTTTGAATATGCACTTTTTGTTGAATTGGTCTTTTCAATCCGGGGATCATTTGTTGTCGTTTTTCAAATTGTGTTGTCGATAATTAAACCCTGTCTCACAAAGCCCACAAATGAAATATTCTACACCTGGCCTGGCCAACCCGCGGCTCCCGAGCCTCATGCGGCTCTTTAGGAGCTTTCACATAACATGCATCAATGGGAACGGGATGATGTTCATGTGTACACATGTGTATGATGTGGCTCTTTACAGTAACACAGAAAAAAAGTGTCTCTTAGCCACTTAAAAAGCTCTTAGTTGGCTAATAAATTCACTCCGGCGGCTCATTTTTCCATTTCATATTTTTGATCCGAGTCTAAAATTGTAATAATGAAGAACACTGCCTTTGGATATTCAATTCAAAATGAAATAACACATTCATTTTTTGATGGTTCATTGAAAAATGAAAGAACAAGTGATATAGACATGATTGATAAGGCCCGCAGTGTTTTGTACTTCTGAATAAGATATCTGTTAGCGTTATTTTAGTGTACAATGGGTTTGGATTTAGGGGTTTACAGTTAGTATTTAATAGTGAACAATATATGTTTCAAATGAACCTAAAGCTTTTTGTCCACACAGACTATTTTGTTCATTTTATATGGTCTTTAAATATGGAAGGTAATTTGGTCAAAATTTGTTTAAATGTATTTGTGTTCTGTGTGAAGAATTGAAAATGCAATAAAAAAAAGTGTTCAGTGTTAATGCTTCAAAGAATGTCATACACACAGATCCTACATACTTTCACCTCACCAAATCTCCAACATTATTGGTTGATTGGTGAAGAACATAGAGACATTGACCATGAACCTTCGTTCACTCGTGCTTATCACTTGTAAAGTTAGGATGGAATATAAAAGAGGCGATAGAGGTGTTTTTTAACAAACGCATTCACTCATTCGTCCTAAATTTCCCTGAATTACGGCTACTAGCTTCACATTCACAACAGGTATGGGCTACTCGATATATATTACCACATATAATATATATTACCATATGTAACCTTAATGTGTCACCAGTTTATATGGAAAGCAACCAAAACTGGAACAGAATTCTTAAAGTACCATTTAAAAAATAAAACAACCACTAAAAAATTACATAGAAATTATTAAGAAATTAATGAATTAGCAAAAAAGTAATTTTAAAAATATAATTTCCAGTGAAATGAATAATTAATTATTTTATTTGGAAGAGAACTTTTGAATGAACTTATTTATAACTTAACTAGATTTATAACATCTGTCAGAATTAGTTATAGTATTAAAAACATGAAAAGCATTCATTTATGGTACATGAGAACAGAAAAATATGCAATTAATGAATTAAAGTGAACCAGAAAGAAGGGGAATTTCACACATTCAAATTTTGCAGCAAGGCAAATTATTTTTCCCCAATGTTAATGTTAACAGGTGTAGAGATTTTTAACAGTGCCCTTTAGTAGCTTTGTATTTTAACTTACATTATATTAATGGAACATGTAACAAACTCATGTTACAAACTCACAGTAAAGAAAAGTTCCGTTCAATAACTTTTTAATGTCATTAATAGCCTTAATGAAATATATTAACTTTATAATTTCAGAGTACACATTGTAGGAGAGAATCACTGGATGTAACGGGGTATAATTATTTATTTTCTTAGATTTTTTCTGATTGGTTTGATCAATAACATTATTTAATAATAAATACTTTAGCTCCTTACATGTTTCTAAAAAGAACCTGGACTCAACGACCCGTTTGGGGTTCTTTTTAATGAAGCCATGAAAATGCTTTTATATACTGTAGACCCATTTTGGAGATGCATATATGAATTCGCTGATAGAACCGTTTCTGGTTCTAAATAGAACTACCATTTTAAGAGTGTAGTTCAATGAAAACATCCTATTTATGATGCCGTGTACAGCTATTTAGGCCATATTCTTGTAATATTAGCCACATCTAACTAGTAACATGAAGCTGGTCCTTATTTTTTTATTTGATTTTTTTTACCAATGTTACTTCAATGTTGTACTTCACTGTGCAATACTTACTTCTTTTTTTGTCTTATAAAAATGTGCAATAATCTTTATCCTTTCATTACAGTACTTTTTCTTTCCATCCTACAATAAAAATGTGCAAATGGAAGATCCTGTCACCAAAACAAATTCCTTGTAAGTGCAAACTCACCTCTTTCTGTTTCTGTTTCGGTTTCTGATTTTTTGTGAGCTCATCCAAATAATCTGATTTATTGAAAAAAGTCAAAACTGCTAACATTTTAGCCAGTATTGGAAGCACTGTAAGCAAGTGTGGAACGCACGAACACACACACACACACACACACACACACACACACACACACACACACACACACACACACACTAATATTGGTTCAATAACACACAACTCATAGAATAAATTCATTCTGATTCCTCAAATAATAGGTAAATACTCTTGTTTTTGTATTGTTTTTTAATCAGTTAATAATATCTCTGATTGAAATGAATAGATTAAAAACAGATTTAAACTAGTTCATAAATGATACAGAAAGATACAACACTCAATAAATAGTAAGTTTTGAAATACTTTTATTCAGTAGGTATTGTTTTTAAGAGCAGGGTAGAGACTACAGCACACACAGGTGCCATGCATCTCTCTGCTTGTTTCTCAACCCACTAGCGATTGACTTAGTTTCACATTGATGAACAGATACAACAAAAGCAAATGGAAGCACATAGATTCACTCGTGTAGTGTTTTAACACAATTCTTCTAGCTAATGATTCATTAGAAACAATATTTGACCTTTTCAGTCAAAATATTTCTAGTAAGTAAAATACTGTTCCAATTTCTGTAACAACTGAAATCTCACAATAGTAAGATGTGGACGAACACATAAACAATAAGCAAATGAGGTGCTTCAGCTCAGAAAGGCTTGTAAGCCATTCAGTTGGTTCACTTACTACGCTTACAAGGTCGCTGTTCAGAGTAACATCCTGTTGGTGGATTCAGGGTCAAAATTCCAACCAAATTACTGTCTCAGTTCATTTCCTATACCTAATGCAAGACTGGTTTAGAAAAAAATCCACCTTCACAAACAACTGGCTGATAGTTTGAACAGAAGGGACTTTAATAACCAGCCAGGAACTGTGCATGGAGAAGAACTGAGGAATTCACCAACAAGAAAGATTGAACTCTGACTGGGCAAGTGCTGAACTGTGTTCTCTCCGTCGCCTTGTTTCATTCAGAGTGTGAAGAAGAAGGGGGAAATCCTGGTTTACCTCTTGTTTAACACAAGGGCTCGTTTCTCTTAAAATCAGTAATGGTGAAAATGGGATTATTGTTAGGGCTCATAATGTGGGTACAGGTCCTAACAGCATAGTTTGGGGTTTGAAGAATTTGGTTTCTAATTACATTTGGTGTCTGGCTGTAGACCTTCATTCAAACCAAACAGGTGCTACGCCTAAACACTCAAAATCTACATGTAACACCCGCTTGGTTGATACGAATGCCTGCAGCCATACCATGGGTCTTTGTGAACAAAACTGGAGACTCCTTGTTTAAGGAGCATTAATTCTATAGGTTCTATAACATATAAGGAAACACATTTGTGTTAAGTGTCTGCAGTTGGTTTGGTGATCATAAATGATCGAGATCAATGGAATGGAGTTTTGAAATTTTGAACGGGGATTTGTAGGTTAGGATTTATGCCAAAACAGGCACAGAGCAATACGTCAGTCGAATCTCCTCCCCCTCAAGCAGCTGCCTGTTGAAACAAATATGATGAAAAGCACACAATATTAGTATGTGCACAACATAGACCTAAAAGGGTTTATATATATAGGGTTTTATATAAGAATTATTATATTACTTGTATGCTGCAATCTCAATGTCCAGGGCCATTTTCACATTCAACAGATCTTGATATTCCTTCAAATAGCGTGCCATCTCCTCTTTAGCTTCAGCAATATCTGCCTCCAGATGACTTATCCCTTCCCTGCAGAGCAAATTGTTACAGTGAATACTGATTCAAATCTGGAGAGCAAATATAATTCTTTAAATCTGTATAATATATTTCTACATTTTTACAGACAGTTGAATATGCAACAACCCAAAAAAATCCACGTGTGTGTGTGTGTGTGTGTGTGTGTGTGTGTGTGGTGCCTGTTTCTCTCTATATTTTGCTACAGCTACAGTCAGCAGACACTCTAAAGTAAAGCTATTCAGTCATCCATCTGCACTTAGAATGAGTCAGCATTCTGCCTCAGGAGCTATGCACAATTCTTTAAGCTGCAGAATTTCAAAATGAAGTCCCAAAAGATTCATGTTAAGTATTATAATTGTACACAGCTTTGTGCAAAATCTTTCCTCTGAAAACATTTCTTCTGTACAAATTGCCAGGATCTAATTTGTCTAATAAATGAGAATACTAGAATAACAGCATGATTTAGTCAATGTTAGTCCATGAATGAGTTCAGCCAGTGATTTGTAAAATACCTGATACTTGGTAACCTCCTCGCTCTGGGTTTCCTCCAGTTCTCTAAGCTGTGCATTTAATGAATTAATGACACTCCTCAAAGATTCAACTTCAGTGGAGCAGGCGAGCAGCAGCTGCCGGTGCTTGGCCGTTTCCTCCCGCACCAAGCGCACAGCCTCTTGCTGCTTATCGGCCGCTTGTGCCACGTTGGCCACCTTTCCCTGGTACCAGGTTTCGGCTGTTTGCATATTGCGCCTGGCGAGGTTCTCATACTGGGCACGGATGTCTCTCAAGGCGGCTGAGAGGTCTGGCCTGCTCAGATCTGGCTCCACGCTGATACTGGACACCTGCAGTTGCACCTTCAACCCCTCCCGTTCTTCTGCAAACACCTGCTTCAGGAAGGCTAACTCCTGCGCCAAAGAAATCACTTTCACCTCAGCATCGCTGCTCAACAGCGTTGTTCTGTCAGCCTCATCCCTGGCACGCTGCAGCTCGCCATCGGCCCGCTCACGCTGCCGAACCTCCTCCTGCCAGTGCTTTTCCAGCTGCCCTTGTTCTACTCGCAGTTTGTCCCTCCGCGCTTCCATGTGTTCCTTGTCCCGAGTCTCATGGTGCAGCTGCTGGCGGAGTTCCTGCGCCTCCTGCCTATACAGCTGCTGCAGCCGAGATGGCTGAGTGTGCATGCCCTGCAGGGCTTCCAGCTGCACCATGAGCATCCGATTCCGCTGCTCCAAATAATGCACCTTCTCAATGTAGGAGACAAAGCGGTCATTCAGCTCCACTAACTCTTCCCTTTCCTGAGCTCTCAGTCCCACCAGCTCTGCACACACTACACTCAACTCATTTGGCTCCCAGCAGCGCAGTGGCTCAGACTTCAGCAGCCGCCGTGAAGAAGTGAAGGGCACCTGGGAGAGGCGGTAAGGGCTGGAATGGTTGTCCCAGCGCCGGATCAGTGAGGAGGATGAAATTAAACTCATGATGATTAAGTTTGAAGTTCCGTTGTTTAGATTAACTTGGATGTTTTTTGACGATTTTTTTTCCTTCTAGGTCCCCCTTGTTCTGCACACCATGGGCGGAGATGAACCGGCACTGCACCAGCACACAAACACTGCTGTGCACCACGCTTTATAGGGAACGCGCAGGAGCGCGCATGCACGCACACAGCATCTTCTCAGCCTCAGCCAATCCGGTGCTCGGAATTAGTGACGGTTTGTTTTATGTTTCACTCCCACAAACATGAGTCGAGAGGCCAGACTCATTTCTTTTAGAAAACAGGTGGAACATAACGAAAAGGAATGCAAACTGTATCTAATATTGAAATATATTGCATATAACTTGTGAAAACAATATAGACACAAAGTATGTATAGACAGAAATGCATGCTCATTAGTCTATACATATTAATTTGTATATTTACGTATTATATTGTGAAATTCAACAGCAACACTACACTAAATGTTTGTTATGAAATTCGACTCAGATTAGAGGTATTAACATTAACACTAAAAATTCTCTATCATTTCAAATGAGATTTTATTTAATACATTAATTTAATATTAAATTCACTAGAAATATGGCCAACATATTAGGGTTACAGAAGTGAATATTATTCCAGGTCCATATGCCAACTTTTATGTAAGTGGATTAAGATAGTAGGTAGCGAGTCCAGTTTAGGCAACTGGTCTGGGTTAAGGGAAAAGCTGAATGGATCCAAGTACTGATATCTCTCCACTAAAATCCTGTTCAGTGCTCAGGAACTGAGCCTGAACCAGCGTTAGAAGATTTACCATGAAGAACGGCAGAAAATCCTCCCAAACCAATGTGCAATTTTTTTTTGTGCCATACCAAAAAAAAAAAAAAAAAAAAAAAAAAAAAAAAAAAAAAGACTTGAAGCAAGTAAAAGAATTGACTATTAGAATTGACATTTTTCGGTTTTAATGTAAACCATTTGCTTGTTTAATGTAAGAAATGAGGAATAAATGTGATTATGCACAATCACAAGACTCTTATTAATGTAAAGAATGTAATACATGCATCATAAACAATGTATTTAAAAAAGACACAGCAAATTGTTGTTGTTTGTTTATTACACTTGATAAATTGTAATAAATCAAATTAGTAGTAATATGACTCCTGCAAGGTCCAGCAATCAAGTAAATGAAATACTGTAAGGTGTGCATGGAAAACAGCTCAAACTAGAGATGAACCAAGTCCCAAAACTTTCTGGATTAAGACCCCAGTAGAATGAATGTTTAGTAGAAATAATGGTAGTAACCATCACTCATACAGGAAAAAAAAGAAAATAAAACAAATCAAGCTTTATACCAGATATACTCTACAAGGAATAGAAATTTCAGAGATAGAGATTTCAGCCAGTTAATCTTCTGCTACAGTGATTCTAACTTGGTGTATTCTTAGTGTACACTAATTTGTATAGGTTATTAATAATTGTGAGACGAGTAACTTTTGGACTAGATTGATGTCAGTTGCCTGGATTTCAACGTCCTCTCATCATTTCACCTTCGGTCCATCAATGCCCTTGTGTTCTGGTACATGTCTGTAGGAGCAGCGGGTATTCTTGACACAACCTGTAGTTCTCCAGAAATAACACTCATCTGGAAACTTACTGCAAAAGTGAGAAAAAAAAACCTTAGAGAACAATTTTGTTTTGTTTTGTTGTTTTATATCAAAATACAAACAAATATGCAGGGTAAAAAAAATAAATAAAATGTTCTAAATGTAAATAAATACAAATATATTGTTACAAAACCTAAGCTCAAACATGAACACCAAATCATTTAAAATTGTGTTCACTCACTTGACCTTTCCTGCATCTGTTGTTGCAGTTTTGGATACACCAAGATGTGTGTGTATTCTTTTTGGGTAACGAACGACAAGGCAAGTCCCATCAACGCAAAAGCCCTAAAATACACACATACACATGTGAGAAACGCACGACATACAAACAAAAATACACAAATATTAATCACATCACCAGTCCTGCTGACAGGCGGTAACAAACACCTATACATTGCACAATCAGCAATAGAGGACAATATTACTGACCCGGATTTAGTGCATCCATCAAAACTGGCCAATGGTGCACTTGGTTCAATACACAAATGTACAGTTAATAGTGGGTATGAGCACTGGGGGAACCCAACACAGTCTCAAACTTCCAGCAACAACAACCCCTGGGTCCCGTTCACATACTTTGTTGCATGATCCTTGCTAAAATGTGAATTTTCTCACACAATTCTTGTTTTTTTTTTTCCCCCCCAACAAAAAACAAAAAACAGGACAATCAGTTGAAGTGCTGAAGTAACAAATAGTCTACTAATAACTATTTAAAAATACCAATAATGTGTGAATGTATCATACATTTCCCTGATTGCAGGGAAATAAAGCTGTTTTACTTCTGTAAAAGTACTTCAATGTTGCTCTGCTGTGACTATTCCCAAAGTGAGGTGTTTGACATTCTTCGTTGGTGTTTTTGGGTTTCTGCTGTGGCAATGACAGGAGTGGCAATGACAGGAATGACAATGACAGGAATGACAGGAATTAGCTGTTATCTTCTAGTCTTTGTAAAATGGCGATGAAGAATTAGAGGTGGCTACATTTTCTCACTTCTTCTATGACCTTTTCGGCTGCTTGGTCCATGTTCATGCTTTGTTTCTTTACTATGGACTTAAAAAGTGGTGGTAAAGAGGAATACGCCGAAGATGCTACACCGCAAACAGAATTATACTACTTCTTTATCCGTTTGTCCATTTCCAGTTTGTGTCGGAAGGAGACCAAATCACAGATCTTGTGCTTTGTGTAGGGTAGGCGTCAACGCATAGACTAAGCACAAGCAAAAACCAGCCTATATTCGGAAGTGAATCAATGTCATTTAGAAATGAGTTTGTATACATGTATGGATCGAGATTGTGATTTATTTTCTAACTCAGTTCTGCACAGTTAAGATTTCTATATTGAGGATTGCACATACATTCAATATGTATTTATATTGTGGAAGAGTGTTCCGTCAATCCAACTTCTTATATTTACCAGATTAAATGTTAGAAATTAAGCGGGGAGACTTACATGCATTTTTTTGATGGCTTTCTCACAGTCTTCTTTGTTGGTGTAGTTGATAAAAGCACAGCGTTTTCCTGATAATATACTTACACTATGGACTGTCCCAAAACTAGACATGAGAAAAACAAACAAATAGAAAATTAATCTTCTAATCTCACAGACTGTTAAATTTATAATAATATTTACACCCATTTCACCTCAACGACAACTTCCTTCGCAATCATTCAATCAAAAAAAAAAAAAAACACTTTAGAAGATTAAAACCAGAATCTTATTTTGCTTTATAAAAGGCTATACACTCAAGTAAAATATATTAACTAATGAGATGACGAAAAACTTACTTCCCAAAAAGCTCGTGGAGTTTTGCTTTTGATATAGCTGGCACGAGATCCCCAACCCAGACTGGAAACAGCTCTCTGTGGGTGGAAGCACATGCACGCACACACAGCAGTTTCTCTTATAGATAAAAAGAAAAAGAAAAGGAAACACTGAAGAGCATAAATCTAAAATAAACTCTTACTGTGTAGCCAGTATAGCTGGGCTGACTTTAGGTGGATTCTGGGGGACGGTTCTTAGTGGCAATATTATAGGTTGAGGATTCCTTTCAGCAGAAACTCTTACTTCTTCAAAATGTACACGTGATGCTGCTATATTACATTTAGTCAATGAAAAGAAAAGACAAATTTTATGTGTGTAAAAATAAACAAAACACATTGTAAAACACTGCTTTGGGAAAATGAGTTTAAACAGAAATGGTATTACCGTGTAAACCAGAGAGAGCCTCTAAAGCTTTTTCTACTGTTCCATGTATGATCAGAGCATTTGAACTTTGCTCTCTAGAATATCCCATATCCTGTAGTTTAAATTAGGCAAAAGGCATGAATTCTGGCATACATGTAGTAGGCATGCAAAAAAGGGGGTATCTATAGGTAGCATTTTGGTTAAGGTTGGTATCTATGAGAAGCTGCAGAGATCAGGTAAAACACAAGTAATAGAGCCTTACTAATGCACTTACGAACTGCCTTTGCAGCAAAACTGACTCTTTGATTAGAAACCTTTTCATTTAAGTAATTTTCTTATTCTTTGGCAATATCTTCTTTGAAGACAACATTATGTTTGGTCTCAACATTTAGTAACATGAATTGACCAATTATTTTTAATTTATGCAACAAGGTTTTAGTGATGCATATTGCATCACTAAAAAAAAAAAAGATAACACATAAAGTTACTTACCATCAACTGCATTATCTGTACCCGAATGAGCTCTTGAGCAGCATCGGTACAGGAGCTGTCAATCTTTAAAACTTCCTTATAGGTCAAACCAGCATCATAATATCTCTAAGGAAGGAAAGAAATGAGAGAGATATTGATGACTGCAGGGGAACGAGAGTAAATGACCTAATAATGTAAAAATCCATATGCTGCTTCTTTCGATGCAATGGGAAATTATGGAATTTACTTTAAGCCCAACTAATGCTTTTCCTTTCCGATAGAGTCCTTTAATCCATGTTGGGTCCAGGGAAAGAGCAATCTCAGCATCGAGTAAAGCGTTCTCATAGTGCTGCATTTTCTCATAACAGAAGGAGCGATTTCCAAACAACCTGTCAAGTAGACAGAAAACGTGGTAATGACATCTAAGCTTCTATCCATATACTAGATTTGACTGTTAAATATGTTTTACAATACATATTGTATGTTACCATGCTGATAGGGGGCAGAACGACAATTTAAGCAATAGGCTGTGTTTGTATTTTTTTCATTATATGAAAATGAGAGAAAACTATGATCCGCTGAACAAAATGGCTAATCATCTAAATAACTACTTCTCCAAAACAATAAAATAAATAAATAAATAAATGAATAAAAATGGATATTGCTGATGGAGGACAGTTCATTTAGCAAAGCTAAATGAGATTAGTAAAGCCGGCTGAGATTTGGAGTGGTTAGCAGATCCTCCGTGGACAGTGAAACCCGGTGCATGGACCAAAGATGTCTGCAAACTTAATTGAGGCTGAGATAATTTCAAACAGCAATTTCATACATTCACTGTATATTTCAAATCGTAATTTTATTTCCAGCATCGTTAGTGTTCATGGTAAAAAATGCAGTGCTTTTTTGTAATATATGAGATGCCGTACTTCACAGTAAACAAGACATTCATGTGAATGTGGAAAAGACAGTTAATCGTTTTGATGCCACTCCATTTAGCCATTTAATTTGCTGATGCGTGTACAACATTAAAAGACTGGGCAGATTTTTTCTTGCATGTCTCATGCGCATGTATGTGCATACGTGTAGAGTATATTTTTATCTATGTATATATTATATATATTATTTCTCTCTCTCTCTCTCTCTCTCTCTCTCTCTCTCTCTCTCTCTCCTCTCATATATATATATATATATATATATATATATATATATATATATATATATATATATATATATATAGATATAGAGAGAGAGAGAGAGAGAGAGAGAGAGAGAGAGAGAGAGAGAGAGAGAGAGAGAGAGAGAGAGAGAGAGAGACCGGGAGAGAGAATAGATAGACAGATACTTACTTAACCTCTTGGGGATTGTGCTTTATAGCATCTGTAAAGTACTTTACTGCCAGATCCAAATTTCCTGTTTGAGCATATCGATTACCAATCACTGAAAAACAAAGGGAACGTTTAAGTGAGGTCACTGGGTGGAGGAAAAGATCTGGACTGGAATATTTTCAGGAATATACACACCTGCCAGCTCCATGCTTTTGTTAACATTGTCCTTGACTGGTTCCTCTGATGCCTCCTTTTCATCAAGACTCTGTGTATACATGTGATTTGAAACTGCAATTATTATGACTTAATCTAGTCATCACATTATTGTGTATTGTGCATTAACTAATTTGCTTTACAAAGTAAAAAATAATGGTATTTTATCAACCTTAGTTGATGGCACTGTTGTACTTTTCTGTGTTGTCACAGGCTTCTTGACATTTTCAGGGTTTTTGTCTTTCCTGTCAGTTTTAGGTTTCTGCTCAAGTTTGCGTTTTGCGATGGCTGCTGCGTTGGTCACAAAGCAGCTACTCATATCAAGCTTAAGAACCAAACATTACAGATTATTGAAATGATTTAAAGACAGCTGATGAAAACAAGTCACCGATGCAGAAAACAAGCTTAACCTCCAGTTCTTCCACTATGCTCTCTTTGTCATCGTCATCATCATCATCCTCACTGTCACTGCTTTCTGTAGCTATTAAACTGTACTTTGGGCCAGGGTCTGGAGGTACACTGTTATTTGTTTTTTTCTTATTTTCACTTTCTGTAGGCGTAGATTTATCAGGAACAGCAGCAGCATTCTATGGGCAGAAAGAAAAAAAAAAAAAAGTGTAAGAAATGCTGTTTTCTGTTTAGGTCAGTATGGTGTAGAACAGGGATCGGCAAACTTTTAGGCTCAGGGGCCAAAATGACACTTAAAATTGGACAGACGGGCCAGAACCCAATGATGATGATAATGATAATAATAAAAGAAAATACTGATTGGACACTAATTTCTTATAAAAAAAATTGTAACACTTCCATACCAGTTTGGAACCATTTTTACTCCCATTTTCCTTTTCTAATTTTTCTACACGACGTCTCTCTCGCTGCCGCTATAGGATGACAGAAAAGTATAAACCTCAAGTAAACATTTAAATACCCTGTTTAATATTATATCCACAGAGAGTGTGTATCATCTTGGCACAAAGATCTCATATACACATTACCATTTTTTTCTGTTTTTTCTTTTCCGCTTTTTTCTTAAGTTTTTCCTCGTTCAGCTACAAGTTCCTTTGCATTTTTTGCAGCCTCCTAAAATAGCAGAAAATAATTACATGTGTAAGCTGTAAAGGCTATACATATATGAAATAAAGTTGAACACAAACAGCACTGACCTCGGGTGTGATGCCTTTGACTGTTTTATAGTGTGTTATTGGCGACAACCTTTTATCTAGAAAGTTTTCAGCAAATCCACAATATCCATTGTTTTGCCTGCTATAATAACTGTCGTCATCATCATCATCATCAGTCAAATCCTCAAAATGATCTAGATAGCCTGAAAAACAAACATTACAGGGTAAAAAACAAAACCCTTAAAAGTGTGTTACAATTTCTTTATTGATTTAGGCAGAGCATGTGCTATCTTGCATTTCGGTTACAGATATGAGAAAAGACAAAAGTTCATCATTGTTCTAATGTTGGGTTAGACGGTAAGGTGCGAGAGCGCCCTCTATAGGCAATCGAAAATTGAGTCGTCCTGCTACATTCGGATGTAACATTTTAGTTCCGTTTGAATACGTCTTTTACACACTTCAAATATTATTATATATACTTAATATTATGTGTTATTATTATACTTTTATTATAAAAGTATTATCATAATTTTGAAAAATTAGTCACATTAAAAATGGACTGGCACAGAAGTTTCAAATAAATCACACACAGACACACTAAATCTGAATTTGAGGATGTATGTGACAAAATTTAAACTGAATTATATGAATATTTATGTCAGTTAGCACATGTACTGATTCAGTACTCTTATTTTCTTTTGTAATAAAGTTTAGTAATATTCCCCATGGAGTTATAATTTAATCCCCAACTATTGTAATATGTTAAATATTACAATATAAGCAAATAAAATCCAACCTAATTTTATATATATATATATATATATATATATATATATATATATATATATATATATATATATATATATATATATATATCACACACACACACACACACACACACCACACACACACACACACACATATATACATAAACAGTTAATGGTTGAGAGAGCTGGGAGATTCAGATCTACTGAATCTAGTGGGAAAAAAAAGCAACAATATCAACTAAAATGAAAATGACAAAACTTAAATATTGTGGGCGGGAGCAGGACAGAACTTTGCTTGAGCTGTCCAATGTGTGTCTACTATGGAAACTCGCTGTGTCAAACCAAGGTGAAATAGTAAAATCGATTTTAGTTTTTCAACATCGGCATAAACCATAATAAAAAATGTAGAAATATATATGAAAATCATCAATCTAAATATGGCAATCAGTGGAGGTGGTAGCTTAATAGCCAAGTCATTGAACTTTGAAAGCAAAGTTTTAACCACAGAGCTACTCAGTTGAATAAATGGGATAAAATTAAGTCGACTTCTGCCATATGGTAAAATTTAATTGTAAATGTAATCAGTGTAATTTTAGAGTTTTTGGTTCTGTATACATAAATGACAATAAAACAATAAAACAAAAAATCTTACCATAATTGTACGCCATGTTATTGAGTACAAAATTGTAATGTGGAACTCTTGCATTGAATAGGCTCCCCATTGGGTCCTGTGGAAGTATGTGAATTAGATTTTTTTTTTTTAAACAAACAAACAAAAAAACACAGGCAGTTAACAGCAAGTTATTAAAAACAAAACTCTTACGTAGATCGGCAATCTAGTACCATCGTGCAAAAGGGGGAAACCTTGGAACACAAATCAAATAAAACGTTTCATTTATTCGGGGGGAATAAATACATCACGAGACACTTGCAGTAAAGTGTTTGTTTTGTCCACGACACGTTTACACTCGCCATAATGACCCACGCGTGTCTGCTAGCCGCTCCTGAACAACACTTTCTACTGCGCAGAAACGAAATAGTCTTTTATAATGTTACGTAGTGGAAAGAATAAAACCTAAATAGCAAACATAAAGACTAAAATAATAAAATAAGATACTATAATAAACACATTAGGTGTATTGCAGTGTAAATAGTGAAACTTGACACACACACACTATGGCGTGATCCATGCTGTGATCCAAACAACGCATTTATTTAACTCAAGTTTCAAAAACTCTGTTTCAGTGGCGACGGCAAAACAACTCATACTTACCAGACCCAAAGACATTACGCTTAGACATGTTATATTGTATATGTATATATCTACAAATTTGTTTAAAAAAAACAAAAAATAAACGTATTATTAAGTCTTAATGCATCGGTTTCTATTCTATTACAATAAACGCGTTGCGTATACTCCTTCCTGCCAGCTCATGCTTTAACCTACAACCTCTTCCCAGCGCATGCGCACAACCTCCCTTCCTCCTGCGGTCAAGGATTAGGTGACTTTCTGCATTACTGATAAAACACACACGTTGTTTTTCAGTCCTTTACACTGAGAGTCCTGTACAATTATATTCTCCATCGGACTCTTCTACTGAGATGATCTAAAGTGATCTACTTATAAAATAATATTGATATTCGTATTAGTAGTATTAAGTAGAGGAGTAGGAGGAGCTTTTGGAATCTGCATTAGTAGGCATGAAGTAGACACATACATGAAATGTAATGAAGGAATAAACAATGGCTTTCTATACAGTTTGTGCAGGTTATATAAAGTGAGGCAGTAAAAATGATGTCCTGTAAAAACTGAAAGTAAAACCATTGGCATTCTCCTGCCCACTCCCCATGACTTGTACTCTACAAGAACCAGGAAACGGGCAGGAAAAATCCCTACAGACACTCACAGACATTCACACCCTGGACACAGGACAATCCTTTCAGTTCCTCCCATCTGGCATGACAGAACTTTGTTCACTATAACTGTCAGGCACAGGAACAGTTTGTTACTCAGTCAATCAAACTCATAAATAACTGACCATCATAGATAATTATAATATATAATTTCATATACATGATCTGCCATATACTCTGTATATTGTGGTCGTATTTAATCTGTATTGTCTGTGTTGTCTTGTATAGTCTTGTCTGTAAGCTAAATGTACAGTGTTGTAATTTTTGACTGTACTTTTGAGAGTCAGCTGGAAACATATTCCTTGTGTGTGTCAATATACTTGGCTAATAAACCTGATCCTGGTGAATTTGATAGTTCTGATCGTTTCCCTAGATATTTCCAAGGTGCAGGGTTGCTGCTACAATCCTATCTGTCCTCTTCTGTGTACAAGTCGTCTCCTACACTGGCAGAAGGAGGTACCGTAAGTATGGACTCAATGAGGTGTAGAAGTGCACCATAATTGTTTTTGATTGTTTGATGTCGAGTAAGAGACTACTTTTGATTTTCATCATGCTATATCATCATGTGGCCATATCGACATAATTAATACTCAATACCTAAATAGACCTTGGTTTTTAAGTAATGATGGATTAATGTAATTGTATTAAGTGTTGATATTAATTGATCCAAAATGTGCTGAGCAAATATTTCCCACACCCCGTCCTCCACCAACAACCAACAACCGGAATAAAGTTGTTTGTTATTTGTGAACATCTTTCGTTCAGTTTAAACGTTTGCCCAAGCGTTTGATCTGCGCATGCGCAGCAAATGTCAGTTATTCACATAGAAACAAGTCACAGCTTCACAGCCAACAATGGAGCCTTTCGGAGCGGCTGACCGGAGAGCGGTTGTTAACAGAGTGAGTTTGTTTAATCGCCATATGATATGATAAAATCGTGTAGATATAATTATCATTATTACTGTGTATCTTTTTACAAATGTGTATTTGTTCTTGTTTGACAATTTCCCGCCATCGGTAAACATAAGAGCTAGCTTAGTTACATTAGCACCAATTTCATAGCCAAGCTTCATACAGGATTATTTGCATTTACTATTTACTATTGGTTTCCTGTTGAAACAGCTTGATTTGGGGAATTGTGCAACAGCGAATTGTTTTCAGAAAACATAGCCGAACTAATTTGGCGACAGAAGTCGTGTACGTGGGCTCTCCGATAGCTAGCTTTATGTATGTGTTAGCTGTGTGTACCTCCATGTCTGTGAGTGTCTACAGATCATATTATCGGTAAAATTGCTCTACGCATTTAGTTGAAAGATCTGGACAAGTCTGTGATGGCGAAATCCCACATAACAGGTCTCCGCTGTGGGAAACAGTAGTATGGAGGAGAGATGTGCTTTATCTGTGCGTAGGGAAGCTCCGAAAATCAAGACGTCTATCTGTCGTGTTATGTACACTAGCCATTATTATTATATGTGGTTTAATTTACACCCTATTTATTTTATTGTGGACAGATTAACATGTAGCTGTTGGGTAAGTGCTGTACGGAGCGTCACGGTTCGGTAGGTTCATATTGGATTGATCCTTAAGCCTGGAGCTCTGTGTATCTAACATGACATAAAAGTCCACGTGTGCAACATGATAAACAGTGACACTGATGCACTAACCAATTTAGAAGATTTGTGTTATTTAATTTAATTTGAATTGAAATATTGTCCATGCAAACACAATGTTTTAGCAGCAATCTGTGCCCAACGCTGTGGGTTGGTTATTTGTGTGTGGATGGATGTACCAGTTCAGTTCCTGAATTAGGAATTAAGAATGGCTTGTAGAAGGATATGGAATGCTTTGGTACCTTTTTCCCAGGCGGGAGGAAAGTACCGTGTGTGTGTGTGTGTGTGTGTGTGTGTGTGTGTGTGTGTGTGTGTGTGTGTGTGTGTGTGTGTGTGTGTGTGTAAGGGGGATGAGATCTGCTACAGTGCTGTTGGCTTTGCAAATGTTGTACCCAGTAGAAGGAATTCCTGGAAAGGTTTTCCATTAGGTTTTGGAGTGAAGTGAAGATTTTAAGCTACAAACGTATTAATTACATTTACAGCATTTGGCAGACGCCCTTATCCAGAGCGACTTACAACTGAGCCTAAGGGGCCTTGCTCAAGGGCCCACTAATATTTTATATTTGGAAGAAGCACATATGGTCAAAAATCTTGTAAGATAACAATTTTATTCTGGATTTGAATGAAATTTCTAACATTAGTGTTGCTAGTAGCACAGCATGTATGTAATAATACAGTAGGGTATATTGTTTACCTGCTTATGAGAATTATGGAGTCAAGCAATCAATTGTTTGAAATATTCTGTGTTTGAGCAGGGAAAAGACAAACCACTATTCATCCCAAATCTACAACTAAAACAAAAACAAAATGGATTTGTGCAAATTTGTAATGTTGTGTACTACTATGACATGATTCATTCTTGCCAGGAAGACATCTCATGTGAAGAATTACCATTGAAATTAACTGACAAGAATGTTATATCAAGAACTGTGTATATATATATATATATATATATATATATATATATATATATATATATATATATATATATATATATATATATATATATATATATATATATATATATAATATCTATCAAGTTTTATATTGTGCAAGTTTCTGTCTTTGGCCTTTGGTTGAAGCATGTAGTGCTGAAAGTTATAGACTTACGGAATCAAAGCAAAGAAAATCCTCATTGATGGTTTTATGCTGCGAAGTCCGCTTTTTCCGTAAGAATTGGTTATTTTAAAAACATACTTTTGCACACTAGTCCTAGTGTTTTTGTGGCATCCAGAACAAAACCAGTGTAGAAATGTTCAGTAGACATAGCTTATCAATAATTATCAAACAAAAAAACATTGAACTTTTGACTCGGCGTTGTAGCGGCTTACCTAAAAGTAGCAAGGGTCACATTGACACAAATGGCTATAACGCCTGAACACAATGAGATATCTTCATGAAACTGGCACATCTCTGTATGTCCTAAATCCTTGGTCAAATCCAAAAAATTGTTTTCCAAGTCCAAAAACTCAGATCCTGAAAGTCCTTCAGTGCCTCAGATGCTTGAACCCTGCATATCGCTGCTTGCAGCTATATTTATTAAGGGTTCAAGCCCATAGTGCTGAAACCCTATTGTTATTTTAGTGCTTTCTATGGGTTTAAGATATCCATGCAGCCTTCATGACTGCAAAGTGCACTGTGATGTCACAGAAAGCACTGAAAAAAGCAAGCTTTGTAGCCTAAAACCATCTGCGAGGAATGTCTTCGGTTTGACCCAAGAATTCCGAAAATATGTTGTGAGTGTACGATAAATTTGGGCAGAGGCTGACAAAGTATCAACCCATTTGGACAGAGGTGGTGCTATAATCCCAAAAAAATTCTTTTGCACATTTTTGGTCATAGCTCATAGAAAATATATCGTATAGTCAAAGCGTATATATTTATATATATATATATATATGTGTGTATATATATATATATCTATATATATATATATATATATATATATATATATATATATATGTATATGTATATATATATATATATGTGTATGTGTGTGTGTGTGTGTGTGTGTATATATATATATATATATATATATATATATATATATATATATATATATATATATATATATATAGAATCCTTGGCTAAAATTGCAGAAGTTTTTGCTCCGAAATTCACTTTTTTTGCAAAAATTGGTTATGTTAAAAACCTACTTTTGCACACTACTCCTAAGCATCAGAACAAACGACAGAACAAACACTGTTGCAATGACGGACCTAAAAGTGGGGGCCACATTGACACAAATGGCTATTTGACTCCTGAACGCTATAAGAACATGAAACATGTCACATCTCTGTATGTCTTTGGTCAAATCCAAAAAATTGCATAGCTTTGCCATTAACGGCTTTAAACGAAGAAAAAAACTTTTCACTTTTACACAATAGCAATGGAATAGCCACTGGGGGTCCATATCAAGTCTTTCAAGTCCCACAACTTGCAAACTAATCCTATTTTTTGCGTCATCAGAACAAAACCACTGGGCCAAATCTAAAAAATTGTGTATCTAGGCCAATTAACAGCTCTAACTTGTATAGCACCACCTAGTGGAGAAGCTAGGCAATAGCTATGCAATATACACTGGCGGGCGATATCCATGTAGCATTCATGATGGCGAAGTGCAGTGATGTCACAGAGTGCGCTGAGACATTGCTGAGCGAATGCAAGTTTTTCAAGTCCAAATACTGACTTTGTCCTTCTCCTTCAGTGCCTCAGAATACTTGAACCCTGCATATCACTGCTTGCAGCTGTAATTTTTTTATAATTATTTGTTATTTGGTGCAGAATTTGGGAAATAGAAAGATTATGAAAGAATGAAAGATTATTTAAAATCATCTTGTGTGTCTATAGGAGATGGAGTCATGGCATCACCTCCCTGTTGAAGAGGATCCTGGTCAGGTTTTGGGTCAAACATCAGCCTTGGTTGAAGATTGTCTAACACTTAATCCTGATGGACAAACAGGTGTCGTAGGAGACTCAGGCTTGCTGCAAGCAGCTGACAGATTTGAATCTTTACATCTAGGTAAACAACACAAGTATAATTATTGCAGATTAAGTAATGAGAAATGTTTGGACTTGAAATTATACCTTTTATAAGTCAAGTACAAATGTTTGCTATTTTCATTTTAAACTGAACAGAGCTGCAGGATAGCTGTTTATCACCTGCACTGACATTGATTCCTCAAGGAAAAGCGTTCCTGTCAGAGTCCACTCTCCTCCATCAGACAGATTTAGAATTTTTTCCCCTGAGGTATGATGTTTAAAAGACTAACTCTTGATAAATGTCTCCTTTTGCCTCTGAAGGTCTGCTAAACATTTTGTGTTATGTGTAAAGGGGATCTCCTGATGTGTCCGTTGCGTCTGAGAGGTGCCCTCAGATGTCACGCCTAGTTGTGGATGGAGAAGCTGACCAAACCAGCAGATCCAATGAACAGGCCTCACTATTACATCATCATCATGTAGGAGGAATGTCTGCAATTATTGAGGATGTTAGTAGCTGCTGCTCATTATCACAGCACAGCCTGTCACCTAGTAGCAATTACCAGGCAACACAGTATCATGATGAGGAACACAGTAGAAGCCTGGAAAATAATGATAACTGGCCAAAGGAGAAGGAGGAACAGACTGATGCTGATTTGGATACGAGAGAAACGTTGTGTGATTTGAGCAGACGCATTCCTGTTTTCTCTTTCCAGAACCACCTAGAAATGGATCTTGGTGTAGCAAGTAGAAGTACAGTCCCTTCTTCCACTGCTGCTGTTTTCAGTCAGACAGATGTTGCCCTAAGCTCAACAGACATTCCTAAACAGTCCTTACTTGCCCAGAAGCAGGATCCTGCATGTATTTCTATAAAGGAACCTGAGTTCAGACCGTATGAGAGAACCGATCAGCCAGAAGGTGGCTCTGCATCCTTGTTATCACAAAGGAAGACTGTCTCACTTTCCTCTCATTTGTCTGCCATCTCAAATATTGCAGTTTGTGCCACACGCAAAGAAACGCCTGACACCACTGACCTTCACCTCAGGCAGCTTCAGAGTCATTGTGATTCATCATTATCTGCACCAGGAGTTCGAATTCAACCTGAGAACAAAAATACTCCGATTGCAAGCATGGAAGGTGGTATACATAGCACAGGCCTTCAGAGAGCACTCTACAGCTCAGGTAGTCACAAAGCCACAGATGGATCGTTTTTGAGTTCTCAGCCTGTGTTTCAGTCCACACCTGCAGTGCTTTGTGGTAGAGAAGCAGCAGCCCCAGCAGAACTTTCTCCTGTATATTCCCATCAGGACACTACATCAAACCAAAACAGTAGCCCTAAATCAGACAACATATCAGCATTAACCCTGAGTGCCTCAAGCAATCCAAGTGCCCCTGGAGTTGCACTTGCCACAGCTGAAGCTCATAGCCAAGAAGCCTCTTCCCTGAATGTGCCTGTTGCAACCTGTAAAGATGCACCCCATATTCAACCTACCTCTGGCACACTTTTGCCCACATCTGACAATCAACTCAAAAACCAGGAACCCAAATTCTCTGTAGCAAGAGTCCATTCTCTACCTAGTCTCAGTTTTTTACAGAAAGTTGATGCTTGGAAGGCCAATCAGAGTTCCAGCCGATTGTTTTATGACAATTTGTCTCTCCAAGAGTTTGATTGTGTACCTCTTAAAAGTAAGGAACATGACTCTGAGGCAATAAACCAGCAAAGTCCTCAAGAATCTAATAAGTCAGCTTCAGTATTTAGTGCCAATAACAGCACTCTACTCACTCAGACAGGCACTGGTTTGATGCCCTGTGCAGATGTGGAAGAGGAAGATGGAGCTGTAAGATCGACATCACCATCACGATTTACACACTCCCATTCCCAGTCATCTCTCAGAACAGTGATCACCCCTATCCAGCAAGATGAACTACAGCAAACTATAAATCAGCTTCCCCATGTAGGCACTGATGCCATCTCTGCAAGCTTCCAATCACCTGCAGCTGAATCACTACTGTCCTCGAGTGGAACAAACGACCAGGAGACCATCTAATAACCCTGTAACCCATCCATTAAAGAACTTTGCTTTGCTTAGTGGAGACCAGTATAGTTGCATGAACAAGAATACCAACAGGTGCAACATGGTTTCTAGTTTTTCAGCTGGTTTCCATGCTGAGCAGAACTTCCAGGCATCATTAGGGGCCTCCTCTTTTGTAAGTCTTGAAGTGGACAACTATGCACCATACTGGATGTCCAGACCTGAATCCCTTGCTCGTTCCTCTGAGTTTAATATCGAAGAAAGAATCCCTGTAAGTAAAAACCAAGCCACGATACACAGATATATTATAAATAGATCTTTAATAAAGGTTTTATTCACCATTTAAGAATAAAACTGTACATTCTATTAGTGTAATTAACAAATAATTTACCCTGTAGGTTTACCTTCACAATTTGGGGATTGATCAGTCACCTTCAACAATCTTAAATCCCTTTACATGCCGTGGACCAATCAGAGAACCTGAATTTTCTCCTACTGATTTGTGTACTATTAAAGGCTCAGTAGGAACTCCCACTAAGAGCATACAACCATCCGACGGTAAATCACTTTTCCTTTAACTTCACTACATTTCAAAGTCAGATACAGTAAGGGAAAATATATTGACAGTTCTCCTAATATCAGGCTTGTTCTCTGTATAAAAGGACATCCGGTCGATGGAGGGGATCAAATACTTGTTTCACTCGTTTTTTTCTCTCCCTTTGAAATGACTTTTCTGGATTTATTTGTTGTTATTCTGTTACACTGTTGAAACCATTATAGACTGATCATTTCTTTTTCAGTGGTCAAACGTACAAAATCAGCAGGAGATCAAATATTTTTCCCTCACTGTATCCAACATTTCCCTTTTCTAAATCAGTATTTCCTTTTTATTTATGAGTGAATAAAAAAAAAATATATATATATATTTCAAGTAATTGTACAATTCTCCTAATTTTGAAGTCATCGAAGACACACATAAACATTTATTCAAGTGCTTTGTTTATGTACTTTGTCCAACACTGGCAATAATTCATTCACGTCATTTTCTATGAGGCATTACTAGATTTCCTTTCAATTATTTAATGCTTTTGAATTATAATATGTTGGTAACCTGTACTAGCTTACCGTAAATTCCGGACTATAAAGCGCACCTGCATATAAGCCGCATCCGCTCTATTTAAAAAAAAAACCCAAAAAAAATTAATAAATAAGCCGCACCTGCATACAAGCCGCATCCGCTTTTGAATTGTAAATGTACATGTATGTACCTAAATAGATCCTTTCCTAACCTGTATTTTAACACGGTGTAACGGTGGACGCTGCACAGAGACGCGGAGATCCGGAATTCATACAAAACAGGATTTATTAGAATAAAGAACTCAGGAGACGCCGCTCATACGGAGCCGACAGACAGGCTAGGGAGCCTTGCGCTCTGCGCGCCGTGGTACCGGGAGTACCGGAGAGCAGGAGTCCGGGAATCGGGAACAGACAAAGGTTAGGCATAAACATATATCGAGCGTCCGTGTCCGCGACACTAGGTATGTGCTACGAGCCCGGACGGGGATTGTAGGGAGAACCGGGCTTATATCGGGAGAGGGAAAATCAAGAACAACTTTGGCTGATTTGGCTGTGATGTGTGTGCGTGTGTGTGTGTGTGTGTGTGTGTGTGTGTGTGTGTGTGTGTGTGTGTGTGTGTGTGTGTGTGTGTGTGTGTGGGGAAAAGAGCAGGGGAGGAGAGAGAGCACCGAGCAGAAACTTTACTGATTAAAACGGGACAGAACGAAGAGAAAATAAGCGCTATTTACAGTATTTATCTTCATTTCTCCTGTGTGTGAAATGACGTCACCTTAACCTTGTAAAGATAGAGTTTGTCCTCCTTCTATCCGCTTCTACCCACTTATATCTGCTAAAGAGGAACTAGCGCATTCTTCTTCTTTGCATTTATTTTGTGTTAGTTTTGATTCTAATTCCGGTTAGAGCCCCTAGCGGTCGGGAAAAAATCTGCAGAATAGCCGCACCTTATTATTAGCCGCATGGTTCAAAACCTATGAAAAAAGTAGCGGCTTATAGTCCGAGAATTTACGGTACTTTGTATTACCTCACTACTGCACATTTCTTTCAGGGTTAAAAATAAAAACAAGCGAAATTACTGTCAAGTGCTATTTAGATTCTAGATTTTTAAATTATTTATTTCCATTGCTATGTTGATAAAGCATGTTTGTCTCCTTTGTGTTGTTTTCATAAACATTTTGGTCTCATCAACCTCTTTTATATACAGGTGACAGCCTTCAGAAGGAGACATTATCCAGTTCCAGTGTGCTTTCTTCAGATTCCAATTCCTCTTTAACACAGTCTGTTGTGCAGCCAATCAGACCAGCGAGTTCAGGCAGTGTAACAATGACACACTTACAAACAACCATCACTTCATCTGAGCTTCATATTCCACCATACAATGTTTCTCAAGGAGATGACACCTCTCGGTGCGAGGGCAGTTCCGGCCTGCCCGCTCAGGTGTGCCTGAATTCTGTTCCTGGAACTTGGGAGGGTGTTAAAGAAGGAGACTCATCTCTGGTTGGTTCTGGAACCCTGCAGGAGATCAGGCGATTGCTCGGTCATGCAGAAAGCCTTGCATCTGGTCACTTTTCTGTCACCTCATCTCCTGGCTCACACTGTTACCCTGAGAGTGATGCCTCTTTTTTGTCACCCAGGCAGAACACACAAACGTATAATGATGATTCATTTTTGTCCGTTGATAGAGAGATTTCTCTGGTACTAGCCCACTCTTCCTCGGACTCTGCCCTAAAGGAGAGCTCCTCATCCTCATCTGAGCCTCTAGAGACGTCCACAAATTCGGATCACATGAGCAAAGGGCCTTCAGAACCCTCTGGGTGCAAGGAGGAAAATCTGAAATCACATGGTTTTCATGTGACTCCTCGGAGAGCAGAGCCTGAGGGATGCAGTGCAGCAGACCCAGACAAGGCAGGTCCCAGTGATCATATCGATAACACAGGGGAATAAATCTTCAGCATCAGATGCCCAGCAGCAAATCCAGAGCCATATGGAGAATGCTGGCACCAGTTCATCTGAAGCAAGTCCCACCCACAGTCAAACAGAGGCAGAAATGGGTGTTTTAAATGGTGCCAGCAGTGAGTATTCACTGTCTTCTAGGGTTGCTAAGCTTCTTCAGAGTGAGTCTTCAGTCTCTGTGGTTACCAGCCAGTCAAGTACTGCTGATCCTGATGAAAGCCAAGCAGGAGGTATATATTTAATAAAATGTAATTATTATTAATGGTAGATTCCTATTTTTGAAATAATATATAGAAAAATATTTTGGTTATGTATTAATTTTGTCTTCAAAGAATGGAACATGAAGAAGCTGTGTGGTGTCAAGAGTGACGTTTTTGAGCTTAATTCAGAGGACAGAATGAGAATCGAGGAGATTAAAAGAGATCTCCTGCTACACACTAAACACACCAAGGTAAGATGCAACATACCAAAAGTAGAGAAAAAAAAATTACATTTTTTTAATTAAGGTCATACAGATGAGTTTGATTTTGTTTGTGCTTTGTAATGCCAAGGCCAGTTCTAAAACCACGTTACTAATGATTGAGTCTAATTCATTTTGTTCAGTAGATGTGTTATCATCTTTTCTCTCTACTGACCTTGAACTACACATAACTCGTGTTTTGCAAGCCTGAGCACTACCTTACATTTTTCTCTGCAGATATCAGATTCAGAAAGCAGTTCTCAGTCCAGTACTGGCACTGTTCCTCAGCCTGCTATATGCTTTGCAGCAGTGTGCAGTGCACAAGACAGTCTCTCTGAGCAGCTGTCGAGAGTAAGTCAGATTTCACTCAACACCAATACTGCCTTCCATAAACCAGTTGGGCAAGGATTAGGTCAGATTCCCATTAAAGAGGGCTGTGACCTCCATATACACAACGGCCATGCTGTACACAATGATGGTGAGCTAGAAAGCAACTCGTACCCAACCCCAAGGTCTTCTGACAAATGGAGGCTACAGATTCAAATGACAAATGGATCAACAAAGACAGAAACAGGAAATGAGAGAGTGGAAAAGAAAAACGAGTTGAGAGTTGAAAATGAGCATGCAGAATTATTAGCGGTCTCGGAGGAAGCTCACACTGTCATCAGAGGAACACGAGATTTCACCCCAGACTTGGAGTCCGCTTCAGTCATGTCCCATAACCACCCCATTCCTTCAGTTGAATTACAGCAGACATCCATCCAGAGACATAACATTCCTCCCAGCGCTTGTCGAGAGCTGGTTTCTGGATTTACAGCACATCACCCAAACAGTCCTTACTCCTCAGAAGATCCACTCCCAGTCTCTAATACCTGTAAACAGCAACAAGCCTCCATAGACACTCAGACCAGCTTAAGCAAAGACAGGAATGCAGACCAATACCAAAACACCAGAATGGTTAATGGAAATTCCCAGATGACCTCCAGACACATGGGAGATAGACAAGCTACTTCAAATGTGCCGTTATTACTTAGTACTGCTGGTAAGTGGCAAAATATTACTACTTTTTTCAGGATGAAACACAGTTGGACTGATTTATTACAGCATAACTCATCTTTGCATTCTTCCTGCAGTGATTTCAACATTACTGCCTTATAAACCTCACGGCAGTTCCGAGCTCTTCTACATGCCGCAGAGTGTCCCTGAGTTCTCCCCTAATCACTCTGATTCAGCAGTGGAAAGCTCGCATCCAGGTACAGAAAAGCCACATCTAAACCACTCACAAGCACATCATATTACAGACTGTTTAGATACTGAACAGAAATGTGGGGTTTGTTTTAACAACAGTCCTTCTAGTGAAAGCTTGTGTAAGGAATATGATTGTTATACACTAGTTTATGGGGCTACTATGGAGTACACCAATTGTACCCAAAACATGTATTGTGTTATAATTCCTCTCAACAGAGTTTATGCTGATGATAAACTTTTTGTACATTGTTCTGGAAAAGGGCATTTTCTAAATGAAACATAAACATATTCTATAATCCATTACAAATGGTGTACCTTAGTTTTGAGTATTATATTTTAAAATTATGTAATGCTTTTAAAAAAAACCTGTGCAATGCAATGAAAGTATTTACAGTGCTTCTCTTTATACATTATTTTATGCTACACCCTTATTCCAAAGATTTAATTAATTATTTTTTTAACAATACGAACAATTCCCCATAATGACCAATAATTTAGATTTGAAATCTAACAAATCACATGTACATAAGAGTACACAGACTTTGCTATGTGCTTTGTTAAAGTACCTTTGGCACCAATTACAGCCTCAAATCTATTTGAGTATGATATGATAAACTTATAGGGGCACGGTGGTTTAGTAGTTAGCACGTTCGCCTCACACCGCCAGGATACGGGTCTCAGCCATGTGTGTGTGGAGTTTGTGCATGTTTTCCCCGTGCCTCAGGGGGTTTTTCTCCGGGTTCTCCGGTTTCCTCCCGGTCCAAAAACATGCACGGTAGGTTGATTGGCACCTTGGAAAATTGTCCCTAGTCTGTGGTTGTGTGTGTGTGTGTGTGTGTGTGTGTGTGTGTGTGTGTGTGTGTGTGTGTGTGTGTGCCCTGCGATGGGTTGGCATTCCATCCAGGGTGTATCCTGCCTTAATGAATATAATACAAGATAAATAATACTACTACTACTGTTAATAATAATAATACAATGAACTGCTGATAGATAATAATAATAGATGAACTGCCGGATCGCTCAAAAGTGTGGCTACACTTTGTAAAACCCAAAGACATGGATAAATGTAATTATTATAACAAACTAATATGTTGCAAGCAGAGGGGCACACCTCGCACCTCCAGGGTCCGGGTTCAATTCCCGTCTCGGCCATGTGATGAATGAGATGAATGAGATGAATGAATGAATGTTACCACCAAAGTGTCACGAGCAACATAACTAAGCATCTGCGGTTGGTTCACCGTTTGGAATCAAAAATCAAATTAATAAGTGGTATCGGAATTGATGGCATTCAAATTATACTCTACCATAAACACATATCATTTACTACTATTATTGTTTGCTTTTGTTTTATTATTGTTATTGTTTTCATTCTGCCTCAAGCTTCTATTGATAAACACTCCTATGTGCCTTCTCCTTGCACAGCTGCATTACTAATGACATCCATGGTCTGAGATAAAAACAAACCTAGTAAGATCATTACATGCAGATATGAAGGCATTGTGTGGAAAAGTACACACTAATGCATTTACCTTCTCTCCTAATGTTCTCCCCTAAATGTTCTCAATTTGTAATTTATAGGATCTGATGACGCAGTGCCCCCTAAGTTTACTGCTGAGGTTTTAGGAAACAGAGAGCTCGTGGACAACTATGTTATGCCAAAACACAAGGAGGGCATTTACAGCAAGAGGGCCAAAATGAATCGAGGTGAGTTGCATAGAAGTTGATTAAGATGTACACTAGTGTTGAATTAAAAATATTCTTATCTTATCTTATTTTTTCATCTACAGCATCAAATCTGTCTGCAATTGGCAATTCTGGACCTCCTGGTCAGTTTACTATTTTCAGTGAGCCTGGTGTTCCTGCGAATAAGCAGGTGGTCGAGCAGATGGAGGAGGACGAGGAGGCAGTCTTTATCCCCCTGCAGGCCGACAACAGTACAGCAGAACGACATCCTAACTGCAGTGCACTAAAACGTAACTCTGGAACAGAATGTCTACCTTTACTCTCTAAGGCCATTAGGGAGGAAGAACGGGACCCAATGGTTCAGAACCTTGATGTGGAGATCAGCAACTCTTTGGATCAACTTTGGCGGCAGTTCAGTGAGCAATACAGCCTTCAGGAAACCCAACCCAGGAGCGAAGTAGAAATGTCACTGCTGGAGAGACTGGAACGCCTGTCTCGCCTCCTACACAGCTCCTCCTCTCCACACACATCTAATCAGGCACACAGGACAGCAGAGAAAAAGAAGTCTAGGAGGAGAGAAAATGAGAAAAGAATAAAACAGGGAAAACATACAACCATAAAGGGAACTGAGAAAGAGAGAACTACTCCAAATGCAGCATGGGAAAAGAAGTCTTCAAGTACCAACCAGAAGGAAGACCTGCAAAACCAAGATTATCCCTGTCCTGCCGTGAGAGGCGAATCTGCCTGTGTTTCTGTGGAGACGAGCAGCTACCAGTCTACCATCGACACCCCACGCTTGATAAGAGCTTTCGGACCTCACAGAGTGCGCAGTGGGAGAGAAGGAGTTTCTGGAAGTCAAACTCTAATAGCTAATGATAGCCTGTTAAAACTTCATAACACCATTAGGAAACAGAAAAAAGGTCACAATAAACTTGGCTCTGAAAAGCATCTTGTATCTGTTTCCACCGAGGCCTCCATGGTAAGATGTAATATAAGTTTTTTTAATGATACGCTTCCTAGACTTTACTTTGTGGGTCCGTTGTAGGTTGTTGTTTTTGGTGTCATTTTAGGGAAAAATTCAGCACAGTAATGTTTGTGGTAAAGACAAATCGCCCTGCCTAGATGATTTGGATATATACAGTATTAATATGAATAACCATCATCTCATCTTCAACATTGTGTGCTTTTCTTTTGCATTTCCCTTAGGCTTCAGACACATTATCAACTTCAAGCACTTATACCCTACACTCCCAAAGAGACACTAGCTCCAAGACAGCAAATGTCAAACTGGTCAGCAGAAGCATACAAGCTGGTATGTGATTGTGACAGTGGCCTACGTTTATTTTGGCAACATGGCCTCACCATTTACAAATTGTAGTGTTAGGCTTAGTGTACATCTGCAGTAAAAACGAAACATTTATTTATTCCCTTGTGTTGTGATTATGCCAGTTAAAGAAACGTAAACCTTTTTTGCCAGGTGATTTGGAGATTGTAGTAAATGGCACCCGTCGAGACACACGGGATGTAGGCACTACATTCCCATCTCCAGCTAGTGCCAGAGTCACTAGGGCATCTTCGGGAGCCTGTTGTGAAGTAAAGGCCAAAATGTATACTCTCAGGGCGCCCAGTGTGTCTCCTGTTCAAATTCAACCAGTACCAAGGAGACGGGTGCTGAGTAAACGGTCCTGCCACCTAAATGGTAAGTTATTTATTTAATGATTGATTGGTTGATTGATTGATTGATTGGTGGGGGATTCTTTTTTTCTATAAGGTTTGTCATGGTTTGTTTCTGCCGATGAGCTGAAGTGGAGCACACGAAAGGAGAATAAACCCCAAACAGATGCAGGGAAGTCAGGAGCACATGCATGGTTCGAGACCTACACCAGGATTCAGCCCTGGAGAGAACCACTTAGAGAGCGGCATATTCAAGTGGAAAAAGAAAAACCACCTGGACAAGAAACACATTGGGAGGATGATCACATAAGAAAAAGCCCTATCCTGGTCCCTCTCACCCTGCAGGTGTGTGGGCTTACAAGTAGAATTAGTTATGGTGAAGATAATCTGTATTGTGCTTCTCCTTCTTGTTATTTTATTTATTTATTTATTTATTTTTGACCTGTCTATACGTCAATGCGAATTTTGCAGGAGGCGCTGGTGGTGCGTCGGCCAGAGTTTGTGTCCCGTTCTCGGGAGCGGATGAAAAGGCTGTGCCTGTTAACGGAGGAAAGAAAAATACAAGCCATCTTTGGCAAAGAGAGAGAGGAACTTTTTAACCCCCCTTCAACTGTGCAGCAGCCTAAAGGTTGGTTTCATCCGAAACAGTCTGATCTTAATCAACATTATTGTAACCAGATTTGTTTAATAAACATTTTGATCCTTTTACTTTCTGCCAGCAGCAGCTCCTCCACATCTTCCTTCTAAACGAGTTATTCCTATAAATGAGATGATTCAGAGATCTAAGCGGTAAGATCTTGTAACTGTACCAGCTTTAAAAGACTTGGAATTAATAATTGATGCTTTATTTGTATGCTGTTTTCATCATGCTGTCAGTGGAGAATATACTCGGAGAATAGGCAAGACAGAAAGATTCAGCAGGTAGGATTATGGGAGTGTGGAGTTCAGAAAGAGAAATTCTTTGGAGAAATCATCTTTTGGGGCAAAATTTTATTTGACTTTCTGGCGGTGATGGCTTAATAATTAAGGCATCGCACTTTGGATTCGAAGGTTGTTAGCAAATCCTAGCCACATCAACCTGCCACTCTTGGGCCCCTGAGCAAGGCCCTAATTCTCAAAGCTGCTCAATTATATGAATGACATAAAAAATGTAACTCGCTCTAGAAAAAGGTGTCTGTCACATGCCATAAATGTACATTTTACTTTGTTTTCTTTTTTAACTACTTCAATTCATCTGTTAAAGCACATTCACTTTTATTTATAATTTTTTTTTATGAAAACCTGAAAGCATAAGCTAATGTTTGTGTTTAACACAATAGAGTCTATGCTCAACTCCCAGAGGTTCAAAAGAGAAAAGAGGAAGAAAAAAGGAAAGCAGAGTATTACACTTACCGCCTCAATGCTCAGCTATTTAACAAGGTAAACTCTTTTTTACTTCCAGACGATGGTTTACATTTAAGAACACATAATGTGGTTCCCGATTGAGAAATGTGACATTTCAAGCCAATTTATCTTTTAGAAAATCACCAACCGCGTGCTGGGAAGACGAACACCATGGCAGTAATGTTCAAGGAATTTCAGGACCAAGAGCTGCTTGTCTGTTCATGACGCCAGTTCTGTTCTCCGTGTGTGTTTGTGCACATGTGTTTCTTTTGTGTGTAGAAGATGTGATGAAATCAATAGAACGTGTCTTTTAAGGTTTGATAATGGTAATCAAATTATTGAATTATTATCTTTTTATTATTAATGATTTTCTTTTTTATAATGTTTTATAGTATTTTTATATTAATTTATAAATGGTGTGCAGTACCAGATTTAAATCATCATTTTAAATAAAGAAGACTTTCATGTAGACTGTATACAGTTGTGTTCAAAATAATAGTAGTCCAACACTAACTGGATGTTTCACTGTTTTTAGTAGAAACTATATTTCTACATGGCAAATATAATTATATGACTGGTAGAGTTACAGAAAACACACGTACCCAACAATAATGACATGTATGTTACTAATTCTGTGTAAAGAATCATTCATTGAAATGGGTTTGTTAAAATAATAGCAGTGTAAGATTCAGTTAGAGAGGGAAATTATTCTGTGAAGAAATTGGTGTTAAACAAGTTTCCCTTATTTACGGAAGAAGGCAGTCAATGTTGTACTCTGAAAATCTGCGTGAAATGAGTCGTTCCATACATTGTTCAGAATGAAAAAATTGATTAGAGAAGTTGATAAAGAAGTGCAGAAAATAAAAGCTAAAGCTTCTCACCTAAAATGATGTCAATCAAAACCAGAAAGTCATTTGGGATCAAACCAGAATGGGATCATGCTGGTTGTAAAACTTTTTTTTTTTGTCCCACTTTTGTAAAAAAAAAAAAAAAAAAAAAAAAAAAAAAAGACGTGCTGAAGAGGTTACAATTTGCCAAAGGACACACTGACTGGCCAAAAGAGAAATGGTGCAATATATTGTCAACTGATGAAAGCAAGATTGTTCTTTTTGCATCTAGAAAGCTTTTATGATGACCCCAAAATCACAGAATTCATGCCACAGGACACTTCACACACGTGTGAAGACGGTGAATCATGGTGACACAAACATCATGATGGGGATTAACAAGATTAATGTTATGGAGTGGCCAAGCACAATCCCTGGACCTTAACGCACTTGAATCCCTGTGGGATGAGAACAAAAATGCTGTTTCTCAGGCAAAACAAGAAATACAGCGGAATCGTGGTGCTTTTTGCAGTCGTTTTGCGGTGGATACCTGTTCATAGATACCAGGGGTTGGTCGATTTCATGCAACACAAATGTGAAGCAATTAAATATTACTTTAGTGTCTCACATGAACGCTAAATCTTCAAGAATCTTTCAGTTTATGCAGTAAATGTTTGACTTTGTAAAGAAACAAGCAGACAGTATTCAGACTAGTCATAGGCCACAGAACTTTCCTCAAATGGTAGCTTTTGTGGTGTGTCTATTATATTTATAAATCTATATTCCATTTACAGCAGGGGTCTCAGACTCGCGGCCCGCGGGCCAACTGCGGCCCCCGGGACGATAATTTGCGGCCCCCGTTTTAATAAGAAAGATTGATGTCAGTGCGGCCCGCAAAATTGTTGTTACGGCAAGCGGTGAAGAAGCAGAAGTAGCAGAATTGACTTTAGAAGAACAAAGAGCTTTTATTTTAACAGCCCAGGTGTAACCTAGAAGTACGTCATCTTAAAGACAATACAACGAACTCATACCCCGAACCAGAACCATGGCTGCGCACGTCAGCCTGGCTCATGGTTCCTTCCTTCACACACACACACACACACACACACACACACACACACACACACACACACACACACACACACACACACACACACACACACACACACACACACACACACACACACACACACACACACACCCACACACACACACACACACACACACACACACACACACACACACGTCTTGTTGTGTGCGGAGCTGAACGAACCAATCACGGTGAGGTATATGGCTCTGGAGGGCGGGACATCGGCTGGGCTGTCCAGTGCCTCGCTCACTCACTTCATTCATTCACTTCCTCCAGTAAGGTGGGCGGAGGAGAAGCCCACAGTCCATCCGCTCCTCTCAGCTCAGAAATGAAGGAGGTGCTGTGATCTGTGATCCAGCCTGTGCCTGTGTCTGTGTCTGTAGCCATCTCCATCATAACCGATCCCGCTCATTGAGGTGCTGTGTGTTTGTTCTTCTCACAAACTCCGTCCTACTTATTGTAGGCGCGTCGCGGGTGAAACTGAAACTTAACAGTAAATGCGTTTATATGACACTTGAGAAATTCGGATAACTGCCGCTATCCGATACGATTGGAGAAGGAGAACTCCGATTTAGCTGCCCAGATCTCTCTGCCATGTATACACCTTTCTCTGATAACGATCGGAAAGCGAAAGTGCGCATGCGCCACAGCTCCGTGCAACTGAAAGTCAAAGTTCTACCCGAGATTGACTCCTAGTGGAATCACATATTACACAACCTGCAGTGCAATTCTGCACTCAAAGCCAAGTTCAGGGAGGTGAGTGGAGACGCAGACAAGCTTCTGCAATTTTTGAGAGAGTTGACCCCCAACTTCCCTGAACTTTCCAGAATGTTCAAGCGGACCATGTGCCTTTTTGGGAGCACATACTTGTGTGAGAAGCTCTTCTCCTCCTTGAACTTCAATAAGTCACACACAGGCACACACACACACACACACACTCACACACACACACACACACACTAGGGACAATTTTCCAAGGTGCCAATCAACCTACCGTGCATGTTTTTGGACCGGGGGGGGGGGGGGTACCGGGGGGTGGGGGTTTAGGAAACCGGAGAACCCGGAGAAAAAAAACCCCTGAGGCACGGGGAGAACATGCACAAACTCCACACACACATGGCCGAGACGGGAATCGAACCCGGACCCTGGCGGTGTGAGGCGAACGTGCTAACCACTAAGCCACCGTGCCCCCCCTATGTTCAGAACAGTTCATGTTTAATGTTCCATTCATGTTCATAAAGTTAAAGGTTAAAGGAACTGTTAAATCAGACATTCATTTTTAAATTTATTTATTTATTTAATTCATTATTTTGTGTTAAAAATAAAGATAAAGATAAAGATTTTGAGAACATTGGAATGATTTATCAGCGCTTTACTCGTGGAAATCCTGATGCGGCCCAGCCTCACCCAGCCTCTGCCTCCAGCGGCCCCCAGGTAAATTGAGTTTGAGACCCCTGCTTTACAGGATTGCAAAAGGATAAATGCAATTAATTATTTATTTTAAATCAATATTTACAAATATAAAAATGCAAACAAAAATTATTATTTTTTAAAGAACAAACCAGGAAAAAGAAAGCACTTCCACCTTACCACCCAAAACACACACACACACACACACACACACACATACACACACACACACACACACATGCACTAACACCCCACATCCCCCTGCTGGAATGGCAGAAGTAAAATAAGAAAAGTTATGCATACATGCCAATGCTTTTAATCAGATAACAACTGTAGTCTCTAAAAAATATCAGGATGCCACTTGCAAAAAAAGCATCAGTAAAACCCCTCAGTAAATATTTCATTTTTTCAACTTAAGAAAACAGGGGCACGATGGTTTAGTGGTTAGCACGTTCGCCTCACACCGCCAGGGTCCAGGTTCGATTCCCGTCTCGGCCATGTGTGTGTGGAGTTTGTGCATGTTCTCCCCGTGCCTCAGGGGGTTTTTCTCCGGGTTCTACGGTTTCCTCCCCCGGTCCAAAAACATGCACGGTAGGTTGATTGGCACCTTGGAAAATTGTCCCTAGTGTATGAATGTGTGTGTGTGTGTGTGTGTCCTGCGATGGGTTGGCATTCCATCCAGGGTGTATCCTGCCTTAATGCCCATAGACGCCTGAGATAGGCACAGACTCCCCGTGACCCGAGGGAAGATCGGATATAACGGTAGAAGATGAATGAATGAACTTGAAAAAACATTATGGCTTTGTATCCACTGAGAGATGAAGGTACAGTTAATTGCTTTCCAGTGTAAAAGAAGAAGGCTAAGATATCTTAGTGTATAAAACTCAGTGGTCTCAGTCTGTGTCCTGTCCAAATATAGTTGTCTATAAATAGCTATTTAAATACATATTACAAACAGCTCACAGCTGTGCAGGCAGAACGCGTCTGCTTACAGCATTACACCACTCGGAACAAGCCTGGTCTACAAATCAGGTATCAACATAATGTAGGCTTTATTAGACGTTTAAATGAAGGTTTATAGTTTTGTTTTGTGGTTTTAGTTATTTTGTTGTAGATTGTTGTTTAGTCTTTAGATTGTCACTGCAGTCTTTATTTTGTGTTGTGTTGCAGAGTAGAATGGCAGATAGGCAGTCTGATCCATATTTCCACCAGTCTGAATATTACATTGATGATCAGGAGGAGTATGACTATGACTCGCCATACAGCAGTTCACACTACCAAGATGTGTAAGAGTCTCGTTGGTATTGACAATACAAATGTATGACATTTACCCAGTGTTGGGACGGTGACTTTGGAAATGTAATAGATTACAGATTACAAAAACGACCCTATAATAAGCAGTATAACTTTTTAATTACTATATAAAAGTAAAGTATCTGATTATATGTGATAGCTTTTTAATTACTTTCATCCGTCCACTAGGTGGCACTTGATGAAAATAACATCCTTGTTCAAATTGTTTATATTTGGGTGAAGATTTTTTTTCTAAAGTATTTTTATTACACATTGTCCTCAGTAACTGTAATGAATATTGTTACGTTTATTTTGTAATTAAATGACATAGTTACTCCCCAACACTGCCCTTAACGGCCCTTCATTTTTGTTCATTTTTGTTGTGCTTTGTTTTTAGGAACAATTGTTTATTTTGTCATTGTCAGAGATTGTACATCTACATCAGATGGATGTGCCTCATTAAGTGATCCACTTTACTGTGGGCAAATGTTTCCGCCATCAAATTCTCCTGGTACTGGTGAGCAGACGGACTCCTTTGAGGAAGAACCTCCGCTGTTCGAGGGTAATCCACAGACATGGTCAAATCCAATGTCCTGGAATTACGCCTGTTTTGAAATGACGTTATTTGATATAAGGCCGTGTACGGTGAGACTGGGAAGTGATTATTGTGCATGTGTCTTATTAGAGTTGGGCATTAACTTTGATCACATCTGGCAGAAGACTCTGACTGTGCTGAACCCGATGAAACCGGCGGATGGTGACATAATGAATGAGACAGATTTAACTGGTCCTGTCATTTTCTGTATCACTTTAGGAGCTACACTTTTGATGGTAAAAATGATTTCTTAGACATTCATATACTTTGATTCATCACTAACAGTTTCTTTATTACGAGTGCAATTTAAGTGTGTTATCGCAGTTCTTTATCAATCCTTGGGAATTTTCCTCTCTTTACAGGCAGGAAAAGTACATTTTGGATATGTGTATGGTATCAGTGGCCTGGGTTGTGCAGGAATGTATATTCTGCTGAATTTAATGAGCGTATACACAATATCCTGTGGATGTGTGGCTAGTGTATTAGGATACTGCCTGCTGCCTATGGTAGTTCTCTCTGCCTTTGCTATTTTTTATTCCTTACAGTGAGTATCAACTAATATTCATAAATGTAACTGTGAATTTTCCTTTTTGTCTATTTGCTTAAATACACTAAATAAAACTCAAATAGTTTTATCTGCTAAAACTACACATTTAATAGATTCATTTGTTTGTTTGTTAAGAGGACTTTTGGGAACACTGCTGGCCCTGTTTGTGATTGGCTGGTGCAGTCTCTCAGCTTCAAAGATCTTCACTTCTACTCTGGACATGGGTGGACAGCAGCTACTGGTGGCGTATCCATGCATTCTGCTTTATGGAGTTTTTGCCCTTCTCACCATTTTTTAATGATCCAAATGGATATTTTGACACATCTGAAATCTGTTAAAACACAAATTCTGTACTTATGACAGGTTTTAAGTCTAGAAGACTTAAGTCTATTTGACTATACAAATATTACTACTTATGTAACAAGTACTTCTTATGTAATTAAGTTAAATAATTATGAAACTATAAGTTGTATAAATAAATAAATATAAAATGTGTATGTGTATATAAAATAAACATTACCATGTATATTAGTTATATTACCTTACATTGAACCGCCACCTTTTTTATGGAATTTTTATGGACAGAATTTCTAGGAGCAGCCAGGGGCTGGAGGGAGTCTGGTTTGGGGACCACAGGATCTCGTCTCTGCTTTTTGCAGATAATGTTGTCCTGTTGTCTCCATCAGGCCAAGACCTTCAGCATGCATTGGGAAGGTTTGCAGCCGAGTGTGAAGCAGAGCAGCTGGAAGATCAGAGCTGGCTCTGATGAAAATCAGCACCTTGGACGTCATGGTCCTTAGCCCCAAAAAGGTGGCTTGCCCACTTCAGGTTGGTGGAGAGCTCCTTCCCCAAGTGGAGGAGTTCAAGTATCTTGGGGTCTCGTTCACGAGTGAGGGGAGGATGGAACGGGAGATCAACAGGCGGATCGGTGCAGCCTCTGCAGTAATGCGGTCGATGTACCGGTCCGTCATAGTGAAGAGGGAGCTGAGCCAAAAGGGCAAAGCTCTCAATTTACTGGTCGATCTACGTTCCTACTCTCACCTATGGCCATGAGCTTTGGGTCATGACCGAAAGGACAAGATCCCGGATACAGGCCGGATAGATTCCTTGGCAGGGTGTCTGGGCGCTCCCTTAGAGATAGGGTGAGTAAGTTCAGTCACTCGGGAGGAGCTCGGAGTAGATCCGCTGATCCTCCACATCAAGAAGGGCCAGCTGGCGTGGCTCGGGCATCTTTTTCGGATGCCTCCTGGGCGCCTCCCAGGGGAGGTGTTTCGGGCATGTCCCACCGGGAAAAGGCCTCGAGGAAGACCCAGAACACGTTGGAGGGACTATGTCTCTTGACTGTCCTGGGAACGCCTCAGTGTCCCCCTGGGGGAGCTAGAGGAAGTGGCTGGAGAGAGGGAAGTCTGGGCATCTCTGCTTAGACTGCTGCCCCCGCGACCCGGTCCCGGATAAGCGGTTAAGCGGAAGAAGATGGATGGATGGAGGCCATTTTTTTAACAATCATATCATTTTCAACTTCATATATATATATACTGTTTACCTTATCCTGAGCACGTCATCTTTTACTGTGCTTTAACTTTTCTTCAGTGTTACACAGACATGTGTTAGATCAAGTCAAATAGCCATTGAACTGCTGTTATGTGAGATAACTACAAACATCTCTCTCTCCCTCTCTCTCTATCTAGACGAGAGAGCTCTCTAGAGAGAGAATCCCCTCTCTCTCTCTCTCTAGAGACTCTCTCTCAGTCTCTCATCTCTCTCTCTCTCCAGAGCTCTCTCTCCCTCCTCTCGAGGAGAGAAGGAAAGAAACTAGAGGGAGAGAGAAAAGGGGAGTCTCTCAGGAGAGAGAAGCTCTCTCTCCTAGAAGAGAGCTCTCTCTCTCCCTTCTCAGAGACTCTCCCCTCTCTCTAGAAAGCTCAAAGATCTCCTCTCTCTCTCTCTCTCTAAGACCCCTCTCATATCCCCCCTCCCAGGCTCCTCTCTCTCGCTCTCTCTCGCTCCGAAAAACCCTCCTCTCTCTCTCTAGAAGATTCTCTCCCCTCTCCCCCCTCTCTCTCAGATCCAAGTCTCCTCTCTCTCCCTCTCTCTAGAGAGATCTCCCTCTCTCCCACTCTCTCTCTCTCTCTCCTCCTTCTCTCTCTTATCTCTCTCTCTCTCTCTCTCACGACTCTCTCTAATCTCTCTCTCTCTCCCTCTCTCTCCCTCTCTCTCCTCTAGCTCTCTCCCCTCTCCCGATCTCGATCCCCTCTCTCTATCTCTCTCTCCCTCCTCCTCTCTCTCCGACAGATCTCTCTCTATCTCTCCCCTCTCTCTCTCCTCTCTCTCTTCTATATCTCTCCCCCTCCCTCCCGCTCTCTCTCTCCCTCTCCCTCCCTCTATCTCTCTATCTCTCTCCCTCTCTATCTATCTCTCTATCTCCTCTCTCTCTCTATCTCTCTCCTCTCTCTCTCTCTCTCTCTCTCTCTCTCTCTCTCTCTCCCCTCCCTCCCCCCCGCTCTCTCTCTCCCATCTCTCCATCTCTCTCTCTCTCTCTCTCTTCTATCTCTCCCTCTCTCTCTCTCTCTCCCATTGATAAATAATTGAGAGACAAATGATATCCATGACCTTCGGATCTTGTGCATAATTTAGCTTGTACATGTGGAGGTGGTGCAGAAGGTGTGTAACCTTGCATAGTTCCTCAAGGATGTTTAGTAAGCATACATGTTTTACTCAAAAATGAATGTGATAGAGAATAGTAGTAGCAAATTCCAGTTTATTGGTAAGGTTTTATTGAAACAAACCCTATGAATATACTGTGTCAAAAACTGTTCTGGTGATTTGTTTAAAAAAAAAAAACAGTGAAGAAAATCTATTTAAGCAAAAATGGAATTGAACAAAATCATGATTTAAATAGTTACAATAATTTTCATAGCATGCATTTTTTAAAAATACAAAACGAATCATCAACTCTATTACTAAATAATAATAAATGATAAATACACAAAAAGTTTCTATTTATATAAGGTGCCTATTTACATGATCAAACAAGCAATTAAATATATAGACATTAAGAAATTAGGATCACATGAAATATATATTGGCCATCATACAGGGACCATTTCATCAAAAAGTCTATTTTAGAGATTAAGCATCAGAGATTAACCCTAAAGCAGTTTAATTCCAAATGCAGGGAACATTTACTTGTACTTGTGTAACTGCAAAAGAACAATCCTACTATTTAGGTCAAGACAACAAACTATGCCATGTTTAAACACGTGCTGTACACAAAGTCTATAAAACATAAAAAAGATCCTTTTAATCCAGATTGTCCTGCAACCCGAGTCCCCAATGGAACCAAAAGGTCTGAGATTACTACATAACCCTAAACCTCAGAATTTCCTTTGTAATATTCTTACACTGAAACATCAACTTAATCAATTTTTAAAAAATATCACAGAAATGCGTTTACTAATTCAGATTCAAAATAAATACCCCTCAAATGTGTTGAAATGTGTCCATTTAAGGTTCAGGCTGTAGAACAGAGTACTGGACCTTCATTTCTAATGAAACCCCACTTTCCAAACGTGATGCTGTGTTTGGCTGTGCCTTGCTTTAAACTCCTACAGGCAGCTTCTTCACAGACATGGTGTCTTTGGCCTATTAAGAGAAGACACACAATATAGAACATCATAACTATAATGTTACCTCACAGCAGAGATACACCAGTTGCTATGATCATAGATAATGACAGCAGAAAGCAATAAACTAAGGGGAAAGAAACGTTCACATTTTGGTTATATACGTATGAATGAAAGATCTTAGATATAGACGAGCAAAATATAGCTATACCTGATATCTGTATTTTCTGTAGTTCTGACAAAATGACATCCAATTTCTTTTTCATTAAAAAAAAACCACCACACACAAACGCAGGGTTATTTGGAGCTGCATTCATTATGTGCGTAATTATATATGGTTACATTAGAGGACACCGAGTCACACCGAGTTACGTTATGAAATACTCCTCTGAAATAACAAATTAACCTTTAGTTATATATTATTATTATTATTAGAGTATCTATTTATCTATGTAAATACACTTGTATGACTATCAACAACGTATTCTACCTTCAAACATTTTACATTATAGCGCCTCTTACTGATGATTGAAGACCTTTGCTATAAGCACCTGAGAGCATTGCTCCATTGTGGGGCTACTGGTGCCCACGGGCACCACGTTGGTGACCCCTGCACATGAGAGTATTTCCTCCAGTGAGTATTTCCTTTAGTATTAATCATTATTTCTTAAACTTTATGTGCTTGTCAAAATTCTTGGATTTGATTAAATACTATGTTGACCTAATGTTGAATTCATTCCTTTTTATTCGATTGAAACACGTTTTATTTCCCATTAAATACTCCTAATTCTACCTTCAATTCAAACGTCGATTGAAGACCTAACATCTTCCAACAACATCTATCCTAACATTCCTATTTATTCTCTTTTATCTCCTGTCCAGAAATCCCCCCCAAAAAAAGGCTACTGTCTCTCCTCGTGTACTGAAGTTTGTATTTACCCTTCTTGAATAAATCTTATCTTTAGAGTGAGACCTAAAGCACTTTGTGTACGTGTCCCTGAATAAGCGCGTCTGATAAACACTGTAAATGTAAAAGTCTGAGGCTGCAGCGCGTGTAATGCGCGTGACATGCGCGTGATCCCCGGAGGTTTTTGGGGATTGATGATAAACTGGACCGCGGTGTTTTTAACTCACCCCGTAGACTTTAGAGAGATTGTTGAACAGCACTTGTCCCGCGCTCACTTTGTCCCTCACGCCACGGATCGTGCCGTTTTTGCTGAAGATATTCACGCGCGTGCGACTGAAGAGCTGCTCGTGCGCCGCGCTCGCGTACACCAGAAGGTCGTCCGGATCGCCGTCGTTCGGATGACGCAATGCCACCAGGCCGACCAGGTGACCGTTCGCCTCGCTTACGGCGGGAGTCCCGGCGCGCTCGGCCTCCGCACAGGCTGCAGCGGCCGTGTCCGAATCGGCCGAGTCCCCGGTCCCGTCCTCCTCCTCCCGGAACACCTCGCGCAGAACCCTACCGCTGCGCGCCGACGCCACGCGGAAACGCACGCGCCGCTCCGCTCGGCTCTCGTGCACGCACCGCGCCGAGTCCATCACTCTATTCTCACCCCTCTATTCTCATCCCTCTATTCTCACCCCTCTATTCTCACCCCTCTATTCTCACCCTATTCTCTATTCTCATCCCTATTCTCTCTCTCTATTCTCATCTCTCTATTCTCTCTCTCTATTCTCATCCCTATTCTCATTCTCTCCCTTCTCATTCTCTCTACTCTCCCTCTATTCTCATCCCCTCTATTCTCATCCCTCTATTCTCTTACACTCTATTCTCCTCCCTCTATTCTCATCCCTCTATTCTCTTACACTCTATTCTCCTCCCTCTATTCTCACCCCTCTATTCTCACCTCTCTATTCTCATCCCTCTATTCTCATCTCTCTATTCTCATCCCTCTATTCTCACCCCTCTATTCTCATCCCTCTATTCTCTTACACTCTATTCTCCTCCCTCTATTCTCATCCCTCTATTCTTATCCCTCTATTCTCATCCCTCTATTCTCATCTCTATCTATTCTCTCCCTCTATTCTCATCCTCTATTCTCTTACACCTCTATTCTCGCCTCTATTCTCACTCTATTCGCGATTCTCAGCCATTCTCAAGCTCTATTCTCATCCCGCTATTCTCATCCCGAGGCTCTAGGCGATTCTCATCCCCTCTAGGATTCTCACCCCTCTATTCTCACGCGACGAGCTTCTCATCCCTATTCTAGGCTAGACCGCAGCGAGGCCTCTAGGCTCGCGCCCCGAGGCGCGCTATTCTCACCCTCGCGAGAGGCAGAGCGGCGCAGCGAGAGGCGGAGGCGGACAGGAGGCCCGCTAGCAGAGCGAGAGCTCAGGAGCGCTAGCTATTCTCACCCCTCTAGGTTCTCATTCCCCTCTATTCTCACCCCTCTATTCTCACCCGCTCTATTCTCAGGCCCCTCTATTCTCAGCGCAGGCCCCTCTATTCTCCTCCCTCTACTCCGAGGCGATTTCCGCTCTAGGCGCGCCCCTCGAGGCTATTCTCATCCCCCGCAGGGCTCACCCGGCTCTCTAGAGGCTCATCTCTCTATCTCTCTCTATTCTCATTCCCCTCTATTCTCATTCTCCTGGCTATTCTCACGCCTCTCTCACCCTCTCTCCCTCTATTCTCATCCCTCTATTCTCATCCCTCTATTCTCCTTACCCCTCTATTCTCCTCACCTCTCTATTCTCATCCTCTCTATTCTCACTCTATTCCTCTATTCTCATCCCTCTATTCTCATCGCCTCTATTCTCATCCCTCTATTCTCACCCCTCTAGGCTAGATTCTCATGGCCCTCTATTCTCATCCCTCTATTCTCATCTCTCTATTCTCATCCCTCTATTCTTTTCCCTCTATTCTCATCTCTCTATTCTCATCTCTCTATTCTCATCTCTATTCTCATCCTCTATTCTTATCCCTCTATTCTCACCCCTATTCTCACCCTCTATTCTCACCCCTCTATTCTCACCCCTCTATTCTCATCCCTCTATTCTCACCCCTCTATTCTCACCCCTCTATTCTCATCCCTCTATTCTCACCCCTCTATTCTCACCCTATTCTCTATTCTCACCCCTCTATTCTCACCCTATTCTCTCTCTATTCTCATCTCTCTCTCATTCTCATCCCTCTATTCTCATCCCCTCTATTCTCACCTCTATTCTCATTCTCATCCCTCTATTCTCATCTATTCTCTCTATTCTCTCTATTCACTCTATTCTCATCCCTCTATTCTCTTACACTCTATTCTCCTCTCTCTATTCTCATCTCTCTATTCTTATCCCTCTATTCTCATCCCTCTATTCTCATCCCTCTATTCTTATCCCTCTATTCTTATCCCTCTATTCTTATCCCTCTATTCTCATCCCTCTATTCTCTTACACTCTATTCTCTTACACTCTACATCACCCAGTGCGTCACTTTAACGCTGTGATGTTGACATAAATAACACGGGTGTTTCTCTCTGACGCACACAGAGTTAATATTAGATGAAGAGGATCCATGGAGACGCGGAAAACACGCGCCAATGAATAAAACATCAACACAATACAAAATCATAATCGTGACTAAATGAAAATGACATAAAAAGTTTCATTTAACACCTTCTTTTTCATCTGCAGTACAGGGAAAAAAAACACGCCTGTTATTCTATCCGAAGTTATGAATGTTTTATTAGGATGAGTAAAGAATCACTTTTACATGCCTTCAATAGAATAACGCAAATCTATGACAGGGTGCAATACAGCTACACGCCTGTAGATGGCAGGAGCGAATTCACATTCTGTTTAAATCTCTTATTTCTCAGGCACCGAACAAGTCACCCACCAATCTCTCCAAAGCTCCAAAATAGAAGGTTGTGTGTGTGTTACACGTGTTGTGTGTGTGTATTACACGTGTTGTGTGTTTTGATAAACATCATGTTTACGGGATTATTGTTGTATTTACTGGATGTGAGAATGTATATGATTTAGCAAAGTGTGAGTATTTATCATAATAATATTAGTACTTCATTCTATTATGACATATTTAATCATTAGATGAGTGTAATGGTGACATCACCGACAAACAACCAAAACACTGCGTAACTTTTTCACCTCCTGTTTTTTTATTTATGGTTTAATTTTTGGACCTACAGGATAAAATGCCATCATGGCTCAGAGTTCTACACGTGCTCAGAGGTGTGGCGTGCCTGCAGTCGTTTTATGCCTCGTAGCTCTGTTCTGTGCCAACCTCCTCATTTATGTCTACCTGGATGCTCTATATGAGGACACTTCCCCACCTTCAACACACATACACTGCTCACCAGGATACTTCAAAGTGGGCACTATGAGAAACTGCACTCCCTGGCTGAAGTGCCCTGAAATCCGGGCAAATGTTCATCGTCTCAGACTGATTGGAGAAGGAGCTGTAAAGCAGGTTTGCATATATTTAAACCATATGGGAATTTAGGTTAGTTCCTCCTGAACTTGCCACATTGCTAACTGTAAGAATGAACAAGTTGTGTTTGTGTTTCAGGTCTACCTGTCCGAGTGGCAAGGGCAAAAAGTAGCACTATGTGTCTTGTCCTCAGAGCAGTATAAAGCTGATTTTCTTCACGGTCTGTCCATGCTACGTTCCTTGCAGAGTGTGCGTGTGGTAGCACTTGTGGGAATGTGTGAAGAAGATCGAGTATTTGTTACTGAGTACCACCCTTTGGGATCAGCACTGACACTTGATTCTACACTTGCTAAGGATCATTACCGCACTCAGGACTCGTGGCATGTGCGTTTGCGGTTAGCACTAGACTATGTTATCTTTCTCGTGTTTTTACATAACAGCCCAGGTGGTACCCGTGTCATGTGTGACTCGAATGACCTGCACAAAACACTCAGTCAATTCTTGCTGACCTCTGACCTGCGACTTCTGGCAAACGATCTGGATGCCCTTCCATTGGTTGAGCCTGGTGGTCAGGGTATAAAGTGTGGCTCTCGCGAGCTGATGGGCGAGTTCATTGCTCCTGAGCAGCGATGGCCTTATGGTAAGGAGGTGGCGTTCTCAGACGACCTCATGCCAGGCTATGATGAAAAGTCAGACATCTGGAAGATTCCAGATGTGACCCGAGCTCTGCTGGGTTACGTCCCAGGAAGCGATGTTATCCACTTGCACCTGTTTGAGATCCATGCAGCATGTAAGAGGCAGGGTCCTAAGCTACGTCCATCAGCGCATGAGGTCCTCAGTGTTTATCGTTCTGTTTATGACAGCATGAAGGAAAACCACATGGAAAATGTCAGAGACATACTGTGAATGTCATTTGATTGTTTGTCTGTTGGGAACAAATGGAAGGGGGGGTGAAAATTTTGCAGGAGTATATGATTGTTCATATGATTGTATTCCTTTTGTTTAAAAAATGGACATGTTTAATAAAGTTAAAAAAACACATCTTTTAGCTTACTGAGCTATCATTTTTTAAAATCTTTTTTATTTACAGTTATTGACAATGTCAATTAAGGGAGTCCAAAGTCAGTCCAAAAACTTTAAGAGCGAGTAGTGTGAAAAATGAGATTTGTGGAATATAAGCTTAAAAAATCCTAATGAACTGGTGATAGGTTATCTCTGTAAGAGTGCGCTGTACATTTAATTTACACACACCACGCAACAATAAACACCGAATTCATTCATCCACTTTACTAAAACCAAATTAGTGACCACACACACATCTAAACATTTACATTTACAGCATTTGGCAGACACTCTTATCCAGAGCGACTTACAATTGAGGGTTAAGGGCCTTACTCAAGGGCCCACTAGTGGCATCTTGGTGGTGGTGGTGGGGTTTGAACCCATGATCTTCCGAGTCCAGAGTCCAACACCTTCACCACTGTGCTACACCACCTCCTCCCACGACCGGCCCAAGAGCTCAAAGACGTGTGTGGATAAACTCTCTTAACCGGAGGCACCAGTTTTTAACGACTCTTTAAAAGAAGAGTCACATGTGAAAATGAACATATAGAGATGTGTAACATGTACATGTGTGACTGCGCTATTCCGGGACAACCTCCGTGGCCAATGGCGCCTTTAACACGCTCCAGCTCAGGAAGAAACCGGAAATACGTCATTTGTTGTGTCGGCTTACAGGAGTCGGTAGGGTTGTTTGTATTAATGGAGGTTTTGGGGGTGTTTGTGGTTCTGGTGCGGTTCTGACCCGCTACTAACAGCGAACCGCTCAGCTAGTGAAGCAGAGCCCGTTAATCGGCTGCTTTCTCCCTTTGTTGCGTCCAACACGGATCCACCAAGCGCGGCACTGCCATCATGAGCTCGGGACAACCGAGCGACAGCGGCGACCCAGAGGAAGCTCGGCACATCGGCGCCTCGGACCGGGTGTTCCGTGAGGACGAGAGCGAGGATGACGAGGAAGCGGCGGAAGGAGAAGGAGAAAGGGATGCGAGCTCGAGACAGTCGCCCTCGGCGTGCAGTCGCGTGAAATCCCGAGTCAAGCGCGGCTCGCGGTCTGAGTCAGCGGCGGACGCGGGAGCTTCGAGCGCCGGCTTCGGTGTGCGTGAGTCGCTCTTCTCGTGGTTGCGGAACCGGAGTGTGCGCAGAGGGCCGCTCGTGGACCCTGCCCGGGATAACTTTCGGACTATGACTCGCCTTTATTCCTCCATGAGTCCTGCGACAGACTCGATGAACCTCAGCACCCAAACTCACGGTGCGGTGTTTAACCTGGAGTACTCACCGGACGGGTAAGAAAACCTCCCCGTCCGCTCATAAACTACACACGTGATTTCCAGCCACAAGTGACCCGTGAGAAATAATCACTTTACACTAAATTAGTGTCAAATAATCCTGTGTGTGTTATGTAGTGACTTACCGAGGAAAGGAAATACTCGTGCTTGGCAGTAGATGACGTTGTAGGTCAGATTTAGAAATACTTTATTGATCACGTGAAGGAAATTGTTATATCAGCCAGCAAGTTAAACAATCATTAGTATGGAGATGTGTGTGTGTGTGTGTGTGTGTGTGTGTGTGTGTGTGTGTGATGTGTGTGTGTGTGTGTGTGTGTGTGTGTGTGTGTGTGTGTGTGTGTGTGTGTGTGTGTGGGGGGGGGGGTGTTGAGAGATCCATCATCAAGTTTAAGCAGTGCCATGACCCCAAGCAAACTTAAACACCATCTCCCCTTGAAACAGTTTTCAGCCCAATAGTGGAACAGACATTTGTGATGCAAATAGACACTTTTTATTGAAAAAAGAATCCCATAAAGTTAAATGGTGATAAACTTTCAAAGCCAGCTGTGTAGCAGTGGAACTTGTATCCAAATTAATAGAGATCAAACGGCCATTATATAGAAAATGCCTTCGACTACACTGTGTAATTTTGTACAGTGTGCCATAGGTGGTCTTTTGGGGGATTTTTGAGTCTACACGGGGGATTTTTGTCTACAAGAGATTTTGGTGTGTGTTTAGGTCAGTGCTGACTGTGGCCTGTGAGCAGACAGAAGTGCTGCTGTTTGATCCTGTCTCATCCAAACACGTCAAAACTCTGGTGGAGGCTCACGAGGACTGTGTGAACAACATCAGGTACATCAGCAAAGAGTCTGTCTTAAACTGGTCCATTCGTGCATCTCGTGGTCCAGGATTATGCTGATTGAAAATTGATTGAAATCTTTTCACTGAAACAACCAAAGCAAGTCTGTGAACATTTTCAGCCACTTTTTGCATTTCAAACCAGACAGTTGACAAATCAATATGTAGCAGTAAACAACTAGAAAGTAGAAACACTGGATTTATTGTAAAAAAAAAAAAAAGTGTGAAACAACACTCAAATGGGCTGCAAAATGGCAGGAGCCATGGACCGAGAATCTGGAAAAATGTGTTAGCAGTGTACAGATGCAAAAATAACACCAACAACACCAACACTAATCTGATGTATTTGGGTACTAGGTCAACATCAGATGCAGAATGTGAACATTGACAACTTCTTTATCAAACTTTCTCAGAACATGACAATAGAAAGATAATTGAGTGATGTGGTGATTTGATGAAGATGAATTGTCTAATGATGCCTGCTTCAGCAACACAGCATTTTATTCCTCTAATACCACTTATTTTATGTGAAAATAAACATATATTAGTTGTGGTATTTGTTTTGCTTTTAATTCAACCATAGATACATACTACTGTAATATATATATATATGTATGTGTGTGTGTGTGTGTTTGTTTGTTTGTTTGTTTATTTCATTGTACTGCAGGTTTCTGGATAACCGGTTGTTTGCCACCTGTTCTGATGACACCACAATTGCATTGTGGGACTTAAGAAAGCTGAACTCAAAGGTGTGTTCATTGCACGGCCATGCTAGCTGGGTGAAGAATATCGAATACGACACACACACACGCTTGCTCGTTACGTCTGGCTTTGATGGTAATGTGATCACCTGGGACACCAACAGGTTTGTGTTATTAGAATCTTTACCTTTTGATGTGCTGCATGAATGTCACAGGATCTGAGTGGGGTATATTTATGCAGGTTCACAGAAGATGGCTGTCCCCACAAGAAGTTCTTTCATACTCGCTATCTGATGCGGATGCGCCTAACACCAGACTGCAGTAAGATGCTCATCTCCACCTCCTCTGGGTATCTGCTTATCTTGCATGACCTTGATCTCACCCAGAGCCTAGAGGTTGGCAGCTACCGCATCTTACGGGCCCGACGCACCCCGCTTAGCACTGGTATATGTGTTAAACTTTGTACACATGTGTTTACACAAGAAATGTTTTCAGAATTTGATCTGCAGTAAACAGGCATTGACAATGAGCAGCTGAATAAATAATTGTTGCAACATTTGTTTTAAATGATATTTTGTAATCTTTTCTAAGGTCAGTGATTTTACTTTCATCATATACATGTTTTAACATGAACATGCTCTAGCGTGACACTGCTCCTATACACAAAGTGAGGTCTGGGGTTTGTAAATTGCAATGGAATGACTTGGAAGTGATCTGAATCTAGCCTCAGTACATCAGTACCTGACCTCAATGAAGCTTTTATAGCTGAACAGGCAAATTTCCGCACGCACATTCCAAAATCTAGTGTAGTGTAAAGTGTATTGTAACTTTAAATGGAAGTCTGTATATCCAATAGGATATTCCAAGTGTGTATAATCTAGAATGGGATGTTCCACTCCCATTTTAGGTCCTGTGTCCCTGCCTATCCAAACGTATTATTTGTTTAGTGGAAATTGCTAAATGTTAAAGTGTTTCTCTCCTCCTAGAAGGTTCTTCAGTGGGCTCCAGGGCACCCGGTTCTCGCCATGGCAATGACAGCAAAGCTCATCCACATCGAGAGGGTGTGTTTATTTGAATTTTTATCACATTTTCTCACAGTTTTGATCATTAGTCAGTTCCCACCCACTGTACTGGAGGCTAGTATACGAGTCCTACATTACTATGGCTCAGCTCTGATTTCCAAATGATTAGGAGATTAAGTTTAAATCAAATAAAGATTTTTTTTTTCAAGGACATGGTGAACTATTTTTTTATATATATCCTTTAGGCTCTACTGAAGTTTATGTGTTTTTTCCAGGTTTGTCTCCAAGGAACAGTCTGGAGGTTTTGACCCCAGAGATCCCTGGTGAGAGGGACCGTGGGAACTGCATCACCTCACTTCAGCTGCACCCCAAAGGCTGGGCTACACTCCTGCGCTGTTCCAGCAACATGGACGACCAAGAGGTCAGGAGCAGACCACATCCTGTTTTGGATGTCTGTGCTGGCTGGGCGATTAAAAAAAAAAGACCAGTTACTTCTGTATGGAACAAAGTCATTTAGGATAAAGATGAAAAAGAATGCTATGAAGATATATATATATATATATATATATATATATATATATGATGAGAGAGAGAGAGAGAGAGAGAGAGGAGAGAGAGAGAGAGAGAGAGAGAGAGCGATGGAGAGAGAGAGAGAGAGAGCGAGAGGGATTATATATACACAGTGAGGTCAATAAGTATTTGTTCACCAGGAAATCATAGAGGGGTCTAGAATGTTCAGCATAAGTACATTTCCACTGTGAGAGACGGAATCTAAAAATAAAAATCCAGAAATCACATTGTATGATTTTTTTTTAACAATTAATTTGTGAATTATTGTGGAAAATAAGTGTTTGATCACGTAAGTAAAAAGATTGTAATATTTGGTACAGACGCCTTTATTAACAATTACAGAGGTGAAACGCTTCCTGTAGTTCTTCACCAGGTTTGCACACACACACACACACACACACACACACACACACTGCAGGAAGGATTTCATACACTCCTTCATACAGATCTTCTCTAGATCAGTCCGGTTTCTGAGCTGTCGCTGAGCAACACAAACTTTCAACTCCCAAGAAAGATTTTCTATTGGATTTAGGTCTGGAGACTGGCTAGGCCACTCCACAACCTTGATATGCTAGTTACAGAGCCATGTTTGGTTTTCCTGCCTGTGTGCTTTGTGTCATTGTCATTTGGACGAACCAGCCACAATCCATCTTTAATGCTCTGACTAAGGGAAGGTGGTTTTTGCCCAATATGTCACAATACATGGCCCCGTTCATCCTCTCCTTAATACAGTGCAGTTGTCCTGTCCCCTGTGCAGATAAACACCCCAGAGCATGATGCTTCCACCCCCATGCTTCACTGTGGGTATGGTATTGGAAGGATACTCATCATTCTTCCTCCTCCAAACACAGTGAATGGAACTAAGACCAAAAAGTTCTACTGTCCACAGGACTTTCTCCTATGATTCCTCTGGATCATCCAGATGGTCCCTGACAAACTTCAGACATGGACATGAGCTTAAGCAAGGGAACCTTCCGTGCGATGCATGATTTTAAACCATGACATCTTAGTGTATTATTGATAGTAGCCTTGGATAATGGTGGTCCCATCTCTCTTCACGGCATTGACCAGCTCCTCCCGTGTAGTTCTGGGCTGATTCTTCACCATTCTTAGCATCACTGATACCCTATGAGGAGAGATCTTCCGTGGGGCCCCAGTCCAAGGGACATTTTCTGACAATTGCTCCAACAGTAGATCTTTTTTCACCAAGCTGCTTGTCAATCGCCCCGTAGCCCTTTCTAGCTTTGTGAAGGTCTACAATTTTGTCTCTTGTGTCAGAAATCTGGCTGATAAGAAAGTGATCAAATACTTATTTTCCACAGTAATTCACAAATAAACTGTTTAAAAAAATCATACAATGTGATTTCCGGATTTTTATCACACAAACGTACACACGTTGCGTTCCACATTATTATGCAAATGATTTTCTCTCTTTTTCCTAAAGAATCTATAAAAATGATTTTTATAATTTTTCTAATAATTTTCAAGTCATCAAGCATTAAAGTATAACTCGACTTTTTGAACAAACATTCAATTCATAACATAATAACATTAACATAACATTTTAAATAAAAATCTTAAAATGTACTATTCCACATTATTACGCAGATGTGTTTTTTACAAGATTTTATTGTTGTAACTGAAAATGGCCATTCGTTAAACTGTAAGCATTTGCAGGTTATATTTGCTGAAACCAAAAGATTTTTCAATCAAATATCTTAACAGGTCAAATGACATTTTGACACGGAACTCCTTATTGGATAAGAGCTTCACAATTCTTACATCCATGGTAGTTGTCCGTGTTTGGACGGTTTCTGCTGGAATTTCTATGCAGGATGTCAGAATCGCCTCCCAGAGATGCTGTTTTGATGTGAATTGCCTCCCACCTCCATATATCTTTTACTTCATGATGCTCCAAAGGTTCTCAATAGTGTTGAGATAAGGGGAGGATGGGGGCCACGCCATGAGGTTTTCATGTTTTATGCCCATAGCAGTCAATGATGCACAGGTATGGGATGGAGCTTTGTCATGCATAAAGATGATCTTGCTACGCTTCTTTTTTTGTACCACAGAAGAAAATGGTCAGTCAGAAAAAAAAGGGTCATTTTTACACCTTCAGGGACCTTAAAGTCGCCGACCAGCTCTCTCACCATGATTCCAGCCCAAAATATAACACCATCACCTCCTGGTCCTAATATGTTGGCCGTTCACTAACCATCCACGTCTCCATCCATCTGGAGAATCCAGGGTTACACGGCACTCATCAGTGAACAACACTGTTTGTAAATTCTTCATGTACGTGTCGTCCCACTGCAGGAGTTTCTGCGTCTGAGCTTTGGTTAAGGGTGACTGAATGACAGGTTTATGCACAACTGCAACACCTTGATGTTCTTGTCACTCCAGAGACACCACGAATACCTGTTTACTGCTTTGCAGTGACATCTTAGCAGCTTCTCTCTCGACCCGACGCATTTGTCTGGCAGAAATCTTCCTCATTGTGTCTTTATCTGCTTGAATTGGTGTGCTTCTGAATCAGCTACATATCTATTGTACGATGATCATGGTGAGGTTGTTTTGAAATATCTAAAGTTGCCATACCTTCTCCTGGGCACTGAACCATTTCTAATTTTTCGGCAGGAGAAAGAGATATTGTCATTGCTGTAAAATGGTGTTCTGCTTGATTTAAAACAAAAAAAATGTTGTTATTTGGAGGTTCGTTCAAAAATAGTTGTTATACTCTAATGCTTGATGACTTGAAAATTATGAGAACTATAATTTTTATAAATTATTTAGGAAAAAGAGAGGAAAAAACTACATTTACATAATAATGTGGAATTGCAGCAGTGTGTGTGTGTGTGTGTGTGTGTGTGTGTGTGTGTGTGTGTGTGTGTGTGTGTGTGTGTGTGTGGTGTGTGTGTGTGTGTGTGTGTGCATTTATATTGATATTTGTGTAAAAGGTCATTAGAAGAGAATATATTCCTTTGTCTTTGTTCTGTGATTTAAGTTTACTATTTCACTTGACAGTCACTGGTTGTCACTGCACTTATTAGACGTTAAAATCTGACAAAAGAATAATAAATAAAAAAACTATAAATGTATATACTGCCAGTGAATTATGTAAAAAAATAAACTGGAACAGTAAATTGCTTCTATGCAAATATTCAAACGTTCCTGTAACAGTAAACATCTGTTTCCGGTTTGACCTTTTCCATATCTGGCAGGTATAGGGCTCAAAACAAGCAATTTTTTCCTCTTAGTGTTTTGCATGTGTGTTTTGGGTCATATTTTGCAAGACCCATTATGAGACCAAGCTTTCGGGCATTTTTCTGTTGCTTTTGTTGTTGTGCGCAAAAACCCCCAAAACACTGTGCCCCATTGCTCAGCCGCAAACAGTAGCCACGATTTCCGTCAGTGTAAATCTCCTATACAAGTGGTCCAGTTGTAGACCAAAGGCATTTCAGTGGGTTGATCCCAAGGAAAACATTATAGCAAAACCAAAAGATCTTGAGTGGGGAATATTTCAGACTCTAAACAGAAACCAGATCTGCAATAGTTTCTTGCATTTATGGAAGTAATTTAGCTGATTAGGGCTCTTTAATTGAGAAATCATGTCAGAAACCAGAAACAGAGAATATTGTTTATTGTCCCTATGATAAAATCAGTGTCATAAATGCCAGTGCACAACAAGACATTGAATTTTTATAATTTTCAAACAGAAACCATATGGTTTATGGAAGTAATTTAGCTAAATAAATCAGTAAAACCAGAAACAGATTGGATAAGGATTTAAAGAGAATTTTTATAATTTATGGTTCTGTTTGGATAAGGATTTAAAGAGAACTGTTCTCACCGGATCTAGAGCAATAGTGTATAATACTGCACAGGTTGATCTGCAAAGCGTGTGATTGCTGTGCTTGTCTCTCTGCAGTGGACTTGTGTATACGAGTTTCAGGAGGGAGCTCCTCCTCGGCTTCCAGTCTCACCACGTTGCTCTTTGCGCCTCACGCACTACATTGAGGAGGCCAACGTGGGCCGAGGCTACATTAAAGAGCTGTGCTTCAGCCCTGACGGTCGTCTTATCTGTTCTCCCTATGGATACGGTGTGCGTCTACTGGCCTTTGATGATCACTGTGCCGAGCTCGAGGAGTGTGTGCCTGAGCGTACGGCGCTACTGCGTGAGGTTCGCTTCCATCTACTCTCACAGTGACGTGGTGCTCACCTCCAAGTTCTCGCCCACACACTGTCAGCTGGCCTCAGGCTGCCTCAGTGGACGTGTAGCACTCTACCAACCCCACTTTTAACTCCCACAAACAGACTGTCTCCCTCTGAGGTTTTCATGTTCACAGTGTCAAGGTGTGAGTGCAGGTTTGGGTAAATGATTTGAATGTTTTTATAGCTGTTTGATTTTCTTGTTCTTGTGTAATCGCTCCAATTTTCAAATGTACCTGTGCAGTAATGAGAGAAATAGGCCATTAAACGTTTTTCAGAGTGCATGTCTCTGATTGGGGGAGGTGGGTGCATGCAGAGTGCTGTTTTTTTGCTCATGGTGATTGTGGGATTGCAGGGTTTATTTTGCAGTATACCTTTTGCATATAATCTCTCTCTGGGTTCCAAGACTGGCCTGCATGTTTAATGCAATCCTCCCCCACAACAGTCTTATTAACATGTAAAGTAGCTCTCAATGTACGCAGTACAAATGTAATGTTGTAATGGGTGGAGTTTTATGCATTTTGCCAAATGTTATTTTTTTAATAGCAGATCAATGTTCACATAGCTCAGAAATTAGGTGTTTGTGTGACTGTATGTTATGTTTGAATTGGCAGCTTTACCTCCTGAGACACTAAATGAACAGCTTTTTTGTCCACGTTTTGATCTGCACATCTGTACAAGCAGCAGGTTTGTGTGAATGTGTGACTATGCGCATCAGCAGTTAGAATAGGTCATTGGCAACGATGATCCTTGCCTGAGGTAGTGAATTCCAATACCCAAACAAACACACAACACTCCCAGATGGCACAGGATCAAATAAAACAATAGGCCAGTTTGACCAGCCTATTCCTCAAATTCAGGCCACGTCAGGAACATGAATGTATATTTCTGTTGTTGCTTCAGACACTGAGCCGTCATGTTCTACAAACTGCAGAAAGAAAAGACTTTAGAGTCTAGTACATCATTTGAAGTTGCATAAAGTGCACGGTACTTAATTTAGTCTTCAGTTTAACTGAGGATAACCGCTTCTTAAGGAATGGATTACAGTGTTAAAACATCTGGGAAGGGGGAAAAAAAAGGAGGAAGAGCAGCATTCTTATTCTGATCTGTGAGTCTCAGCCACAGAGAGAACTCTGCTGTACAATAAATATTTTGGGAGTTTTCGTCACTCGTTACTTACCATTTTACTTTCATGTGGGATCACCTCGTGTAATTAAGAATGATTAAATTATATTTGTAAATAAAATGATATGTGTCATCAAAATATTTTTTTCAGAAAAACATCTGCAAACAGTTTAAGTATTAACAATATAACTACATCCAGGTGAAATGTGTTTGACTGGTAGACAGTTGCAGTATTTATTTATTTATCTAAATCCCTTCATGATCTTACTTGAAGGTCCCAAAGCTGATTTAACACAAGTTCTCATTCTCTTTTAGTAGAAATCACCACATCCTCTTTTCACTTCCTAATGGTTGTTTATTGTAGGTTGTGGTTCTTTGTGCAGTGGCAAAGATCTTCAACAAGATATTAGTCGTAACAACTTGTAAGTATCAGTAAAAGCATGAAAGTCATCTTGCAGAAAGAACTGAGCAATATTGCTGAGCATTGTGAAGCAGCATGAGTTATAGTTTCACCTGAAAAGTTTTCATTCCAGCCTTTTTATTAAAGTCTCAACCCAAAATACAAAAACTGTTTAATATGCAATCTGGAAAGTAAGCAGTCTTGCTGTTTTATGATTTACACTATGTCCTATCAGAGTTTAACACTTAACACATGTTTAGGAACACACGTATTTGTTTAGGTGTGAATATTCTCTGGAGCCACCATTTATCCTGACCAGGAGATCAGTCACCGAAGATGAGCAAATCAATATAAGCTTTCTTTCCAGCAATGCTTTTTCTGTGATTGTCACACATTGCATCTGCTATCACTTAATAATCATCATAATTGTTATGGTAAAAAAACAAAACAATTAAAAACAATTTAAAGTTTATTGTTAAAATGAATATTAAATGTTACATGTTGCTATATGTGTAGAAAACCAGCTACACTGTTCCATTTCTCCTCATTTGTGTTATTTATAAAAACATTCAGTGTTTAAGAGGCAGAGATGCGGTTGCTTTAATAGTGAAGACACCTTATGAACCTTATTTGGGTTCTTTTCGCAAATATTAACAAGCCCAGATATAACACCCCAAAATCTGCATGTTTATAATGCTGCATGACCTGAACCTCAGGTTATGCATTTCTTCACTAAACTTGCTCTCGTTCTGTAAGCTTGTTGGATTCGCTGGTTTCTATCTTTTGTGAATTTCCTACGTTTCATTCATTTTCGCTTGACTTTGGCACGTCGCAGCTGTTGCTCACGCCGGCGATTCAGAATTTTGGTGCTGACTCTGAGTTGACGCATTCGCAAGGCTCTGATGCGGAGCTGCTCATCCCTGGGGATCTGCCCATCTTTGGCCAGGATCTGTTTCATTCGCTCCTGGGGTGTTCTAACAAGGTTAAAGTCACAGATGGTGGCCTGTGGCTCGAAGCCTACAGAGCAGTGATGCATTGCGGGGAAGTAACCCTCTGCCCACACAATCACCTTATACTCACCGGGGTTCAGCAGGCGCCAGTAATCGCCATCAGCAGCTGTACGAAATAAAGAAACTTCATGTTTCAGAGCTGCTTAGATTCTAAATTGTTTGTGTATGTATATATGTATACAGTATATGTGTGTAATATATATATATATATATATATATATATATATATATATATATATATATATATATATACACACACACACACACAACCACACACACCACACAACACACTCATAAATGATATATATATGTATATATGTGTATGTGTGTGTGTGTGTATATATATATATATATATATATATATATATATATAGATATATATATATATATATATATATATTGGTATATATATACTATATATATATATATATAAATATATCATACACACACACACACACACACGTGTATGTATGTATGTGTTCTGGCAGAACCATGTACACACACACACACACACACACTCATATATATGTATATATGTATGTTAGTGGTGTGTGCAGGTGCGTATATATATATATATATATATATATATATATATATATATATATATATATATATATATATATACAGCCCTATATTATATTTTCATGCATCCACAGCACCTTATTCCATATGGCTTGTCCATGTGCTTTATACCTCAGGCGATTTTGTATTTATTTATGCGCTGCAGGATGCACAATATATCGTTACTGCAATAAATTTTTCTCGTATATGCGTGCCTCTGGTCTTCCATATTCATATCGCCTTTCTATATCCTTCCCCTAAACCATGAGAGTTTAAAATTAAAATTTTGAGAAGATGCAAAGAGGAGAAACACTTTTCCTTTAAATACTTTCTCATGTGTCAAGTATTGAGGTGTGTTGCATGTTCAGGTTGTCCAAATTTGACCAATCAAATGGGACTTTAGTATCGTTATACCCACCTACCAAGTAGGAGCTGTTATACGATTGGCTAAAGGGAGCCTGAAGGAACAATGGGAAAGACTGCTTTTCTAGCGGATCAATGCAGAGATCGAGGATATAAACACGGCATGAATTAAACACTGCCTAAATTCAAACAACACATCACGTGTCCAACCAGAGACAATAATATCTTGGACCACTGCTACACAACAATAAAGGACGCATATCGCTCTGTCCCCAGAGCAGCTTTAGGACTCTCTGACCACTGCCTGGTTCATCTTTTACCAACTTACAGACAAAAACTTAAAACTGCTAAGCCAGTGATAAGGACTGTAAAGAGATGGACTGTCGAAACGGAGAGGGCTCTTCGAAGCCTGTTTCGATTGCACTGATTGGAGTGTTTTTGATGCTGCCACTACGGATCTGGACGAGCTCACAGAGACTGTAACATCATACATCAAGTTTCTGTGAGGATATGTGCATCCCTACCAGGACTTATTTAAGATACAACAATGATAAGCCCTGGTTCACACCAAAACTCAGACAGCTTCGACAAGCCAAAGAGGATGCTTTCAAGAGCGGGGACAGGATCGTGTACAATCAGGCCAAAAACACACTGACGAAGGAGATTAGAGTGGCTAAGAAGAGCTACGCTAAAAAGTTGGAGAACCAGTTTTCTGCCAACGATCCTGCAACAGTGTGGAAAGGCCTGAAAGATATCACGAATTACAAAACACCATCCCCCAGCACTGAGGCAAATCAAAAGCTTGCAGACGAACTGAATGAGTTCTACTGCAGATTTGACACCTCCGGACATTCACCCCACACCCGCACTGACCACCTCTATACCCAGCCATCAACACCTCCAGGAATCCCCCTCTCCTCCCCCCCCGCACTTCAGATCAGTGAAGACAATGTGCGCCAGGTCTTTAAAAAACAAAAGAGGAGGAAAGCACCAGGACCCAGACGGTGTGTCACCAGCCTGTCTGAAAACCTGTGCTGACCAGCTGGCACCTATCTTCTCTATGATCTTCAACAGGTCACTGGAGCTCTGCAAAGTACCATCATGCTTTAAGAGCTCCACTATCATCCCCATCCCAAAAAAAGCCCAAAATCACAGGACTAAATGACTACAGACCCGTGGCATTAACATCTGTGGTCATGAAGTCATTTGAAAGACTGGTGTTGGCGTATCTGAAGGACATCACTGAACCCCTGCTGGACCCTCTGCAGTTTGCCTACAGAGCAAACCGGTCTGTGGATGATGCAGTCAATATGGGACTGCATTATTCTCTACAACATCTGGACAGACCAGGGAATTATGTGAGGATTCTGTTTGTGGACTTCAAGTTCAGCGTTCAACACCATCATCCCACCACTGCTCCAGAACAAACTCACCCAGCTCTCTGTTCCTAGCTCTGTCTGTCAATGGATCACCAACTTTCTCACTGACAGAAAACAGCTAGTCAGAATTGGCAATATAACATCCAGCAGCCGTACCATCAGCACTGGTGCCCCCCAGGGATGTGTTCTCTCCCCACTGCTCTTCTCTCTGTACACCAATGACTGCACCTCTAATGACCCTTCGGTTAAACTCCTAAAGTTCGCAGACGACACTACTGTGATCGGCCTCATCCAGGGATGGTGAAGAATCTGCGTACAGACAGGAGGTTGAGCAGCTGGCTGTCTGGTGCAGTCTTAACAACCTTGAGCTCAGCACGCTCAAAACAGTGGAGATGATCGTGGACTTCAGGAGGAACCCACCTACACTTCCCCCACTCACCATCATGAACAGCACTGTGACTACAGTGGAGTCATTCAGGTTCCTGGGTACCACCATCTCTCAAGACCTGAAGTGGGACAATCACATCGACTCTGTTGTGAAAAAGGCCCAGCAGAGGCTGTACTTCCTTCGTCAGCTGAGGAAGTTCAACCTGTCACAGGAGCTGCTTGTTCAGTTTTACTCATCCATCATTCAGTCTGTTCTCTGCACTTCCATAACTGTATGGTTCAGCTCAGCCACAAAAACTGACCTCCGGAGACTACAACGGATAGTCCGGACTGCTGAAAGAATTATCGGTTCTACCCTGCCCACTCTTCAAGAACTATACTCCTCCAGAGTGAGCAAAAGGGCTCACAAAATCACTCTGGACCCCTCACACCCAGCACACTTTCTTTTTGAACTGCTACCCTCTGGCCGACGCTTTAGATCATTAAAGACCAGAACAGCCAGACACCAGAACAGCTTCTTTCCTCAGGCCATCAGCCTCACGAACAGTTAAACGTTCTCCTCACTGTGCAATAATATATGTGCAATACTTAATTTATGTATGTGAATTGTATGTTATTGTATGTGAATTGTATGTTATCTGTATGTATGTATGTATGTATGTATGTATGTATGTATATGTAACTATGTATGTATGTAAACTGAAAGCTCTGTCACTAAGACAAATTCCTTGTGTGCGTAAGCATACTTGGCAATAAAGCTCATTCTGATTCTGATTCTGATGAGTAGAGACAAGTTTGGAAAATGACAGTGATGAACTGTCTCAAAAATGAATGGTACTTCTGAAATAGAGTGGGAGGTGGTGGCTTAGTGGTTAAGGTGTTGGCCTCTGGACCAGAAGATCGCAGGTTCAAACCCCATAACCACCAAGCTACCACTAATAAGGCCCTTAACCCTCAATTGCTCAGTTGTATGTCACTCTGGATAAGGGCGTCTGCCAAATGCTGTAAATGTAATGTAAATATGGCAATATTTTGGCTTGAGGAGAAAAGACGTGTCGCAAGCGTTTGTACTGTTTAAGTCGTGCAGCAAAACTGTCGTCACGTCGAGAGGAAATACAACTAATCTACACAACCACAGGGAGCGATATGAAGATCTCCCAAAGTGTAAAGACAAAACTAAAAATGTGTCCATTGTTTTTAGCCGGTGTTTCAGGCATGCCGCTGTTGTGTGTGCGCCCCACGTGCCTCCCTGTTCAACAACGGGTTCGTTTGAAGTGCTGGAATGAATTAGTCGTGCTGTAGTTGTATCTTTACTTAGTCCCTTTAGTTGCCACAAACATTGGACAGATTTTACAGCGGGCTTTGGCTTGTTGAACGTCTGAAGTTGAAAACCTGAACAATTTCCATCCACCTGATGAAACCGCGTCTATCTATATTGGATTTGACGGTGAATGCAGGTGCTGGCGGGAATTTATTCATGTGGTTGAATACATGAGAATACATGGGAGAATACAATTATTTGCGGGACTCCCAAAAAATGGTTATTAAAAATTATATTATATATAATATATAGCCGCGGGGCACGGTGGCTTAGTGGTTAGCACATTCGCCTCACACCGCCAGGGCCCGGGTTCTATTCCCGTCTCGGCCATGTGTGTGTGGAGTTTGTGCATGTTCTCACCGTGCCTCAAGGAGGTTTTTCTCCGGGTTCTCCGGTTTCCTCCCGGTCCAAAAACATGCACGGTAGGTTGATTGGCACCTTGGAAAATTGTCCCTAGTGTATGAATGTGTGTGTGTGTGTGTGTGTGCCCTGCGATGGGTTGGCATTCCATCCAGGGTGTATCCTGCCTTAATGCCCATAGACGCCTGAGATAGGCACAGGATCCCCGTGACCCGAGGAAAGATCGGATATAGCGCTAGATGAATGAATGAATGAATATAAAATATATAAAATACAAAGAAACAAATAAACTTATGAATCTACTGCAAAAAGTGCAAAAAAAAAAAACAATGTCAACTAAAATGAAAATAAATGACATACAGGTACATGGTCAGGAGCGACTAAAATGTTGCCTGCTAGAGAAAGTAACATTTATGCATGAACAGGCGCGACAAAACTTAAATATTGCGGGTGGGAGAAGGAAAAAAATGTTCTAATCAGCTAATTTAGCCTGAACACCTGCAAAGGGTTCCTGAGCCTTTATATGGTCTCTCAGTCTGGATCAGTAGGAAACAATCATGGGAAATCATGCTGACCTGACAGTTGTGAAGAAAACCACCATTGACACCCTCCATAAGGAGGGAAAGAATCAAAAGATAATTGCAAAAGAAGTTGAAGGTTCCCAAAGTACTGTATCAACGCATATTAATAAAAGGTTGTGCGGAAGAAAAGGGCGCACATGCAGCAGAGATGACCGCTGTATGCCTGGAGAGGATTGCCATGAAAATGCCATTCAAAATTGTTGTGGACTTTCACAAGGAGTGAACTGATGCTGACAATTTTCCAGAAGCACCTTCCCACATTGCCAAAGGCATCCAAAACCATCAACTCACTTGATCAGAACCCCATAGAGAACCAAGTACTGAGTGCTTATACTTTTCAGAGGTCCAATATTGTTCCATGCACCATCCTTGTTTTATTGACTGCATGTAATAATCTAATTTTCTGAGATAGTGTATTTGGGGTTTTCATGAGCTTTAAGCCATAATCATCTCAATTATTACAAATCACAACTTGAACTATACCTGTATATACAGTCATGTGAAAAAATTAGGACACCCTTTGAAAGCATGTGGTTTTTTGTAACATTTTTAATAAATGGTTATTTCAATCTCAGTTTCAACAATACAGAGAGATTAAAGTAATCAAACTAAACAATGAAAACTGAAGAAAAGTCTTTTCAAGATCTTCTGTAAATGTCATTCTACAAAAATGCCTATTCTAACTGAGGAAAAAGATAGGACACCCTCACATGTATTCCCTCTTAAATTGGCTCAGATCTCACACAGGTATATCACACCAGGTACACATAACTAGTCGATCGTTACTCTGCATGTTGAATGAGGCTTGCCCTATTTAAACCTCAGACATTTAGTTTGGTGTGCTCCTGACTGTTGAAGTGAGAGTGAGCACCATGGTGAGAGCAAAAGAGCTGTCAGAGGACTTCAGAAAAAAGATTGTAGCAGCCTATGAGTCTGGGAAGGGATTTAAAAAGATCTCAAAAGATTTTGAAATCAGCCATTCCACTGTCCGGAAGATAGTCTACAAGTGGAGGGCTTTCAAAACAACTGCCAACATGCCCAGGACTGGTCGCCCCAGCAAGTTCACCCCAAGAGCAGACCGCAAGATGCTAAAAGAGGTCTCCAAAAACCCTAAAGTGTCATCTGGAGAACTACAGCAGGCTCTGGCTACTGTTGATGTAGAAGTACATGCCTCTACAATCAGAAAGAGACTGTACAACTTTAACTTGCATGGGAGGTGTGCAAGGAGGAAACCTTTGCTTTCCAAGAGAAACATCAAGGCCAGACTGACATTTGCCAGAGATAAAGTTGACAAAGACCAGGACTTCTGGAATAATGTTCTTTGGACAGATGAGTCCAAAATTGAATTATTTGGACACAACAGCAGAGGACATGTTTGGCGTAAACCAAACACAGCATTCCAAGAAAAGAACCTCATACCAACTGTGAAGCATGGAGGTGGAAGTGTCATGGTTTGGGGCTGCTTTGCTGCAGCAGGACCTGGTCAGCTCACCATCATAGAATCCACCATGAATTCTACTGTGTATCAGAAGGTGCTTGAAGAACATGTGAGACCATCAGTTAGAAAATTAAAGCTGAAGCGGAACTGGACCATGCAACATGACAATGACCCAAAACATACTAGTAAATCAACCAAAGATTGGCTGAAAAAGAAGAAATGGAGAGTCCTGGAATGGCCAAGTCAAAGTCCAGATTTGAATCCCATTGAGATGCTGTGGGGTGACTTGAAAAGGGCTGTACGTGCAAGAAACCCCTCAAACATCTCACAGCTGAAAAAGTTCTGCATTGAGGAGTGGGGTAAAATTTCCTCAGACCGATGTCGGAGACTGGTAGATGGCTACAAGAACCGTCTCACTGCAGTTATTTCAGCCAAAGGAGGTAACACTCGCTATTAGGGGCAAGGGTGTCCTATCTTTTTCCTCAGTTAGAATAGGCATTTTTGTAGAATGACATTTACAGAAGATCTTGAAAAGACTTTTCTTCAGTTTTCTTTGTTTAGTTGGATTATTTTAATCTCTCTGTATTGTTGAAACTGGAGATTAAATAACCATTTATTAAAAATGTTACAAAAAAACCACATGCTTTCAAAGGGTGTCCTAATTTTTTCACATGACTGTACAGTGGCAAGAAAAAGTATGTGAAACCTTTTGGAATTTCATGGTTTTCTGAATAAATTTGGTCATAAAATGTTATCTGATCTTCATCTAATTCATTGGTATTGACAAACACAATGTGTCTAAAAATAATAACACCAAAAAAATCCAATCTTTCTTGTCTTTAATGAACACAATCATTCATCATTCAAAATGGCAGTGGAAAAAGTAAGTGAAACCTTGAGTTAATGACCTCAAAAAAGCTAATTGGAGCTTAATTGGTTTTAGCACAACCTGGAGTCTTGTTAAGATAATAAGTTTGGAGGTGTGGACTACAGATACTTTGACTGATAAAAAACCCCTCAAACCTTTGGAGTTTGCTCTGCACAAGAAGAACATGATGATGTGAGCCATGCCTCGCCAAAAAGAGCTTTCAGAGGACCTACGATCAAGAATTGTTGATTTACATGAAGCTGGCGAGGGTTACAAAGTTATTTCAAAGACTTTAGAAATTCACCAGTCTACAGTTACGGCAAACAATCTACAAATGGAGACAATTTGGGACTGTTGCTTACTCTACCTAGAAGTGGGCGTCCCGTCAAAATGACACCAAGAGCACAACGAACACTCATCAATGAGGTAAAGAAACAACCCCGAATGACAGCCAAAGATTTGAAGGCATCATTGGAACTTGCTAACATATCTGTTCATGAGTCTACAATACGTAAAACACTGAACAAGCAGGGTATCCACGGCAGGACACCGCGAAGGAAGCCGCTGCTTACTAAAAAGAACATTGCTGCACGCCTTAAGTTTGCAAAAGAGCACATTGACACTCCACAGCGGTATTGGCAAAATGTTTTGTGGACTGATGAAACTAAGATTGAACTATTTGGAAAAAACACACAGCACTACATCTGGCGTAGAAAGGACACGGCATATCGTCATGAAAACATCATCCCAACTGTAAAGTATGGTGGAGGAAGCATCATGATTTGGGCCTGCTTTGCTTCATCAGGGCCGGGCCAGCTTGTAATCATTGAGGGAATGAAGATGAATTCCCAAGTATATCAGACAATTCTTCAGGATAATGTGAGAATGTCTGTACATCAGCTGAAACTGTGTAGAAAGTGGGTGATGCAACAGGACAACGACCCAAAACACCGGAGCGAGTCCACAACAGAACGGCTTCAGAAAAACAAAATCCGCCTTTTGGAGTGGCCGAGTCAGAGCCCAGACCTCAACCCAATAGAGATGCTATGGATTGACTTGAAGAGGGCCATACACATGAGACGTCCAAACAATATGACCGAGCTAAAGCAGTTCTGCCAGGAAGAATGGGCTAAAATTCCTCCTCAGCGATGTGCAGGTCTGATCCACAGCTACAGGAAGCGCCTGGTTGAGGTTATTGCTGCCAGGGGGGGTCAACCAGTTATTCATTCTAAGCTTTCACTTACTTTTTCCACTGCCATTTTGAATGTTGAATGATTGTGTTCAATAAAGACAAGAAAGATTGGATTTTTTTGGTGTTATTATTTTTAGACACATTGTGTTTGTCAATACCAATGAATTAGATGAAGATCAGATAAACATTTTATGACAAATTTATTCAGAAAACCATGAAATTCTAAAAGGTTCACATACTTTTTCTTGCCACTGTATATATAGAGGATATAATTAATCAATCTTACACAAAGCTTCCGCAAAGAACAAAAACTTATTCCTAGTGTTGGGGGGAGCGTTCACGAAGCAGCATGTTTGTTTGATATATTTGACACATTTTCATTTATTCAGCTTCATGCAGTCTGCTGTAAGCATTTTAAAACACAGTTAACATACCAGTCCTTCCGCGTCTCCTACCGTAGTCACAGTGAATCCAAGCGCTACATGTACTTTGTCATATTTTTTAAAGCGGAGTTCGAGCCTCTGTATCACCTGCCTTTGGGTCCTTGAAGAAGGCCCTTAAACCTCAGTGCTCCAAGGACACTGCACTCTGACCCCAGCTTCCAAAAAAAAATCAAGCTGGGATATGTGAAGAAAAGAATTTCACACTGTGCTGTAATGTATATGTGACGAAGGCTATTCTATACTGCATCTTCCAGATAAAGTTTTCAAAGCATACTGGGGTTTCAAGGTGTGCTGTTCAAGCTCCTTTAAATAAGCACAAAGAACAGACAACATTGAGGATCTTGGATGCAGTGGTCGGCCATGGAAACTTGCAGCAGATAAAAGACAAATCAAGCTTTTTACCCTTTAAAATTGGAAGATGTCCAGCAGTACCATCAGCTCAGATAAACAAAGGCTCAAACAGGAAGCTCCGGTTCAGAGGGAGGTCGCGCGCTGGACAGACCAAATCGGTGGCCGCGTTACAGGACGCACTGGGACTGGGACATGTTCACACATCTCCGGTACGCCAATCTCGGGACTGTCCGGAGAACGTTTCCCATCTGGCCAAACAACGCTCTGAGACTCACATGCCGAAGGGGCGTCATACAACGTCCGGAAGGCGGTGAAAGAGGCGAAGCAGCGCTACGGGAGGAAACTTTTATGGAGCATGTAGGAACAAGGCCAAGCGACAAGTGTGCACACAAACATAGGACCTTCATCATCTCCGACACTGAAACGGAAACACGTTCATCATCTCCGAACATAGGTGCAGGGAAAAATGGCAGGAGGTGCTCTGGACTACATGATGAATCCTGCTTCCCTCAAAATTCACATCAGTGGTGATGAAGAGTTTTGAACGGCTGGTCAGAGACTTCATCATCTCCTCACTACACAACACCCTGAATATTTTGCTGTAGCAGAAGGAAGTTTGTTCATCGAAGTTGGACTGGAGAGCAGTACAGCTCTAACTCCATCTAAACACTACACCAGGCTGGACACTCTGCTCAGTACAATAATGAGTGTCTGCAGGCAATGGGAGCCATCTTCACCTGAGACATCCAACGTCCACCACCATGCTTTGCACAGTTGTGAGCATCTCCATGGTCAGGAGACCCAGCCTGGAGGTTCTTTGAACGTTTGGAGTGGTGAAAAAGGCCCGACAGCGTCTCTACCATCTCAGCATTTCAGCTCAGGAACTTTACTCCTGAATGGAGTTGGATACCACAACCTTTGGGAACAGCACCGTGAAGGACAGACGAGCCCTCAGGATTAGCTGATGAGGTTCTCATTAGAACTGAGGGTGGTGCGTTCAAATACAGGCAGATTCTTCTACCCGCAGGCAATGCATAATGCCGTCACATCAGGAAGTATTTTGGGGGTATGATTGTCCTCAAAATTGTTCTGCAGCAGGACAACGATTCCATTAAGAACTATCTTCAGTATAAAGAAGATCAAGAAGTGTGCACACAAACATGGCAGGTGGAAAAATGGCAGGAGGTGCCTGGACACAAAATTTTGAATATTTTGCTGTAGCAGAAGGAAGTTTGTTCTGAACTGGAGAGCAGTACAAGTGTGCATGTCACATCAGGGATTTTGGGGGTATGATTGTCGTTTGGAAAATGTTCTGCAAGACAACGAGTTGGATATTTGTTCAGAACTATCTTCAGTATAAAGAAGATGAAGTGAGTACAGGCATCTGGAACAACCCAGAAGTTCCAATTGTTTTGCAGAACATCTGAAACTAATTACGTATAAGTTCGCGAAGATGATGGAACAAACAACCAGCCAGAAGGATGTGGGAACGAGTTCCACCAAACTGTGTGTGAGGAACAAACAACCAGACGAGTGTAACTAAAAGAATTGCTACTCTTTTGAAGACAAAGTGTGATATTTGATTTAAGTTTGATTTCTCTTTTGTTCATTCATTGCATTTTGTTCATTGATGAAAATCACTTTACTTTTTTTTTACTTTACTTTTTGAAAGCATTCTTTGTTTATAGCATTTTTTTCACACCTGTCCAAAACTGTGTGTAAAAAAAAAAAAAAAAAAAATATATATATATATATATATATATATATATATATATATATATATATATATAAAACTTTTAAATGATTCTGAATTATTTCTTAGGATATTTCCTAGGCATACCTGATCTAATGTCATGGTCCAGGTCCTCGACTTTTACAATAGCATTTTCAATTCCATGTTTAGTGTTTTTATCCCTGATCACACCTTTTATGCCTCTGTGTACCTGAAAGAGCCAGACAGATCAGTGCATGAGTCACAGTGTGAGGCTTGTTATCTGTGTAATGTAGTATGGTCAGGTAGCAAAATGAAACTAACCTGCTCCATATAGAGTAGAAGAGACTCCTTGTTATTCTCCCATTCAACAGGTAGCTCAATTGCATGAGGGAATTTATCACAGGATAACTCTACAGTCACCTCAAAGCAATTAGTGTGCAAGTAGCTGAAGTCATTCATGCCTGCAAACACAGGGACTTTACATTTATGGCATTTAGCAGAAACCCTTATTCAGAGTGACTTACAAATAAGTAGTTGAGGATTAAGGGCCTTTCTCAAGGGCCCACTAGCTTGGTGGTGCTGGAATTTGTACCAACGACCTTCAACCTTACCAATGAGTTACTACTTCCCCATTAACCCGATCTTACAAGGAACAGTGTGGTATATGAATATAATGTGCTATTAAACTGTGAATAAAATAACTACTACTTATTTGATTTGTTTCCTTACTTCCTGGAACAGTGTGCCAATCAGCTCCGTTAATAATATTGTTATAACGCTGGAAGTCCTCAAAATGACACATTCGGCGGTCAGGGTTGGACATCACCAGATTGCTGGAAGCATAAACATTGGCCAGCCAGCGAAAGAACTCATTATCTGCAGTAGGTGTGTCCTGGCGGGGGATCCAGTCACGTGTGCAGTCAAATGGGTACGTGACCACTAGCTCTCCACCATGCAGATTTGCACTCAAAACAAATGGAATGTACTGCATCCAGTTTATTACAGCTCGTGTCTCTGGAGCAACCTTTCACACAACCAGAAAAGAATATATTGCATAATTAAAAGAATGAAATATACTAGATATGTAACCCCTAAATGAACTACAAGCAATACATTATTATACATGTTAGAATGTGCATATATAAATACTTTGGAATCTGAAACTAAAAACTAAAAATCTGAAACTAAACTATCAAGATTTGGAAAAGCTTTAGTCATAATCTTTGAAAATGTATAATTTGTTAAAGTAGCAGCATTGAACCCAATAATTAATTGTAAAAGAAATTTCTCAAGATTTGTTTTGTGTTCTACTCCATGCTGTGTTTCTTCCTCATCTGTTATTCTTGTAGGAGGCCTCAGTGCAGGGAGGATTTTTAGGAAAGGAAGTACTCACATTCTTTAAAGATGTGTGCGACCCTGACTCCCTATCATGTGTTCATGGTGTACATACTTCTGTGTGTTCCAGAGTTGCAAAAAGCAAAACCAGCTTTTTGCTTTTTTTCCTGCAGCTTTGTGTTGTTTATGAAATAAAATCTGTTCTGTATTTGTACTCCTATGAATTGTGGCATCTATCTATCTATCTATCTATCTATCTATCTATCTATCTATCTATCTATCTATCTATCTATCTATCTATCTATCTATCTATCTATCTATCTATCTATCTATCTATCTATCTATCTATCTATCTATCTATCTATCTATCTATCTATCTATCTATCTATCTATCTATCTATCTATCTATCTACATGCCATTACACATTATGCATCATTGATATACTGTACATTTTGTATTATTTTCATTGCTTATGTTCTTTGTGTGACATTTAAATGACTATGTATAATAATTCAGGATGTATAATTTCACAGAAAAGCGATTGTAGTTTATACATACTGTGGCTTCAGTTGAGGTGTAGAATTTTGGCATGGGGATGTAGTGGTTGCTGACTTTTTTTTTATCAGTTGCCAGCTCCTGAGCATCCCACATGATGTTGTTGAGGTCGGGGAAGTTATGGTTCATGTCAATGCCCTCATAGCTGTAGCGACCTAAAGCCCAACCAGAAAGCTCAGAGCCCTAAAAAAAAAACAATCCACGCATTGATTATTGAAATGGATTGCTTCCGTTTAATATTTTGTAATATATTCTGAACATTCTAATGTCAATAAATACAAGGTTTAATGCAATGTCTGAATTATGAGACTGTATTCTTTCAACATTATGAGTAAGTAGAATAAGTAAAGGAGCTGTGTAAAACTAATCTTTTTCTAAGATTTTAGTAGCTTAGAATAACAAACTAAACATTTATTTGATCTCTGGAGAATCAGTTATGGATTTGGCACAACGGAACATAGTCTCTCTTTCCTTTAGTAACAAGGCTTTAATAACTTATTTTGATTCAAAATGATAAATGTGGGAGGCACGGTGGTTTAGTGGTTAGCACGTTCGCCTCACACCGCCAGGGTCCGGGTTCGATTCCCATCTCGGTCGTGTGTGTGTGTTGAGTTTGCATGTTCTCCCCATGCCTCAGGGGTTTTTCTCCGGGTTCTCCGGTTTCCTCCCGGTCCAAAAACATGCACGATAGGTTGATTGGCACCTTGGAAAATTGTCCTTAGTGTATGAATGTGTGTGTGTGTGTGTGTGTGTGTGTGTGTGTGTGTGTGTGTGCCCTGCGATGTGTTGGCATTCCATCCAGGGTGTATCCTGCCTTAATGCCCATAGACGCCTGAGATAGGCACAGGCTCCCCGTGACCCGAGGGAAGATCGGATAAAGCGGTAGAAGATGAATGAATGAATGAATGATAAATGTGGTGGAATTCTGCATTTGGCAGCAAACATGGTTATCTGCCCAACCCAATTTATAGAGTGGTTTGATAAACTGCCTGTTAATAGTTCAAAAGATGTACCAACCATGAAATAATGCCATGATGATTTGATAGTACAAGTTATGATAGAAAATATGGAATAGTATCACGTCAAGAAATTTTACCTTCTCATATGCTGCCTCATATCCATCAGGGTTGAAAGATGGTAAAAGGTGGATACGTGTATTTTTCACCAGCTGAACTATTCGCTGATTGCCCCTTTTGTATTCGAGGCAAAGATACTGCATAAGATTCAGCACCAGTTCCCGACCCAAAGCCTCATTTCCGTGCATTCCTGCAACGTAGCGGAACTCTGGCTCTCCTATGAGTATTGCACAATTAAAGGATTAGAAGTTTGGAAATGTTCTCAATTGTGACATGAAACTACAAAACATTCTGGATATTTTTTTTGTTCAAGAAAATCATTATTCCTCATCATTATAATCACAAATTCTCTTATTTCCTATAGAACATCCAGTGTCTACCCTGGCTCCTGAGTGTATTTACTTACTTACCGATAATGAAAACCAGATGACAAAAATGTGTCACATGGAAACTGAAATTGTCTAAAAAATATCTGGCTTAAAAGTACACAGTAAAAGTTGTTATCAGTATTCTGTATATGAGAGGAAAGAAATAGGCATCCTTTATAAAAACATTACAATCTGAATGATGGTTATTAAGGAATGCATGTGTGATCTGCTGGAAGGGTTGTATATTAGCCACTAGGCTGCACTGTAACAAAAACATTCTAATAAAATGGCCTATAACAGCATATAGCTCACCCAGTTCGTGTTTCCCGGGGTTGTCTGAAATCTCCATGACATAGAGTTTAAGTCCAGTGTAACTTCTTCCAATTGTATAGATACGTGTAATATCAGGACACTCATAACTCACGGCCTTCAGTAACTATACAGATCATTTTAACTTCATCAGTATGCCAGCCTTTGCAGGATTACATAATGAGCTGTAATAAAAAAAAGGAATACAAAATTCAGACTTGTATCCCTATAAGGAAGAAAAAAACTTACCTTTCTCATCTCCACATAATTATGGTGTCTAAAGTCTAACCTATCAGTAGAACCCCTCGCTGTCTCCGAGGTGTACTGGTTGTTAGGGTCTATACACACAAAAATATAAAAGATATCAAATAGACGAATATTAGTTTTCAATCATTATTCTTGACCATTGCCGTGTTGGTGTGAAACTGAACCTGGCATGGGGCAGCCCAGGATTTCAGCTCTAAGACAAATAGTGCCATTACTGAACCAGCTCTGAGGGTTAATGCGAATATACTGAGCCACTGTAGGTTCAGGAAAAAGAGCCAGCACAGGAGTCACCTGGTCCTGACTCCCAACAAACACCTATACATAGACATGCATAAAATAACAAGTTGGTGGAATGACTTCTGTGACTACTGTTGCTTAAATATGCAGTATTTATAATTCTTATACTAGTATCCATCATACTTACTACTTCTTGTGATCCATTCATGCAAGGGTGCCATGCCACCGAGTCATTGCTGAATTGCACCTTATACTGGGTAACCCAGTGCAAGCTGCTCACACACACACACACACACACACACACACACATATATTTTTGATGTTGATCTCCATTCCAAATTGTGGAATTGGGAATATGAAAAAGTTCATAATGACCTCCAGATGGAGCTTCTTCCCTGCAGAATGACCCCAGTGAAGAGTGTTTGTCGGAGAGAATCAAACTGCAACCACTGCTCTTTATCCTCCAGTCCAGCACACCATGCTCCATCATACTCATCTCCATCCTCTAGGCCTGACTACACACCAGTTATAAGCCTTTACAATTCAGTGTCAGACTACATACCCTTTAATGTTGCATAATAAAAACTTTTTAACCAGCAAATAAAGAAATATTATACCGTATGGTGCATTGATTTTACATTGAAGGCAACTGTAGGTGCTGAATTCATATGCCTATTAATATATGATTAATTTTCCACATGTAGGATGACCTGTATGTTGAGGCGTCCTCTGTGGGGGCCTAAACCACTACTCAAAGATGACGAAGCCTGTAGCTGGTAATCAGATACTCTCAGCGACTCTAAACCCACTGGTGGACAGTCTGTAAAGGGAGAGGGAAACAGAGCAAAAGCATCCATGCAGAAAGGGAGAAAAGGGGAGTAAGGAATCAGAAACATTTAGTCATTACTTAGACGCTATACAGAGACAGCTGCAAGGTTTCAATCTTTAATTGGAAATTGAAAAAACAAAGAATGCTATTTCTAAAATTGGTTTGTATATTTTCCCAACATATATTAGCATAGATGTGAATGATTTTCTCAGTACCTAAATAAAACAGCATTCAAATAAACAAAGAAGTATTTTTGTGCTTTGAATTACTGTTGGTAACTGACTTGGTTTTACACTTGATAATGGTGTAAAACTCTGCATAAAAGTGCAGCCACATTTTGTTTTAAACATGTTTTTGCTTGCACAATGGATTTAATGGATGATTACTTCCTAACATGCACAGACACACTGCAAGATATCACTTTGTAATTTATGTGATTGCTGAAAAGTCTTTTTACATCTCTTTAAGTCCTCCAATACCATTAAAGTTCTCTGTACAACAAAGACAGGGACAATAAAATAAAACATTTCTCACGTTACAGATTATAGTATGCTTAATAATATGTATTGTACACTATGTATTAGACCAGATACGGGTCATTTATTAACAGATTCTTAGTATGAATATAACAGAAGACGATGAATCGTTTGTATTAATTTTATAGACTATTTCAGGGCAATTCAGGGTGCACCAAACTGTATTAATAAATATATCAAATCGCATATCAATCACACAAGATTGCTGCATAAATAAAATAATGTAAAATAAGCAGTTTTTCACTTGCCAGCTTTAGTTATGTGTCCATTGTCCGACTTTTCCTTCTGCATCTTAGAGACTTTCTGCCCTGTACCTTCCACTGCAGGCGTCATGGCGCGCTCCAAAACACTGCCATTCTCACCACTGTAACTATGAGGTGTTGTTAAAAATAATTCCGTAGATTTAAAAGTCACGTTGCTCACACTGTTTCTCCATCTCTCTTTTTGAAAGGACATAATGAGTCCAAAATGTACCAGCAGCAGCAGAAGCTGCAGCAGGGTTGCCAGATCGACGCACGCACCTCGACCGAGCATTGTGACTCTGCAGCAACTTTTTGGCCACACAAGTACTTTTAAAGCCAAAAGACCACAGAAGACCAACCCAGCAACACCATACCGTTCACTGTTACCGTACAGTGTGTAGTAGCTGAAATAGCTATAGTAGTCTCTCTCTCTCTCTCTCTCTCTCTCTCTCTCTCTCTCTCTCTCTCTCTCTCTCTCTCTCTCTCACACACACACACACGCACGCACGCACACACACACACGCACACACACACACACACGCACACGCACGCACACACACACACACACGCACGAACGCACACACACACACGCACACACACACACGCACGCACACGCACACACACACAAACACACATGAATAATTAGCAAAAAACTTGCATGAATCGTGTGAAACTAACGCTTTTGTGATTTTACATTTACATTTGTGGCATTTGGCAGACGCCCTTATCCAGAGAGACTTACTTACAACTGAGCAATTGAGGGTTAAGGGCCTTGCTGAAGGGCCCACTAGTGGTAGCTTGGTGGTTGTGGGGGTTTGAACCTGTGATCTTCTGGTCCAGAGGCCAACACCTTAACCACTAAGTTACCACCACCTCCCTTTATGGCCACTTTATGTCCATATTGTCTAATTTTTATATTTGAATTAAACAATAGCATGGGGAGGTGATATGCTAAAAAAGAAAATAGCCATAATAAGCCCTTGAGGGTGTAGAACAGACTTGGCCTGAGGAGAAGAGTGGTTCTTATACAAGATCCAGGGCATTTATTAATATACATTCTCATACATGTATGTTTCTTCTTATATTTTATGGAGTAGCAAGTAATGTCTCTTTTTGGTGTGTCTAAATTATTGAGAAGTTCTAACAGATTGAGAAGACAATATTTGTGTAGACATTATTTGCAATATTATTAAGTGACCTACTTACCCACACATATAAATACACAAAAGGAGACATACCTTTCTTAACTCCCTCACCCAAAACAAAAGCATAATCCAGACCCAATACAAACGGAATTCATTGTCAACAATACATTTTCATATTAAAAAAATGTCACTTAATTTTGTAAACCTATTAGAACATATGGTGTTTTTGTCCTTAACAGCAACAACAGAGACAAAGACTGTTATCTATTGAAAGGTGGCAAGATTCTGTAAACAAAGAGTAGATTGCTTTAACTCAAAAAAGTGTGTTTACTCATTAAACTTCCCAGTCGTCTCGCCAACAAAAGACAAAAGACGCCTACGTGTCACTCTATCCTCAGACACTTCCTCTTCCTTCAGATCCATGCTCTCCATCCAAACCTCTCTCCACAGCTCCTCCTGCTAATACATGCACACATTACAGTCCACTGACATTCTCATGGAAAGTCCCATTCAGAGCATTAACCCAGAAGTTACAGAACTAATTCCAGATACAGAAATCTCAAATATAATATGTGACTATATATAATTACAGACAAATCCAGAATTATTGGCACTTAAATAAAGAACTTGTAAAAAACAAACTGATATCCCAACCGTTTCTTTTCATTGTTATTAATTTGATAGGCATGAATGCTGCTTAGTTTGGTGTTAGGGATAGTTCCCAATATTGTGTGATCAATCTCTGTTGTTCTTTGTGAATTCCAATCTGGTGATCTTATTGCTGATGAGAGTGACTTGCATCTTGTGGTATGTCAGCTACATTTCTGCTCATACAGTTTTTTGATTGTGATATAAAATGTCATCAACTACTGTTGTTTTCCTTGGTTGACCATTTCAGCATCTGGTTATATAAGGGAGGTACTGGATATGATGAGACACATAACTACACAAAGGCAACATAAAATGTGTACAGGCAAGGACGATTCAATATTATATATATGCAAATTCAATATAAAATTTGTCATCGTCTCAAAGCAGCTTTACATAATACTTAATGGAACATAATATATAATGAGAAATGAAAATCAGTTTGGCTCTATCAGTTTAAGCTGAAGCGACGGTGACGAGGAAAAAAAAAAACTCCCTGAGAACAGGAAGAAAACATTGAGAGGAACCAGACTCAACAGAGAACCTCATCCTCATTTGTGTTGTTAGTTGTGTTTGTGGTTTGAGGATGTTTATTGTGTAGTGTAGAGTGTGTGCTTTCTTAAACAGGTAGTAGCAGCAGTATCAGAACCCCTGCTGACAATCATAAACTTTTCACTCAGCAGCGGGTTTGTTCCAAAATCTTAAACCACTAATTAAAAAACCTGACCTCGACCCCAGTAAGCTAGCAAACTATAGGCCGATATCAAACCTCCCCTTCATTTCAAAAATCTTAGAAAAGGTAGTTGCACAGCAGTTAAGTTCATACCTACTTAGGAATAACATACACAAACTTTACCAATCAGGATTTAGACCTCATCACAGCACAGGAGACAGCACTCGTCAAAGTAGTAAATGATCTTTTACTGGCCTCTGATCAAGGCTGTGTCTCTCTGCTGGTATTACTCGACCTCAGTGCAGCCTTTGACACCATTGACCATAAAATTCTCCTTCACAGATTAGAAAAGGTAGTAGGAATTAAGGGAACAGTCCTTGCCTGGTTCAGGTCTTATTTAACTGACCGCTACCAGTTTGTAGACTTAAATGGTGACTATTCTGCAGCATTCCCAGGTACAGTATGGTGTGCCACAGGGTTCGGTATTAGGCCCATTGCTCTTTCCCCTCTATATGTTTCCTTTGGGCAACTTAATTCGTAAATATGACATCAGTTTCCATTGTTACGCTGATGACACACAGTTATATGTCTCAGCTCGACCAAATGAAAAAAATCAGTTTAGTAAAGTTGAGTAATGTGTGAAAGCCATAAGAGACTGGATGTTAAGTAACTTCCTCCTACTTAATCCGGGTAAAACAGAGGTTCTAGTACTCGGACCACATGCAGCTAGGAGTGAAATATCAGACCAAACAGTAACTCTAGATGGTCTTTCTATCACACCCAGTACAACTGTAAAAGATCTGGGTGTGATTATAGATTCCAATCTCTCATTCGAAGCTCATGTAGATAATATTACCAAGATAGCATTTTTCCATCTCAGAAATATCGCTAAGATTAGGAATATATTGTCAATTAATGATGCAGAAAAACTAGTCCATGCTTTTATCACATCCAGGCTGGATTACTGTAATGCTTTACTGTCTGGATGTTCAGCACGGTGTATAAATAAACTTCAGTTAGTTCAGAACGCGGCAGCGAGAGTGCTCACTAGAACTAGGAGATATGAGCACATCACCCCTGTCCTATCCACACTGTACATCACCCCTGTCCTATCCACACTGTACATCACCCCTGTCCTATCCACACTGCACACATCACCCCTGTCCTATCCACACTGCACACATCACCCCTGTCCTATCCACACTGTACATCACCCCTGTCCTATCCACACTGCACACATCACCCCTGTCCTATCCACACTGCACATCACCCCTGTCCTATCCACACTGCACACATCACCCCTGTCCTATCCACACTGGTCACACTGCATCACCCCTGTCCTATCCACACTACACACATCACCCCTGTCCTATCCACACTGCACATCACCCCTGTCCTATCCACACTACACACCCTGTCCTACACCTCACCCCTGTCCTATCCACACTGTACATCAACCCTGTCCTATCCACACTGCACATCCACCCCTGTCCTATCCACTCACCCTGTCACACCCCCCCCCCACACTGTACATCACCCCTGTCCTATCCACACTGCACATCACCCTGTCCTATCCACACACACACATCACCCCTGTCATACCGTCCACACTGCACACATCACCCCTGTCCTATCCACACTGCCACACTGTCACATCACCCTGTCCTATCCACACTGCACATCACCCCCTGTCCTATCCACACTGCACACATCACCCCTGTCCTATCCACACTGCACATCACCCCTGTCCTATCCACACTACACACATCACCCCTGTCCTATCCACACTGCACATCACCCTGTCCATCATCCTAGGGTAACTGCATACACCCCACACACACACACATCCACACAGAGTTAGACGCTGTCATCCACACTGCCATCTCCACCACTGTCCTACATGTACATCACCCCTGTCCTATCCACACTGCCACATCACCCTGTCCTATCCACACTGCACATCAACCCCTGTCCTACACACACACCACACACACACCACACCACACACACACCCCTGTCCATCCACACTGCACATCACCCCTGTCCTATCCACACTGCACATCACCCCTGTCCTATCCACACACACACACACACACCACACACATACCCCTGTCCTATCCTATCCACACTGTACATCACCCTGTCATATCCACACTGCACATCACCCCTGTCCTATCCACACTGCATATCACCCCTGTCCCATATACACACACACACACAACACACACACACACACACACACACACATCACCACTGTCCTACCCACACTGCACATCACCCCTGTCATATCCACATCACATGCACATCACCCCTGTCCTATTCCCACACTGCACATCACCCCCGTCCTACCACACTGCACATCACCCCCTGTCCTATCCACACTACACATCACCCCTGTCCTACCCACACTGTCACACACTGTACACACCCCTGTCCTACCACACACTCACCCCTGCACATCACCCCTGTCCTATCCACACTGCACACAACTTCAATTCAATTAAATTTTATTTATAAAGCGCTTTTTACAATGTTGTCATCGTCCCAAAGCAGCTTTACATAATACTAATGTGTGAAAAGTGAAAATCAGTTTAGCACTAATTGTTTCTTGTTGAGCAAGCCGAAGCGACGGTGGCAAGGAAAAACTCCCTTGAGGAACAGGAAGAAACCTTGAGAGGAACCAGACTCAACAGAGAACTCATCCTCATTTGGGTTGTTAGTGTTGTGTGTGTGGTTGAGGATGTTTATTGTGTAGTGTGGAGTGTATTCAGCCGGGGGCGGAGTCACCAGGAGGTTCTGACAGGAACAGAGTGCAGAGGGGGGTGGATCACTGACAGCTCAGCAGTGGGACATGTAGCTCAACGGAGAGAGAGAGAGAGAGGGAGAGAGATAGAGAGAGAGAGAGAGGAGAGAAGACAGAGACAGAAAATTAAATGAGTGGTTAGTAAAGGTCATGGTTGCAGTATAGGAGTGTGATATATTTAGTGTCGAGTGCAGATGTGGACTCCGGCAGGATTAACTATAACAGCATAACTAAAAGGAGAATCAGAGGGAAAACACAGGACATGAGAGCTTCCTGATGTGTAAGCAAACAGTCACTCTCACCACCACAAACCTGAGTGATTAATGAGAGTGAGGCAGACAGCAACTAAACACACCAGATCACTATAATACTCAACATCCATGTGTCCCCCAGATCTACTCCTTTATCTAAGGCAGGACTATTCACTAAAAGCTTGGTTAAATAAGAAAGTTTTCACCCTGGACTTAAACACTGAGACTGTGTCTGATTCTCAAACATTAATCGGGAGGGAGTTCCATACCTTTGGGGCTTTGTAAGAGAAAGCTCCGCCCCCCGCTGTAATTTTCCTAATACAAGGTACTGACAGACAGCCTGCATCCACACTGATCAAGCAGGCGTGGTGGAACATAAGGCTAACAGTCAGTCAGGTACTGTGGGGACTGAGACCATTCACCCCTGCTTTATAAGTTAATAGTACATTTTAAATTCTATACGGAATTTCACATGGGAGCCAGTGCAGTATGGACATCACCCTGTCCTATCCACACTGCAATCACCCCTGTCCTATCCACACTAACACAATCAACCCCTGTCCTATCCACACTGTCCACCACATCAACCCCTGTCCTATCACACACACATCACCCCTGTCCTATCACACATGAAATACACATCACCCTGTCCTATCCACACTGTCACATCACCCCTGTCCTATCCACACTGTACATCACACCTGTCCTATCCACACTGTACATCACCCATGTCCTATCCACACTGCACATCACCCCTGTCCTATCCACACTGCAAATACACACATGTCACCCACCTGCACTGTCCTATCACCTGTCCTATCCCACACTGCACACACTACACATCACCCCTGTCCTATCCACACTACACACATCAACCCTGTCCTATCCACACACACATCACCCCTGTCCTATCCACACTGTACACACAACATCAACCCCTGTCCACCACACAGCTATCCACACTGTAAATCACCCCTTCCTAATCACCACTGTCCTATCCACACTGTCCTCACACACATCACCCCTGTCCTATCCACACTGCACACACTCACCCCTGTCCTATCCACACATCACATCACCCCTGTCCTATCCACACTGCACACATCACCCCTGTCCTATCCACACATCACACATCACCCCTGTCCTATCCACACTGTACACACCCCTGTCCTATCACTGTACTCACCCCTGTCCGATCACCCCTGTCCTATCCACACTGCACACATCACCCCTGTCCTATCCACACTGTCCACACTCACCCCCCCTGTCCTATCCACACTCACCCCTCACCCTGTCCCTATCCACTCCAACACCCCCCCCCTCTTCACCGCACCCTACCTGTTCTTACCCAATCACATCCCACCTTTGTCCGTACACTGTCCTCACCCTGTCCTATCCTCACACACCCCATCCACACTGCACATCACCCTGTCCTATCCACACTGTACATCACACCCTGTCCTATCCACACTCACCCCTGTCCTACACACTGTACACCCCTGTCCTATCCACACACACACACATCACCCCTGTCCTATCACCACATCACCTACACATCACCCCTGTCCTATACACACACTCACCCCTGCCTACACACTCACCCCCCTGTCCTATCCACACTGCACTGCACTCGCTCCCAGTGAAATTCCGTATAGAATTTAAAATATTACTATTAACTTATAAAGCACTGAATGGTCTCGCCCCACAGTACCTGACAGAACTATTAGAGCCTTATGTTCCACCACGCCTGCTTCGATCAAAGGATGCAGGCTGTCTGTCAGTACCACGTATTAGGAAAATTACAGCGGGGGGCGGAGCTTTCTCTTACAAAGCCCCAAAGTTATGGAACTCCCTCCCGATTAATGTTGGAGAATCAGACACAGTCTCAGTGTTTAAGTCCAGGGTGAAAACTTTCTTATTTAACCAAGCTTTTAGTGAATAGTCCTACCTTAGATAAAGGAGTAGATCTGGGGGACACATGGATGTTGAGTATTATAGTGATCTGGTGTGTTTAGTTGCTGTCTGTCCTCACTCTCATTAATCACTCAGGTTTGTGGTGGTGAGAGTGACTGTTTATTTACACATCAGGAAGATCTCATGTCTGTGTTTCCCTCTGATTCTCCTTTTTAGTGTATGCTGTTATAGTTAATCCTGCCGGAGTCCACGTCTGCACTCGACACTAAATATACACACTCCCATACTGCAACTATGATGATCTTAGGCTTATAACTGCACAGTTTGTACAGTGTAGTTGATCGTTTGGGTTACTAAGTTTCTGAATAAATGACATGCCAACTTCACAGTCTGAAAAATAAGAAGCTCTTTCTGATACCAAGCCACAACTTACAGCAGCTGAAATTTGTCTTGCATCTAGAATTGCACTAGGTTGTCCTAGTCATTAGACATGTTGATTTTTATTATTTGTGTGTGCTATAATGCTATTTGTGCTATATACAATGCTATAGTGTGACAATGCTATTTGGAGGGCCGATAATCTAACGAAGATTCATATCTAGAATACAGTTTATTTTAGTCTGAAAAAGGCTGCCACAATAATGAAGTGACGAGCTGCAGTTGAAGGCTGTGCAGAGCCTGAGTCACGTGATGTTAAGCGTGTGGCACGAGCGGTACTGGTGCTGGTTTTACCTAAATATTGTTATAGTGATATATATTGTATAGTGTATATTGTAAGTATAAGTAGAATATGCTGTGAAATGCATGCAAGGCTGAAGTAGACTTGGGTTTACAAGGAATCAGGTCTGAATATTAAATAATGATGAGAAGTTATTTATCTAAAAAGTGTTGTAGTGTTAAGCAAGAAATGAAAATTTATAAATGAAAAATAATAAAATTAATTATTAACATCCACAGATTACAGTTTGTCATAAATCACACCTTATAAAAATAGTCTTTATTTTATTGATCCACTTTATCCCAAAACATTTACATTTACATTTACATTTACATTATTTAGCAGACGCCCTTATCCAGGGCGACGTACAGGAAGTGCTTTAGGTCTCGATCTAAGGATAAGATTTATTCAAGAAAGGTTAATACAAACTCAAGTACACAAGAATAGACAGTTGCCTGTTTTTTTTTTTTTATAAACTCAGTTCAAGCATCACCTAGCGGCAAACTTGACAGGCATTACTGTAAATCAGAGATGCCCAAACTAATCAATTAAATTAGCCCCAAATAGTACATTAAATATGAGCATGAGAGTATTGTGTGTGTGTGTGTGTGTGGGTGGGGGGGGGGGGGGGGGGGGGGGGGTTATGGTTAGGGAGGGGGGGGGTAAGGCACAGGTTCATGTTTCTCATTACAAGTCATTGATATTATAAGTATACAGCTGTGTAACTATTCTAAATATTTTGTAGTATTTATTTCCTGCTCCCAAAGCAAGTTTAATGCAGTTAATTACAGAGCATCCTAACTTTAACAAATAGCTGTGTTTATCATTATACATGAATAGATTATTATATGTAAAATTATTATATTAGATTGAGTTTTATGTTTGTGCAATTTGTGATAGAAAATGAACTGTTATATGATGGACACCGTAAGCGTCCTATCAGCACGTAGATTCTCAGCGCCCAATCCGCGCACGGGGTGGGACTTTGGGACTTGAAGAGGAAGTACATGAACAGCTCCACCCACTGACGCATGGCGGCATCTCAGAGTGAGGGTGGAATCGATGTTCTTCCCCGCCATATAATGACATTCAGTTCTCTTCACTTTTCTTATAGCACGAGAGAAAAGAGAAGGTACGATTCCTTATTAAAACAGACGTAGCTAAAAGACACACTTTCATCAGTAAGCGAACCTTCCTTACTTATTTAGCCAAGGAGCTAACACACGTTAGCCAGTGTTTACATGTACAGGACCCAGGTAGGCTTTGGTTTATTTCAATTCGGCAGCTTAAATCATTTTAAAGTCTATCGATTAATTCAAATGTTGATAATGGTAATTGTTACGTGCTGCGGAATCTTCTAAAACTGAACTTGATTACTTCATCGTAGCCAGAAGTTAGTTTAGCGGATATGTTTTGAGAAACACACTCGGGTACAGAAGGACTGCCAGCTTGTATTTCAGTGAGACCACATTATAGAGAAGTACAACATTTATTAATTATTTTAGAACATTTACAGTAACTTCAGACTAGGCTTAGTAATAAAATTGTGAAATTCACAGTTTTTACAGTGAAAATGCAGTGTTCTGGCCTGAAGTGATAGTCATCTGAGGAGGGTTTTATTGATCTGATCATTGCTGAAACTTTGGGAATGATGCTGTTAAATGTGCCTGCTTTTTATAGATCTCACTGTACATTTTAACATGGACATAAATACATTTGTTATGGTTATGATGAAACCGGTATTACATTATCTGTCATCATATGGTATAGAGGGTTTGGACAAAATGAGTTTTCAGAAAGTATGGATTTTTTGTTCTTATTATTAAAATGATCTGAATATTGTTTAAATAATTTTAACAGTTCATATTAGGGCTGGGTATATCTAATATTAGCGAAAATATTGTAACAACTTTGACAATGATGTAAAACTTGGAATTTTTTTAAATGTTCAAATTTAACATACTTTCCGTAAATACCAAATGTACAATTACATTATTATATATATATATATATATATATATATATATATATATATAATATATATATTAATATATATATATATATTCTTAGTGCTGCTGCGCGATATTGGGAAAATATGCTATATGTTTTGAATAGCGCAATATCGATATTGTTTTGCGATCAAGCACTATAGAGAATATATATATATATATATTAATATATATATATATATATATATATATATATATATATAATATATATAGTGTGTAATTGTACATTTGGTATTTACGGAAAGTATGTTAAATTTGAACATTTAAAAAAATTCCAAGTTTTACATCATTGTCAAAGTTGTTACAATATTTTCGCTAATATTAGATATACCCAGCCCTAATATGAACTGTTAAAATTATTTAAACAATATTCAGATCATTTTAATAATAAGAACAAAAAATCCATACTTTCTGAAAACTCATTTTGTCCAAACCCTCTATACCATATGATGACAGATAATGTAATACCGGGTTTCATCATAACCATAACAAATGTATTTTCATGTCCATGTTAAAATGTACAGTGAGATCTATAAAAAGCAGGCACATTTAACAGCATCATTCCCAAAGTTTCAGCAATGATCAGATCAATAAAACCCTCCTCAGATGACTATCACTTCAGGCCAGAACACTGCATTTTCACTGTAAAAACTGTGAATTTCACAATTTTATTACTAAGCCTAGTCTGAAGTTACTGTAAATGTTCTAAAATAATTAATAAATGTTGTACTTCTCTATAATGTGGTCTCACTGAAATACAAGCTGGCAGTCCTTCTGTACCCGAGTGTGTTTCTCAAAACATATCCGCTAAACTAACTTCTGGCTACGATGAAGTAATCAAGTTCAGTTTTAGAAGATTCCGCAGCACGTAACAATTACCATTATCAACATTTGAATTAATCGATAGACTTTAAAATGATTTAAGCTGCCGAATTGAAATAAACCAAAGCCTACCTGGGTCCTGTACATGTAAACACTGGCTAACGTGTGTTAGCTCCTTGGCTAAATAAGTAAGGAAGGTTCGCTTACTGATGACAAGTGTGTCTTTTAGCTACGTCTGTTTTAATAAGGAATCGTACCTTCTCTTTTCTCTCGTGCTATAAGAAAAGTGAAGAGAACTGAATGTCATTATATGGCGGGGAGAAACATCGATTCCACCCTCACTCTGAGATGCCGCCATGCGTCAGTGGGTGGAGCTGTTCATGTACTTCCTCTTCAAGTCCCAAAGTCCCACCCCGTGCGCGGATTGGGCGCTGAGAATCTACGTGCTGATAGGACGCTTACGGTGTCCATCATATAACAGTTCATTTTCTATCACAAATTGCACAAACATAAAACTCAATCTAATATAATAATTTTACATATAATAATCTATTCATGTATAATGATAAACACAGCTATTTGTTAAAGTTAGGATGCTCTGTAATTAACTGCATTAAACTTGCTTTGGGAGCAGGAAATAAATACTACAAAATATTTAGAATAGTTACACAGCTGTATACTTATAATATCAATGACTTGTAATGAGAAACATGAACCTGTGCCTTACCCCCCCCCTCCCTAACCCTAACCCCCCCCCCCCCCCCCCCCCCCCCCCCCCCCCCCCCACACACACACACACACACAATACTCTCATGCTCATATTTAATGTACTATTTGGGGCTAATTTAATTGATTAGTTTGGGCATCTCTGATTTACAGTAATGCCTGTCAAGTTTGCCGCTAGGTGATGCTTGAACTGAGTTTATAAAAAAAAAAAAAGGGGCAACTGTCTATTCTTGTGTACTTGAGTTTGTATTAACCTTTCTTGAATAAATCTTATCCTTAGATCGAGACCTAAAGCACTTCCTGTACGTCGCCCTGGATAAGGGCGTCTGCTGCTAAATACTGTAAATGTAAATGTAAATGTTTTGGGATAAAGTGGATCAATAAAATAAAGACTATTTTTATAAGGTGTGATTTATGACAAACTGTAATCTGTGGATGTTAATAATTAATTTTATTATTTTTCATTTATAAATTTTCATTTCTTGCTTAACACTACAACACTTTTTAGATAAATAACTTCTCATCATTATTTAATATTCAGACCTGATTCCTTGTAAACCCAAGTCTACTTCAGCCTTGCATGCATTTCACAGCATATTCTACTTATACTTACAATATACACTATACAATATATATCACTATAACAATATTTAGGTAAAACCAGCACCAGTACCGCTCGTGCCACACGCTTAACATCACGTGACTCAGGCTCTGCACAGCCTTCAACTGCAGCTCGTCACTTCATTATTGTGGCAGCCTTTTTCAGACTAAAATAAACTGTATTCTAGATATGAATCTTCGTTAGATTATCGGCCCTCCAAATAGCATTGTCACACTATAGCATTGTATATAGCACAAATAGCATTATAGCACACACAAATAATAAAAATCAACATGTCTAATGACTAGGACAACCTAGTGCAATTCTAGATGCAAGACAAATTTCAGCTGCTGTAAGTTGTGGCTTGGTATCAGAAAGAGCTTCTTATTTTTCAGACTGTGAAGTTGGCATGTCATTTATTCAGAAACTTAGTAACCCAAACGATCAACTACACTGTACAAACTGTGCAGTTATAAGCCTAAGATCATCATAGTTGCAGTATGGGAGTGTGTATATGTAGTGTCGAGTGCAGACGTGGACTCCGGCAGGATTAACTATAACAGCGATACACTAAAAGGAGAATCAGAGGGAAACACAGACATGAGAGCTTCCTGATGTGTAAACAAACAGTCACTCTCACCACCACAAACCTGAGTGATTAATGAGAAGTGAGACAGACAGCAACTAAACACACCAGATCACTATAATACTCAACATCCATGTGTCCCCCAGATCTACTCCTTTATCTAAGGTAGGACTATTCACTAAAAGCTTGGTTAAATAAGAAAGTTTTCACCCTGGACTTAAACACTGAGACTGTGTCTGATTCTCCAACATTAATAGGGAGGGAGTTCCATAACTTTGGGGCTTTGTAAGAGAAAGCTCCGCCCCCCGCTGTAATTTTCCTAATACGTGGTACTGACAGACAGCCTGCATCCTTTGATCGAAGCAGGCGTGGTGGAACATAAGGCTCTAATAGCTCTGTCAGGTACTGTGGGGCGAGACCATTCAGTGCTTTATAAGTTAATAGTAATATTTTAAATTCTATACGGAATTTCACTGGGAGCCAGTGCAGTGTGGATAGGACAGGGGTGATGTGCAGTGTGGATAGGACAGGGGTGATGTGTGTGTGTGGGTAGGACAGGGGTGATGGTGTGTACAGTGTGGATAGGACAGGGGTGATGTGTGTGTGTGTGTGGATAGGACAGGGGTGATGTGCAGTACAGTGTGGTGGATAGGACAGGGGTGATGTGTACAGTGTGGATAGGACAGGGGTGATGTGTGCAGTGTGGATAGGACAGGGGTGATGTGTACAGTGTGGATAGGACAGGGGTGATGTGTGTAGTGTAGGATAGGACAGGGTGATGTACAGTGTGGATAGGACAGGTGGTGATGTGACAGTGTGGATAGGACAGGGGTGATGTGTGTGGATAGGACAGTGTGGATAGGACAGGGGTGATGGACAGGTGATGTGTGTGTGTGTGTGGATAGGACAGGGGTGATGTGTATAGTGTGGATAGGACAGGGTGATGTGTACAGTGTGTGTGTGATAGGACAGGGTGTGTGTGGACAGGTGTGATGTGTATAGTGTGGATTAGGACAGGGGTGATGTGTGTGTGTACAGTGACAGGGGTGATAGGTGTACAGGGGTGATGTGTAGTGTGGATAGGACAGGGGTGATGTGTACAGTGTGGATAGGACAGGGGTGATGTGCAGTGTGGATAGGACAGGGGTGATGTGCAGTGTGGATAGGACAGGGTGATGTGTGTAGTGTGTGAGGATAGGACAGGGGTGATGTGACAGTGTGGATAGGACAGGGGTGATGTGTGTGTACAGTGTGGATAGGACAGGGGTGTGATGTGCAGTGTGGATAGGACAGGGGTGATGTACAGTGTGGATGTGGGTGATGGACAGGGTGATGTACAGGGTGTGTGTGTGTAGGACGGGGGTGTGGATGTGAGGACAGGGTGATGTGCAGTGTGGATAGGACAGGGGTGATGTGTGTGTGGATGGACAGGGGTGATGTGCAGTGTGGATAGGACAGGGGTGATATGTGGTGGACCACACTGCACTGGCTCCCAGTGAAATTCCGTATAGAATTTAAAATATTACTATTAACTTATAAAGCCACTGAATGGTCTCGCCCCACAGTACCTGACAGAACTATTAGAGCCTTATGTTCCACCACGCCTGCTTCGATCAAAGGATGCAGGCTGTCTGTCAGTACCACGTATTAGGAAAATTACAGCGGGGGGCGGAGCTTTCTCTTACAAAGCCCCAAAGTTATGGAACTCCCTCCCTATTAATGTTGGAGAATCAGACACAGTCTCAGTGTTTAAGTCCAGGGTGAAAACTTTTTATTTAACCAAGCTTTTAGTGAATAGTCCTGCCTTAGATAAAGGAGTAGATCTGGGGGACACATGGATGTTGAGTATTATAGTGATCTGGTGTGTTTAGTTGCTGTCTGCCTCACTCTCATTAATCACTCAGGTTTGTGGTGGTGAGAGTGACTGTTTGCTTTACACATCAGGAAGCTCTCATGTCTGTGTTTTCCCTCTGATCTCTCCTTTTAGTTATGCTGTTATAGTTTAATCCTGCCGGAGTCCACATCTGCACTCGACACTAAATATATCCACTCCTATACTGCAACCATGACCTTTACTAACCACTCATTTCATTTCTCTCCTTCTTCTCTCTCTCTCTCTCTCTTCTCTCTCTCTCTCTCTCTCTCTCTCGGTTGAGCTACATGTCCCACTGCTGAGCTGTCAGTGATCCAGACCCCCTCTGCACTCTGTTCCTGTCAGAACCTCCTGGTGACTCCGCCCCCGGCTGAATACACTCCACACTACACAATAAACATCCCTCAACCACACACAACACTAACAACCCAAATGAGGATGAGGTTCTCTGTTGAGTCGGGTTCCTCTCAAGGTTTCTTCCTGTTCCCAGGGAGTTTTTCCTTGCCACCGTCGCTTCGGCTTGCTCAACAAGAAACCAATTAGTGCTAAACTGATTTTCACTTTTCACACATTAGTATTATGTAAAGCTGCTTTGGGACGATGACACATTGTAAAAAGCGCTTTATAAATAAAATTGAATTGAATTGAATGTGTGTAGTGTGGATATGACAGGGGTGATGTGCAGTGTGGATGGACAGGGGTGTGTGGTGTGGATAGGACAGGGGTGATGTGCAGTGTGGATAGGACAGGGGTGATGTGCAGTGTGGATAGGACAGGGGTGATGTGTAGTGGATGGATAGGACAGGGGTGATGTGCAATGTGGATATGACAGGGGTGATGTGCAGTGTGGGGGTGATGGACATGGTGAGTGTGTGTGTGTGTGTGTGTGTGTGTGTGTGTGTGTGTGTGTGTATAGGACAGGGGTGATATGCAGTGTGGATAGGACAGGGGTGATGTGCAGTGTGGATATGACAGGGTGATGTACAGTGTGGATAGGACAGGGGTGGTGATGGTTGTGGTGTGTGGTGTGTGTGGGTGTGTGCATAGGACAGGGTGTGTGTGCAGTGTGGAGGGGATGTCAGGGGTGGGCGATGTGCAGTGTGGATAGGACAGGGGGTGATGTGCTGGTGTGGGATAGGGTGGTATAGGACAGGGGTGTTGTGTTGCAGTGTGGATTAGGACAGGGGTGATGTGTGGACAGTGTGGATAGGACAGGGGTGATGTGCAGTGTGGATAGGACAGGGGTGATGTGCAGTGTGGATAGGACAGGGGTGTGCATGTGCAGTGTGGATAGGACAGGGGTGATGTGCAGTGTGGATAGGACAGGGGTGATGTGTGCAGTGTGGATAGGACAGGGGTGATGTGTACAGTGTGGATAGGACAGGGGTGAGGTGTAGTGTGGATAGGACAGGGTGTGGTGTATATAGGACAGGGTGACAGTGTGTATAGGACAGGGGTGATGTGTGCAGTGTGGATAGGACAGGGGTGTGTGTGTATAGGACAGTGTGGATAGGACAGGGGTGATGTGCAGTGTGGATAGGGCAGGGGTGATGTGTGCAGTGTGGATAGGACAGGGGTGATGTACAGTGTGGATAGGACAGGGTGATGTGTGCAGTGTGGATGTGACAGGGGTGATGTGTGTAGTGTGGATAGGACAGGGGTGATGTGTGCATAGGACAGGGGGGATGTACAGTGTGGATAGGACAGGGGTGATGTGCAGTGTGGATAGGACAGGGGTGATGTACAGTGTGGATAGGACAGGGGTGATGTGCAGTGTGGATAGGACAGGGGTGATGTGTGTAGTGTGGATAGGACAGGGGTAATGTGCAGTGTGGATAGGACAGGGGTGATGTGTGCAGTGTGGATAGGACAGGGGTGATGTACAGTGTGGATAGGACAGGGTGATGGTAGTGTGGATAGGACAGGGGTGATGTGCAGTGTGGTACAGGGGTGTGGATAGGACAGGGGTGATGTACAGTGTGGATAGGACAGGGGTGATGTGTGTGGACAGTGTGGATAGGACAGGGGTGATGTGCTCATATCTCCTAGTTCTAGTGAGCACTCTCGCTGCCGCGTTCTGAACTAACTGAAGTTTATTTATACACCGTGCTGAACATCCAGACAGTAAAGCATTACAGTAATCCAGCCTGGATGTGATAAAAGCATGGACTAGTTTTTCTGCATCATTAATTGACAATATATTCCTAATCTTAGCGATATTTCTGAGATGGAAAAATGCTATCTTGGTAATATTATCTACATGAGCTTCGAATGAGAGATTGGAATCTATAATCACACCCAGATCTTTTACAGTTGTACTGGGTGTGATAGAAAGACCATCTAGAGTTACTGTTTGGTCTGATATTTCACTTCCTAGCTGCATGTGGTCCGAGTACTAGAACCTCTGTTTTACCCGGATTAAGCAGGAGGAAGTTACTTAACATCCAGTCTCTTATGGCTTTCACACATTGCTCAACTTTACTTAACTGATTTTTTTCATTTGGTCGAGCTGAGACATATAACTGTGTGTCATCAGCGTAACAATGGAAACTAATATCATATTTACGAATTAAGTTGCCCAGAGGAAGCATGTAGAATAGGAAAAGAGCAATGGGCCTAATACCGAACCCTGTGGCACACCATACTGTACCTGGGAATGCTGCAGAATAGTCACCATTTAAATCTACAAACTGGTAGCGGTCAGTTAAATAAGACCTGAACCAGGCAAGGACTGTTCCCTGAATTCCTACTAACCTTTCCTAATCTGTGAAGGAGAATTTTATGATCAATAGGTGTCAAAGGCTGCACTGAGGGTCGAGTAATACCAAGCAGAGAGACACAGCCTTGATCAGAGGCCAGTAAGAGATCAATTTACTACTTTGACGAGTGCTGTCTCCGTGCTGTGATGAAGGTCTAAATCCTGATTGGTAAAGTTCATGTATGTTATTCCTAAGTAGGTATGAACTTAACTTGCTGCGTGCAACTACCTTTTCTAAGAGTTTTGAAATGAAGGGGAGGTTTGATATCGGCCTATAGTTTGCTAGCTTACTAGGGTCGAGGTCAGGTTTTTTAATTAGTGGTTTAAGATTTTGGAACAAACCCGCTGCTGAGTGAAAAGTTTATGATTGTCAGCAGGGGTTCTGATACTGCTGCTACTACCTGTTTAAGAAAGCACACACTCTACACTACACAATAAACATCCTCAAACCACAAACACAACTAACAACACAAATGAGGATGAGGTTCTCTGTTGAGTCTGGTCCTCTCAATGTTTCTTCCTGTTCTCAGGGAGTTTTTCCTCGTCACCGTCGCTTCAGCTTAAACTGATAGAGCCAAACTGATTTTCATTTCTCATTATATATTATGTTCCATTAAGTATTATGTAAAGCTGCTTTGAGACGATGACAAATTTTATATTGAATTTGCATATATATAATATTGAATCGTCCTTGCCTGTACACATTTTATGTTGCCTTTGTGTAGTTATGTGTCTCATCATATCCAGTACCTCCCTTATATAACCAGATGCTGAAATGGTCAACCAAGGAAAACAACAGTAGTTGATGACATTTTATATCACAATCAAAAAACTGTATGAGCAGAAATGTAGCTGACATACCACAAGATGCAAGTCACTCTCATCAGCAATAAGATCACCAGATTGGAATTCACAAAGAACAACAGAGATTGATCACACAATATTGGGAACTACCCCTAACACCAAACTAAGCAGCATTCATGCCTATCAAATTAATAACAATGAAAAGAAACGGTTGGGATATCAGTTTGTTTTTTACAAGTTCTTTATTTAAGTGCCAATAATTCTGGATTTGTCTGTAATTATATATAGTCACATATTATATTTGAGATTTCTGTATCTGGAATTAGTTCTGTAACTTCTGGGTTAATGCTCTGAATGGGACTTTCCATGAGAATGTCAGTGGACTGTAATGTGTGCATGTATTAGCAGGAGGAGCTGTGGAGAGAGGTTTGGATGGAGAGCATGGATCTGAAGGAAGAGGAAGTGTCTGAGGATAGAGTGACACGTAGGCGTCTTTTGTCTTTTGTTGGCGAGACGACTGGGAAGTTTAATGAGTAAACACACTTTTTTGAGTTAAAGCAATCTACTCTTTGTTTACAGAATCTTGCCACCTTTCAATAGATAACAGTCTTTGTCTCTGTTGTTGTTGTTAAGGACAAAAACACCATATGTTCTAATAGGTTTACAAAATTAAGTGACATTTTTTTAATATGAAAATGTATTGTTGACAATGAATTCCGTTTGTATTGGGTCTGGATTATGCTTTTGTTTTGGGTGAGGGAGTTAAGAAAGGTATGTCTCCTTTTGTGTATTTATATGTGTGGGTAAGTAGGTCACTTAATAATATTGCAAATAATGTCTACACAAATATTGTCTTCTCAATCTGTTAGAACTTCTCAATAATTTAGACACACCAAAAAGAGACATTACTTGCTACTCCATAAAATATAAGAAGAAACATACATGTATGAGAATGTATATTAATAAATGCCCTGGATCTTGTATAAGAACCACTCTTCTCCTCAGGCCAAGTCTGTTCTACACCCTCAAGGGCTTATTATGGCTATTTTCTTTTTTAGCATATCACCTCCCCATGCTATTGTTTAATTCAAATATAAAAATTAGACAATATGGACATAAAGTGGCCATAAAGGGAGGTGGTAACTTAGTGGTTAAGGTGTTGGCCTCTGGACCAGAAGATCACAGGTTCAAACCCCACAACCACCAAGCTACCACTAGTGGGCCCTTCAGCAAGGCCCTTAATCCTCAATTGCTCAGTTGTAAGTAAGTCTCTCTGGATAAGGGCGTCTGCCAAATGCCACAAATGTAAATGTAAAATCACAAAAGCGTTAGTTTCACACGATTCATGCAGTTTTTTGCTAATTATTCATGTGTGTGTGTGTGTGCGTGTGCGTGCGTGTGTGTGTGTGCGTGTGTGTGTGCGTTGTGTGCGTGTGTGTGTGTGTGTGTGTCGTGCGTGTGCGCGTGTGTGCGTGTGTGTGTTGTGTGTGTGTGTGCGTGCGTGCGTGTGTGTGTGTGTGTGAGAGAGAGAGAGAGAGAGAGAGAGAGAGAGAGAGAGGAGAGAAGAGAGAGAGAGAGAGAGAGAGACTACTATAGCTATTTCAGCTACTACACACTGTACGGTAACAGTGAACGGTATGGTGTTGCTGGGTTGGTCTTCTGTGGTCTTTTGGCTTTAAAAGTACTTGTGTGGCCAAAAAGTTGCTGCAGAGTCACAATGCTCGGTCGAGGTGCGTGCGTCGATCTGGCAACCCTGCTGCAGCTTCTGCTGCTGCTGGTACATTTTGGACTCATTATGTCCTTTCAAAAAGAGAGATGGAGAAACAGTGTGAGCAACGTGACTTTTAAATCTACGGAATTATTTTTAACAACACCTCATAGTTACAGTGGTGAGAATGGCAGTGTTTTGGAGCGCGCCATGACGCCTGCAGTGGAAGGTACAGGGCAGAAAGTCTCTAAGATGCAGAAGGAAAAGTCGGACAATGGACACATAACTAAAGCTGGCAAGTGAAAAACTGCTTATTTTACATTATTTTATTTATGCAGCAATCTTGTGTGATTGATATGCGATTTGATATATTTATTAATACAGTTTGGTGCACCCTGAATGCCCTGAAATAGTCTATAAAATTAATACAAACGATTCATCGTCTTCTGTTATATTCATACTAAGAATCTGTTAATAAATGACCCGTATCTGGTCCTAATACATAGTGTACAATACATATTATTAAGCATACTATAATCTGTAACGTGAGAAATGTTTTATTTTATTGTCCCTGTCTTTGTTGTACAGAGAACTTTAATGGTATTGGAGGACTTAAGAGATGTAAAAAGACTTTTCAGCAATCACATAAATTACAAAGTGATATCTTGCAGTGTGTCTCTGCATGTTAGGAAGTAATCATCCATTAAATCCATTGTGCAAGCAAAAACATGTTTAAAACAAAATGTGGCTGCACTTTTATGCAGAGTTTTACACCATTATCAAGTGTAAAACCAAGTCAGTTACCAACAGTAATTCAAAGCACAAAAATACTTCTTTGTTTATTTGAATGGTGTTTTATTTAGGTACTGAGAAAATCATTCACATCTATGCTAATATATGTTGGGAAAATATACAAACCAATTTTAGAAATAGCATTCTTTGTTTTTGCAATTTCCAATTAAAGATTGAAACCTTGCAGCTGTCTCTGTATAGCGTCTAAGTAATGACTAAATGTTTCTGATTCCTTACTCCCCTTTTCTCCCTTTCTGCATGGATGCTTTTGCTCTGTTTCCCTCTCCCTTTACAGACTGTCCACCAGTGGGTTTAGAGTCGCTGAGAGTATCTGATTACCAGCTACAGGCTTCGTCATCTTTGAGTAGTGGTTTAGGCCCCCACAGAGGACGCCTCAACATACAGGTCATCCTACATGTGGAAAATTAATCATATATTAATAGGCATATGAATTCAGCACCTACAGTTGCCTTCAATGTAAAATCAATGCACCATACGGTATAATATTTCTTTATTTGCTGGTTAAAAAGTTTTTATTATGCAACATTAAAGGGTATGTAGTCTGACACTGAATTGTAAAGGCTTATAACTGGTGTGTAGTCAGGCCTAGAGGATGGAGATGAGTATGATGGAGCATGGTGTGCTGGACTGGAGGATAAAGAGCAGTGGTTGCAGTTTGATTCTCTCCGACAAACACTCTTCACTGGGGTCATTCTGCAGGGAAGAAGCTCCATCTGGAGGTCATTATGAACTTTTTCATATTCCCAATTCACAATTTGGAATGGAGATCAACATCAAAAATATATGTGTGTGTGTGTGTGTGTGTGTGTGTGTGAGAGCAGCTTGCACTGGGTTACCCAGTATAAGGTGCAATTCAGCAATGACTCGGTGGCATGGCACCCTTGCATGAATGGATCACAAGAAGTAGTAAGTATGATGGATACTAGTATAAGAATTATAAATACTGCATATTTAAGCAACAGTAGTCACAAAAGTCATTCCACCAACTTGTTATTTTATGCATGTCTATGTATAGGTGTTTGTTGGGAGTCAGGACCAGGTGACTCCTGTGCTGGCTCTTTTTCCTGAACCTACAGTGGCTCAGTATATTCGCATTAACCCTCAGAGCTGGTTCAGTAATGGCACTATTTGTCTTAGAGCTGAAATCCTGGGCTGCCCCATGCCAGGTTCAGTTTCACACCAACACGGCAATGGTCAAGAATAATGATTGAAAACTAATATTCGTCTATTTGATATCTTTTATATTTTTGTGTGTATAGACCCTAACAACCAGTACACCTCGGAGACAGCGAGGGGTTCTACTGATAGGTTAGACTTTAGACACCATAATTATGTGGAGATGAGAAAGGTAAGTTTTTTCTTCCTTATAGGGATACAAGTCTGAATTTTGTATTCCTTTTTTTTATTACAGCTCATTATGTAATCCTGCAAGGCTGGCATACTGATGAAGTTAAAATGATCTGTATAGTTACTGAAGGCCGTGAGTGATGAGTGTCCTGATATTACACGTATCTATACAATTGGAAAAAGTTACACTGGACTTAAACTCTATGTCATGGAGATTTCAGACAACCCCGGGAAACACGAACTGGGTGAGCTATATGCTGTTATAGGCCATTTTATTAGAATGTTTTTGTTACAGTGCAGCCTAGTGGCTAATATACAACCCTTCCAGCAGATCACACATGCATTCCTTAATAACCATCATTCAGATTGTAATGTTTTTATAAAGGATGCCTATTTCTTTCCTCTCATATACAGAATACTGATAACAACTTTTACTGTGTACTTTTAAGCCAGATATTTTTTAGACTATTTCAGTTTCCATGTGACACATTTTTGTCATCTGGTTTTCATTATCGGTAAGTAAGTAAATACACTCAGGAGCCAGGGTAGACACTGGATGTTCTATAGGAAATAAGAGAATTTGTGATTATAATGATGAGGAATAATGATTTTCTTGAACAAAAAGAACATCCAGAATGTTTTGTAGTTTCATGTCACAATTGAGAACATTTCCAAACTTCTAATCCTTTAATTGTGCAATACTCATAGGAGAGCCAGAGTTCCGCTACGTTGCAGGAATGCACGGAAATGAGGCTTTGGGTCGGGAACTGGTGCTGAATCTTATGCAGTATCTTTGCCTCGAATACAAAAGGGGCAATCAGCGAATAGTTCAGCTGGTGAAAAATACACGTATCCACCTTTTACCATCTTTCAACCCTGATGGATATGAGGCAGCATATGAGAAGGTAAAATTTCTTGACGTGATACTATTCCATATTTTCTATCATAACTTGTACTATCAAATCATCATGGCATTATTTCATGGTTGGTACATCTTTTGAACTATTAACAGGCAGTTTATCAAACCACTCTATAAATTGGGTTGGGCAGATAACCATGTTTGCTGGCAAGCAGAAGTCACCCATATCATTCATTCATTCATTCATTCTTCTACAGCTATATCCGATCTTCCCTCGGGTCACGGGGAGCCTGTGCCTATCTCAGGCGTCTATGGGCATGGAGGAGACCCCCTGGATGGAATGCCAACACATCGCGGGCACACACACACA
>JACRUU010000003.1:16345726-16350726 GCA_030449085.1 Kryptopterus vitreolus
CTGCTGATCATCCACAGCTCACACTCTGATTGGCGAGAGCAGGACGAAGGTCATGGTGACTGACCAGGAACAGAATGTTTTTTTGGGGGAGGTGGTGGCTCAGTGGTTAAGGTGTTGGCCTACAGACCAGAAGATCGCAGGTTCAAATCCCAGCACCACCAAGCTGCCACTAAAGGGCCCTTGAGCAAGGCCCTTAACCTCAACTTGCTCAGTTGTAAGTCGCTCTGGATAAGGGCGTCTGCCACAAATGTACATGTAAATGTAAGAACACACCGTACATTAGCATTAGCATTAGCGCTTTCACTTCCAACCTATAATAAAATCTTATACACTTATATTTCATCTGCAGTGTTTCTCAAAACAGAGCTGTAACCCGACATACACCATCACACACACACATACACACACATGTACACACACACATGTACACACACACACACACACACACACATGTACACACACACACACACACACACATGTACACACACACACATGTACACACACAAACACAGATACACACACATGTACACACACACACATACACACACACATGTACACACACACACACATGTACACACACACACATACACACACACACATACACACACATGTACACACACACACATACACACACATGTACACACACACACACATACACACACATGTACACACACACACATGTACACACACACACATACACACACCAAACACCACCCACCATGTAACACACCCACATACACACAAACACAGATACACATATACACACACACACACACACACTCTCACACACATATATACACACACATACACATATACACACACACACACTCACACACTTACATACACACACACACACTCATACATACACATACACACAAGATAGACATGTTCAGACATGTGCAGCTGAGATACTCATCTCACAACACACACACACACACACACACACACAGTGTGTGTCTGAGCTCAAGTCCCCAGATCACCAATGTGCTACTCCTGGGCCCTTGAGTGAGGCCCCTGAACCCTAACTGCTGAGTGTATAATGACTGGGATGTTTGCTGTGTTGTGATCAGTGTTTACCGAATGCTGTAAATAAAGCGATAATAACGACAGTAAACATGGAAAAATTAAAAGTTGTGTTTGAGTCTAAACGACATGCAGGAAACGACGCGCGTCATAAAGTGTTATTTATTTTATAATCTGTTTTATGTGTCATTAATGTTGTAAAGTTTAATTTGTTATCTATAAAATGATAAAGTTAAGGGAAAAATGTACAAAGAAACAAAAACAAACTCACTTCTGTTCCATTTCATTGACTGTACTCACCTCTAGCGAGCAGAGCGCAGAATTACACCTCAATCACACACATCTATTTATATTATTTATTATAAAATTGATGTAAAAGACGGATTTTAAAAAGCTGACATGAAGAGTTACAGTTATATAAATCCAGTCATTATTTAAAACGACTTTTGATGTATTTATACATTATTTATAATCGTCTAAACAGAGTTAAAATCATGAATTCATAAAATCTGAACTGAAACCCAATAAATTCAAATTCAAATGTTATTGGTCACATACACAGTCATACACAGTATGATACGCAGTGAAATGATTGGGCAGCTGCCCTGACCTCAAGAGTGATGTTTAAACAAAAATACAAAATTTACAAAATAAATACAAATATAAAAAATATAAAATATAAAATAAAATAGACTTTAAAAACAGAGAAAGAAAAAGAAGAAATCTAGCGAAATCTGTGGTGTGCAAACAAACAAAGTCCAGGTTTTGCAAGATGGTTTTGCTTATAAAGTGGTGTGTGCATATGTGTGTGTTGTGTGTTTTCTGTCCGTGAGTGAGCAGTGACCACGAGTGACCACTGCCATAGTGAATGTCCAGTGTGGGTGTAGTGGATCAGTACTGTCTGGTGTACTGATTGAGAGACCTTATTGCCTGCGGGTAGAAGCTCCTCCTCAGTCTCTCTGTATTGGCCTTGAGGGAGCGGAAGCGCTTTCCAGACCGCAACAGAGAGAACAGTCCATTGCTGGGGTGGCTGAGGTCCTTCATGATCTTTCTGGCCTTGGTCCAGCACCGCTTGCTATAGATCGAGTGCAGTTCAGGGAGCTCAGTTCGGATGATGCGTTCAGCTGATCGCACTACCCTCTGTAGGGCTCGTCTGTCCTTCACGGTGCTGTTCCCGAACCAGGTTGTGATATTCCCCGTCAGGATGCTCTCTATGGTGCAGGAGTAAAGTTCCTGAGCACCTTAGAGGGCAGTCTAAAGTCTATCGAAATTAATTAAAAACAAAAACAAGTAACGTGGTTGAGCAGTCGCGATGGCAGCCGACCTCACCGGCGCCATCTTGTGATCATACAAAGATCATACAAAGAATGTAATAATGTAATAAAGTGTAAAAGTGAGTGTTATATTATCATTAATGTATCAGTGGAGTGGATTATTAGCTTTTAGTTAGCACTGTGCTAAAGCTGATCTTCATCCTGGGGATTCACCAACATAAACATGTTTAATAAACATTATTAAAATATAATGCAAAGATAACATGAACATCATGATGATGATGATGATGATGATGATGATGATGATGATGATGGTGATGATGATGATGATGATGTTAATGATGATGATGGTGATGATGATGGTGATGATGATGATGATGATGTTGATTGTTGATGATGATGATTGTTGATGATGATGCATGCTTGTGAGTGATGATGATGAATGGTGCTGCTGGTGCTGCTTTTGTGTAGCGGTGGCTGCTGCTGCTGCTTCTGCTGTTCCTGTCTTCTGTCTGGTGCTGCCTGCTGTGCTGATCGGGGTGCTGCTTCTTCATGGTGCTGCTTGCTTCTGCTTCTGTTGCTTGTGATCATGCTATTCTGGTTTTTGGTTGCTTCTTCTTCTGGTGCTTCTGCTTCTGCCTTCTGCTGGCTTTCCTGCTGCTGCTTTGTGCTCTGCTGGTGCTTCTGCTTGCTGCTTTTTCTGCTTGTTCTGCTTTTTTTCTTTTCTGCTGCTGCTTGCTTCTTCTGCTTTTATTTGAAACCTTCTTCTTCTGGTTCCTTCTTCTTCTTCTAGTTCTGCTTCTAGCTTCTGCTTCTTCTGTTCCTTCTTCTTCTTCTTGTTGCTGCTTGCTATCTGCTGCTGCTTCTGCTTGTTGCTGCTTCTGCTGGTTCCTTCTGCTGTCTGGTTCTTCTTCTGCGCTGCTGGTTCTTCTTTTTCTTTTAGTTCTTCTGCTGCTGGTGCTTGCTTGTTTCTGCTGCTGCTGCGTTGTTCTGCGCTGCTGGTGTCCTGCTTCTCTGTCTTGTGCCTCTTCTGCTGCTGGTGCTGCTTGCTGCTGGTGTCTTCTGCTCTGCGGCTGCTGGTGCGCTGCTGCTGTTTCCTTCTGCTGCTGATGATTCATGGTGCTTCTGCTTTTTGTTGATGTTTCTTCTGCTTCTTCTGTTTCTTCTTCTTCTTCTTCCTTCGTGGTGTCTTTTTTTTCTTCTTCTCTGGTGGCTCCTTCTTCTTCTTGAAGTGATGATGATGGTTTTTCGGCTTCTTCTGCCTGCTTCTTCTTTTTTGTGCTTCTGCTGCTGGTGTTCTGATGGTGATGCTTCTTCTGCTGCCTTCTTCTGATGCTGCTGATGATGGTTTCTGCTGCTGGCCTGCGCTGCTGATGATGGCTGATGATGGTGATGATGATGATGATGGTGATGATGATGATGATGATGATGATGATGATGATGATGATGATGATGATGATGATGGTGATGATGATGATGATGATGATGATGATGTTGATTGTTGATGATGATGATGGTGATGATGATGCTGATGGTGATGATGATGATGATGGATGATGATGATGATGAAGAGGATGATGATGGTGATGATGATGATGATGATTGATTGATGATGATGATGATGATTGATGATGATTGATTGTTGATGTGATGGGTCTCTTTAGATGATGAAGAGCGTGAGCGCGGTTTAGGAAGTGATGTTGCATTTCCGAGCGTAGGGATCATCACAGCGTTCACACACACACACACACACACACACACACACACACCACACACACACACACACACACACACACAGAGCCTCTGTTTATTACACGAAGTGACATCAGAATAATAAAATAGAGAGAATAAAGGAGAATAAAGGACATGCTGTTGATGTTGTTGTTGATCATTTTGATGGAAATAATGAATGTTTTCTTCAAACTTTGCCTTCATTAACAAAAACAAACACCAAAACCCACCTTTCCCTCTGTGGTCTGATATAATCTGATCTTCATGGTTGATTGGAAGTCGGTGATGTAACTCAGGGGGAAAATTCCTGATCCTGTAATGAATAATTCTGCAGGAATAATAATTACTAAAACATTTCGATATTCATTCATCTGTTAGTCATCTTAATAAATATAAACAAGCACGTGCTGAAGAGATGATTAAAAATGATTAAAAATAAATTAAATCTTTTCCTGCACCATAAACACATTAATAAATAGAAATAAATCATTACTGAAAAAGCAGAAAGAAAAAACCTGTAAGTAAAAAGTCAGGATTTGAAGTTTAGTGTTCGCTTTTTGCCACCAGGTGTCGCCATTGTGCACATTATTAGTTTTTGTTATTTTCCACCGCTGTGTGGATTTGTGTTTGTGTTTGTGTTTGTGTTTGTGTTTTTACGGACTTTTCCCGAGTTATAATGTGTTAAAATTTTTTTACTGCACCACCAAAATGTGCAAAGCTTTTAATGATCACCTGTTCCGTCTCAAAACAACATTCAATCATCACTTAATTCATCATAATTTAATTCCATCAGTAAAATTTGATTCATGTGTTCTTTTAGGATTTTTGCTTTTTCCTGTGCAGTGAGAAACACGTTTATCTCAAAGTTAATCATCATCAGAATGAAATCTTTGTTCAGGAGGAGGAAGTTTTTGAAACGCATTGTGTCGGAGCTGAGACTCGTTAATCCACATGTTTGTAACAATGACATAA
>JACRUU010000003.1:16358226-16370726 GCA_030449085.1 Kryptopterus vitreolus
AAGATCTCCTGCGTGGTGAAGCTGGTGAACGTGACACAAGCGCTGGTGTACACCTGGGGTGAGGAACTGAACTCACTGATTTGCTGCAGATCCCAGCGAGGGAATAAAATAAATGATTGATGTTCTTGTTGTTGTGATCAGATCCTTCACTTCCTCCTGATGAGAAGAACAAGCTGATCATTGGCATTTTCCTCCTGGCGCTGGGAATCGTTCTGGCTGTGGCTGGATTTCTTTATTTCTTACTGACATCCAAAGGTGAGTACAAAAAGGAGAAACGTTTCATTTCGCTCGTAACGGACAAAATAAACATTGGAGTTTCAGGGTATCAGAATTAACTGCATCTTCACTGCATCTTAACTGTACCTTCACTGTACCTTCACTGTACCTTCACTGTACCTTCACTGTACCTTCACTGTACATTCACTGTACATTCACTGCATCTTCACTGCACCTTCACTGTCCCTTCACTGCACCTTCACCGTACCTTCACTGCACCTTCACTGTACCTTCACTGTACCTTCACTGTACATTCACTGTACATTCACTGCACTTCACGTACTTCACTGTACATACTGTTCACTTCACTGTACCTTCACTGCACCTTCACTGTACCTTAACTGTACATTCACTGTACATTCACTGTACATTCACTGCACCTTCACTGTACCTTAACTGTACATTCACTGTACCTTCACTGCACCTTCACACCTTCCTTCACTGCACCTTCACTGCACCTACATTAACTGTACTTACTGTACTTCACTGTACATGCACCTTCACTTCACTGTACACTGTACCTTCACTTCACTGTACTGTACCTTCACTTCACTTCACTGTACATTCACTGTACCTTCACTGTACCTTCACTGTACATTCACTGTACCTTCACTTCACTGCATCTTCACTGTACCTTAACTGTACATTCACTGTACATTCACTGTACATTCACTGTACATTCACTGTACATTCACTTAACTGTACACCTTCACTGTACCTTCATTCACTGTACATTCACTTCACTGCACCTACATTCACTTCACTGCACTGTACATACCTTCACTGTACCTTCACTTCACTGTACACCTGCACCTCACTGTACCTTCACTGCTTCACTGTACCTTCACTGTACATTCACTGCACCTTCACTGTACCTTCACTGTACCTTCACTTACATTCACTGTACATTCTGCACCTCACTGCACCTTCACTGTACCTTCACTGTACATTCACTGTACATTCACTGTACATTCACTGTAACTTCATTTACCTTACAGTGCCTTCACCTTCACTGTACCTTCACTGCACCTTCACTGTACCTTATGTACACTGTCACTTAACTGTACCACTTCACTGTACATTCACTGTACACCTTCACTGCATACTGTACATTCACTGTACCTTCACTTCTGCACCTCACTGTACTGTACCTTCACTGCACCTCACTGTACCTTACTGTACTTCACTGTACTTCACTTCACTGTACATTCACTGTTTCACTGTTTCACTGTACCTTCACTACCTTCACTGTACCTTCACTGTACATTCACTGTACCTTCACTGTACATTCACTGCACCTTCACTGTACCTTAACTGTACATGTACATTCACTGTACTGTCACTTCACTGTGTGTACCTTCACGTACCTTCACTTCACTGTTCACATTCACTGCACCTTCACTGCATCTTTACTGTACCTTAAACACCTTCACTGTGCACATTCATGTGTTAAATGTGTACTTGTTACTGTGTGTGTGTGCACTGTGTGACTGTACTGTGTGTGTGAGGATTCTACATATGAGTACCTTCACTGAAATATTGATACCTTCACTGAATGAGGAAAAATAATTGATGTTTTTATTTGTACACATTTATAACAAATATGCATTTTTTTCCAGAACGCACTAAAAAGCCTCAAACATCACAATCTATATCTTTAGGTAATGTACAGATCACACACACACACACACACACACACACACACACATTTAAAATAATTCTCTATATCACATTAACATACTCATTTTGTTGTTTTTACAGAAAGCACCACTTCAGAGACAAACTCCGAATCTTCAAACTCATCAGAGACCACAATGAACTTATAAAATGACTGAAATGTGCATTTATTTCTGTGTTTTCAATATAAAACATTGTGTTTTATTACACTTGTCTCTTCACATGTCCTGTAATTACACAACATTAGGATTCTTGTTTTTAAGCACTTTCTCATTGTTTTCATTATAATCCTGTCAAATAAAAGTTAGAGAAAAGCTGCTGCAAAATCTTATAAATCAATAATAAAACATTACAAATGAATAAACAGTCACTTTTACAATCAGTTTCATTACGAAACAACTTTACTTACGATTTGTTTTAAAACGTATTCACACCAAAATCTATAACACTCTTATAGTTGTTTACTTGTGTATAATATTGTGAAATTGTCATGTTTTAACCACATTAATGATGATTAACTTTAAAGTCAACTGACTAACAATTATTACTTTTTTATTATTAACATTTTTTACATGAAATCTTATGTAACTCGTCTATAACAAACTCATGTGTAATTTCACTCCTGTATCCTGTATCATTTTCCATGGTGTTTATTCAATTAAAGATCAACTGTAAAAGAAAAACTTACTGTTTATTACTGTTTTTTTGGTGGTTTATAAAAGTTATAAACGTAATCCACCTGAGGGAGATGCATTATGGGTAGTGTAGTACGGAACAGTGTGTTCGGGAGTGTGCGCTTTGGAGTTTATATTTTGGTTTATGCACCTGGGAATTGTTTTTAAACCATATATTATTTGCACGGGAAAGAAAGTAAAACGCATGCGTGAGAAAACTTCATCCGTCTGTGCACTGCTCACTGGCGTCCTGCACTCCTCATTATCTGAGGTACCAACAAATAACCTGCACCTTCTACATGTGGAGGACGGTAATAATACCAACGTCACTCGGATATTATTATTACTATTATTATTATTATTATTATTATTATTATTATTATTATTATTATACTACAGCACGAGAACATCAAGTGCTTTATACATCATTATAACATTTTATAATTATTGTGAGATTTAATGTGTAGTGAGTGTAGCGTGATTATAGCAGCGCTGATGTGTTTTACAGTCGTGATGATGTGCACTTGTCCAGTCTCACTCAGAACGCTGCTGATCTCACAGATGTAATATTGAGCTTTAGGAGTTTAGAAATCAAGAATTTCCGGGATTCTTGAATTACAAGCTGAACTGAAGCCAACTAACAGAATGTGGCGTCACTGAGCAGTTCCAGTGTGGAAGAATGCAGTGCAGTTCCAGTGCGGTTGGTCAGACACCTGCAGTGAGACACGTGAGGGAGAGACACATGCAGTGAGACACATCAGGGAGAGACACATGCAGTGAGACATGTGAGGGAGAGACACATACAGTGAGACACGTGAGGGAGAGACACATACAGTGAGACACGTGAGGGAGAGACACATGCAGTGAGACACCTGAGGGAGAGACACATGCAGTGAGACACATGAGGGAGAGACACATGCAGTGAGACATGTGAGGGAGAGACACATGCAGTGAGACACATGAGGGAGAGACAGGGAGAGACACATGCAGTGAGACACATGTGAGGGAGAGACACATGCAGTGAGACACATGTGAGGGAGAGACACATGCAGTGAGACACATCAGGGAGAGACACATGCAGTGAGACACACTAGGCACTGTTTGGTCATTTCCTGGCTTTCCTGGATAATACCTTTAATATATGTTTTATAAGCATAACGTTTCATCTGCCATTTCAGCACAGCTGAAGCTTGACCACACCCACAGTCCTGACCACGCCCACGGTCCTGACCACACCCATACTCTTAACCACGCCCACATTCTTAAAAATCTGAATCCTCTGGAACAGATACAAGATACAGACAATGTGATTGGTTGGAATTCAAAGAAGTACATATCTGTGTGGGGGGGAGGGGTGTATGGGTGTATATGTGTGTGGTGTGTGTGTGTGTGTGTGTGTGTGTGTGTGTGTGTGTGTGTGTGCTTAAGATATTACACTGGTTGAACACATTACTGTAAAGTGGAAAGCAGGAAGATGACGCTGTGTGTGATTCTCCTCATTTTAACGTTGCAGCCACTCAGTGTGTTTCTACCCGTTACGGCTGCCAACCAGTGTAAGTGTTACTGAATAACTGTTCATCAACTGTGTCGTGTGTAGTGTGTAGTGTATGTTGTGTCGTGTGTAGTGTGTAGTGTATGTTGTGTCGTGTATAGTGTGTAGTGTGAGTGTGTAGTGTAAGTGTGAGTGTTATAGTGTGATTGTGTGAGTGTGAGTGTGTAGTGTGTAGTGTATAGTGTGTGTGTAGTGTTTAGTGTGTGGTGTGATGTATATAGTGTATAGTGTGAGTGAGTGTGTGGTGTATAGTGTATAATGTATAGTGTATAGTGTATGTATAGTGTATAATGTGTAGTGATAGTATAAGTGTATAGTATATAGTGTATAGTGTATAGTGTATAGTGTATAGTGTATAGTGTATAGTGTATAGTATATAGTGTATAGTATGTATAGTGTATAGTGTGTATATAGTGTATAGTGTGTATAGTGTATAGTGTATAGTGTATAGTATATAGTGTATATAGTATATAGTGTATCAGTGTATATTGTATAGTATATAGTGTATATTATAGTAGAGTGTATAGTATATAGTATATAGTATATAGTGTATAGTGTATAGTGTATAGTATATAGTGTATAGTGTATAGTGTGTAGTATATAGTGTATAGTGTATAGTGTATAGTGTATAGTGTATAGTGTATAGTGTATAGTATATAGTGTATAGTGTATAGTGTATAGTATATAGTATATGTATAGTGTATAGTGTATAGTTTATGTAGTGTATATAGTATAGTATATGTATAGTGTATAGTATGTATATAGTGTATAGTATATAGTATATAGTGTATAGTATAGTATGTAGTATATAGTGTATAGTGTATAGTGTGAGTGTATAGTGTATAGTGTATAGTGTAGTAGTATAGTGTATAGTGTATAGTGTATAGTGTATAGTGTATATAGTATGTAATATATATGTATAGTGTATAGTGTATAGTGTATAGTGTATAGTATATAGTATAGTGTATAGTGTGAGTAGTATAGTATATAGTGTATAGGTGTATAGTGTATAGTGTCACCAACCTTTTTGTACTGAGAGCTACTACATGGACACCGGAGTCACATGAAGTAGCTACCAGTTTGAAATACTCCTTTGAAATAAAAATTTACCTTTAGTTAGTCTATATATTAGTTTATTATTAGTTATTATTAATGATATCATTTATATATGTGAATACACTTGTGATTTTTGACAGTGACTATCAACCAACGAATTAACTACATTTTACATAATATAGACGCATCTACTGATGAGTTGTGCAATTTTTATTTCAAGCCTGAGAGCTACTCAAACTGTGCTCCTTTATAAGGGGCTACCATGTAGTGCTCTCACTTACACCAAAGTTGGTGATCCCCTGGTATAGTGTATAGTATAGTGTATAGTATATTGTATAGTATAGTATAGTGTATAGTGTATAGTTTATATAGTATATAGTGTATAGTGTATAGTGTATATAGTATATAATAGTATGTGTATAGTTTATAGTATAGTGTATAGTAATGTATGTGTATAGTTTAGTGTATAGTATATAGTATATAATAGTATAGTGTATAGTTTATAGTGTATAGTATATAGTATATGTAGTGTATAGTGTATAGTGTATAGTGTGTATAGTGTATATAGTGTATAGTGTATAGTGTAGTGTATAGTGTATAGTGTATAGTAAGTGTATAGTGTATAGTGTATAGTATGTATAGTGTGGTATGTGAGTGTATAGTATGCAGTATAGTGTATAGTATGTAGTATAGTATGTAATTACAGTGTATAGTATGTATGTAGTATAGTGTATAGTGTGTATGTGAGTATATTATATAGTGTATAGTATGTAATGTTAGTGTATATATATAGTGTATAGTGTATAGTATAGTGTATAGTCATGTGTAGTGTATAGTATATAGTGTATAGTGTATGTATAGTGTATAGTATAGTGTAGTGTGTAGTGTGTATAGTGTATAGTGTATAGTGTATGTAGTATGTGTATAGTGTATAGTGTGTGTAGTATAGTGTATTGTGTGTATAGTATGTATATAGTGTATAGTGTGTAGTGTGTATTGTGTAGTATAGTGTATAGTATGTAGTGTATAGTGTACAGTATATAGTGTAGTGTGGTGTAGTGTAGTGTATAGTATATAGTGTGTATGTATAGTGTAATGTAGTGTATAGTGTATAGTGTGTAGTGTGAGTGTATAGTATTATATATAGTGTATAGTAAATAGTGTGATAGTGTGGTGTATAGTGTAATGTATATATAATTGTGTAGGTGTATGTAGTGTAGTGTGTAGTATGTAGTGTATAGTGTATATGTATAGTGTGAGTGTATAGTATGTGTAGTGTATAGTGTATAGTGTGTGTATAGTGAGTGTATGTAGTGAGTGTATAGTGTGATATAGTGTATAGTATGTAGTGTATAGTGTATAGTGTATAGTGTGAGTGTATAGTGTATAGTGTATAGTGTATAGTGTATAGTGTGTAGTGTATAGTATGTAGTGTATAGTGTATAGTGTATAGTGTGAGTGTATAGTATATGTGTATATAGTGTATAGTGTATAGTGTATAGTGTGTAGTGTATAGTGTATGTAGTGTATAGTGTATAGTGTATAGTGTGAGTGTATAGTGTATAGTGTGTAGTGTATATAGTATATAGTGTATATAGTGTATAGTAGATAGTGTATAGTGTATAGTATATAGTATATAGTGTATATAGTGTATATAGTATAGTGTATAGTGTTATAGTGTTATAGTAGTAGTGTAGTGTATAGTGTATAGTGTATAGTATGTATTGTATAGTGTATAGTATATAGTGTATAGTGTGTAGTTTGTATGTATAGTATATAGTGTATAGTGTATAGTGTCTGTGTAGTGTTAGTGTATAGTTTTGTGTAGTAGTGTAGATAGTGTCGTTTGTATAGTGTATATAGGTATGTGTGTATGTGGTATTGTATAGTGTATAGTGTATAGTGTATATTATATAGTGTATAGTATATAGTATATAATGTATAGTGTATAGTTTATAGTGTATAGTGTGAGTGTATAGTATGTAGTGTATAGTGTATAGTGTATAGTGTATAATGTTAGTGTATAGTGTATAGTGTATAGTGTATAGTGTATAGTGTATAGTGTGTGTGTAGTGTATAGTGTATAGTGTATAGTGTATAGTGTATAGTGTGTAGTGTGAGTGTATAGAATGACATCATGTTGTTTGTTGTGTGTAGTTGTGTACAGTTTTACAGAACTTGTTGACTGCAGTGACTCTGTGAATGAGACGACGTTATTATTCAGTTTGAATGAGAATGAAATCGTGTTTGAAGATTACGACACTCTGCAGATCGTCACTCGGATGCCGACGTTTTCAGATCCCATCGATTTTCACAACATTATGGATTTTGAAGATTTTGCGATTTCTGTAAGAGATAAATGCATTCAAACCATTAAAAACATCACCAAAGTGACCGGAAAGCCGACAGAACCCAAAGGTAAAATACTCCCTTCATTTCAGTAAATATAGGTGGAGGTGGGTGAGGAGGTGGGGATGGTGTAGGAGGAGGTGGAGGAGGTGGTGTGTAGGAGGAGGTGGGAGGAGGGGGGATGGTGTAGGAGGAGGTGGGGGGGATGGTGTTGGAGGGAGGTGGGTGAGGAGGTGGGATGGTGTAGTAGGAGGAGGAGGTGGAGGTGGGGATGGTGTGAGGAGGTGGGGATGGTAGGAGGAGGAGGTGGGATGGTGTAGGAGGAGGTGGGAGGGGAGGTGGGGGGGATGGTGTAGGAGGAGGTGGGGATGGTGTAGGAGGAGGTGGGATGGTGTAGGAGGAGGTGGGGATGGGGTGGGGAGGTGTAGGAGGAGGTGTGGAGGTGGTAGGAGGAGGTGGGGATGGTGTAGGAGGAGGTGGAGGAGGTGGAGATGGAGATGTTCTGCTTTAATTATTTGAGGATACCACAGTATTGATGGAGAGGACTGTAAAGTGTTTGTGTAAACTGTTTGTGTAAAATGTTTGTTAAAATGTGTAAACTGTTTGTGTAAAATGTTTGTGTAAACTGTTTGTGTAAACTGTTTATGTAAAATGTTTGTGTAAAATGTTTGTGTAAAATGTTTGTGTAAAATGTTTGTGTTTTGTTTAGTGCCTCCAGACTGTAATATTTACCCTAAACACTACGTGCTTCCTGGAGGAAACAACACCATCGTCTGCTTCATCACTAATTTTTATCCTCCACACATTAAACTGTGGTGGATGAAGAACGACGTTCGCGTGACGGATGGAGTTTATTTTAGTCAGATTGATATCAACACTGACGGAACCTTCAACATTTTCTCTACACTGAACACCACAACCAACACAGGAGACACGTACAGCTGTGCAGTGGATCACCCAGGGTTCAACTCTCCTCAGTCCATCAGCTGGGGTGAGAAACATCTGCACGGCATCACATCTGTACTGTATTCAACATTCACCACTAACTCTGTGTGTGTGTCTGTCTCTGTGTGTGTCTGTGTCTGTGTGTGTGTCTGTGTCTGTGTGTGTCTGTGTCTGTGTGTGTCTGTGTGTGTGTCTGTGTCTGTGTGTCTGTGTGTGTCTGTGTGTGTGTGTGTGTGTGTGTGTGTGTGTGGTAGTGGTGTCTGTGGTGTGTTCTGTGTGTGTGTGTGTCCTGTGTGTCTGTGTGTGGTGTGTGTCTGATGTGTGTGTGTGTATGTGTGTGTGTTATGTGTGTGTGTGTATGTGTGTGTGTGTCTGTGTGTGTGTGTGTGTGTGTGTGTGTGTATGTGTGTGTGTGTGTATGTGTGTCTGTGTGTGTGTGTGTGTGTGTGTTGTGTGTGTGTGTGTTACAGATGTGTGTGTGTGTGTGTAATCGATGCAAATTCCACTTATACCCCCGAGTGTGACACCGACGGTGGTGTTTGCGGTGGGAATCGCAGTGGGAATTCTGGGATTAGCTACAGGAATCTTCTTCGTCATTAAAGGAACGTGTTTCCATTAAATTCCTGTCACTGCACGGGTTATTTTCCACACAACAACAACAACAACAACAACAACAACAAACAACAACAGTTACAGTCCTATTATGGATATTGATGAATAAAACCTACATAAGAGCTGAAATATCACTACTATATTATCTACTGTTATATCTGGTGTAACTTTTAGTGAAAGTATTGACTATAACTGAGTTATAAGTTATAAACTCACACTCACACACACACACACACACACACACACACACACACACACACACACACACACACACACACACACTTCTTTTATTTCACATTTAAATAAAATCAGCTGTTACTATGGAAACCTGTTGTTAACGAGAATTAATCACCTCCTTCTGACCAATCAATATCCACAATGTACATGTTTGTACTGCTAATAATAATAATAATAATAATAAAATAAATATGCGACTTTTCTTTAAAACTCTTTCCTCTGTGAACACGTGAATGAAAAAATAAAATGCTTTGTTTTCCTGCACTGTTTCCGTGTAAACAAGTCTGTAAATAAAGAATAAAATCAGTGGAGTATTTCAGTTTTAACATTCGCTTGTGTTTTCACTTTTATTTCCTCTGAGAAAATAACCGAATATCAGTTTAACAAGAAATATTTATTTATTTATATTTATTAATACGCCATCACATAATATACGGAGAAACTGCCATTAAAATGAGGTCAGTGCGCCCTCTGGTGGACACCTCCTGTAACTGCGCTCTCGGAGACCACAATTAACATCATGTGACTTTAAGTTGATTTTATTTCTTACATGTATACACAAACATAAGACTGAAACATAAACCTCCATAAATGTACGAAAAAACAACAACATTAAAATAACAAGAAAAACATCTAAAATCAGTCCAACAGCATTCAATAAACTTTATTTATTACAGAGACGGTGTTTATAATAACAGTCATTTTAATGATGATTATTATAATAAACGTTCAATAGAACAAACACACTTTATATATTATATAATATATATATATATTATATATATACATATAATAATAGTACAGAAACATTTAGAACAGGAAGGCAGTGATATGAAAAGTCTCGTCTCGTCTTTATAACTCACTTTATCACTTCAGAGTAACATTAATATTCATAATAATACATTTATCTCATTCATTTATATTTAAACACAGGCTCTAAAACTAATACCAGCCAAAACAATTCATTCTGATTTTATAAAGAAGTAAAACAGTATTATAATGTACACACACACACACACACACACACACACACACATCATGACTGTGATGCTGCAGTGGCATAAGAAAACTTTTCATTGAATTTGAAATTTAATTTGTGTGTGACAAAAAAACACACCTTAATTAACACTGTTCACCATCATCATCATCATCATCACCATCATCATCATAACCATCGTCATCATCTCCATCATCATCTCCGTCATCATCATCACCATCATCATCATCATCATCATCATCTCCGTCATCATCACACCATCATCATCGCCATCATCATCACCATCATCATCATCACATCATCCATCATCATCATCATCACCATCATCATCATCATCATCCATCATCATCCATCATCATCATCATCAACCATCATCATCATCATCATCATCATCATCATCATCATCATCATCATCATCATCATCATCACCATCATCACATCAACTCATCATCATCATCATCATCATCATCACCTCATCATCATCACATCATCATCATCATCATCATCTTCATCACATCATCATCACCATCATCATCATCATCATCATCATCATCATCATCATCATCATCATCATCATCATCATCATCATCATCATCATCATCATCATCATCATCATCATCATCATCATCACCATCATCATCATCATCACCATCATCATCATCATAACCATCGTCATCATCATCCCATCATCATCTCCGCAGCTCATCATCATCATCATCACCACATCATCACATCATCACCATCATCACACATCCATCATCACCATCATCATCATCATCACCATCATCACCATCATCACCATCACCATCATCATCATCACCATCATCATCATCATCATCACCATCATCATCATCATCATCATCATCATCATCATCATCATCATCACCATCACCATCCATCATCACATCATCATCATCATCATCATCATCATAATCATCATCATCATCATCATCATCATCATCATCATCATCATAATCATCAGCCATCATCATCATCATCATCATCATCATCACCATCATCACCATCATCATCACCATCATCACCTCATCATAATCATCATCACCATCATCATCACATCATCATCATCATCCATCATCATCATCATCATCATCATCATCACCACATCATCACCATCACCATCATCATCTCCATCATCATCATCACCATCATCACCATCACCATCATCATCATCCATCATCATCACCATCATCACCATCATCAGCAGCAGCAGCTGTAATAAACTGTACACCTCTGTAAACGCCAGACATCACACAACAACACAGTTACCAAGAAATTAGACACACACACACACACACACACACACACACACACACACCACACACACACACTTATATTAAATGTGAAGGACTTTTCAGAGATTGTAATAATAATAACACTGTGTGTGTGTGTGTGTGTGTGTGTGTGTGTGTGTGTGTGTGTGTGTGTGTGTGTGTGTAAAAGAATTAAAAGGAAATATTTTGTGTTTTTATGAAACACCACATGTATAAGGAGCATTTCGGTAAAACACACACCTTTATTATTATTATTATTATTATTATTATTATTATTATTATTATTATTATGATAGTAATTATTATTATTTCCACATTAAACTGTTTGCTCCTGATGTTAAAGTGTGTGTGTGTGTGTGTGTGTGTGTGGACAGTAGTGTTAGCGTGACTAGTGAACAGTTTCAGGTATTAGTGGTTAAACTGGCATGTACGGCTAAAAGCAGCCAATCATCATGCAGTGCTGCCGTGACGTGCGTTCTGTGTAAAGTCACAGAGTTCCTGCTGTACTGCCCGTGTGAAACGTTCCACAAAGGAAAATAAATTAACACATAAAATTCACTTCATCTCACTACACAACTTTACCTTTATAAAGCCCCGCCCACTTGTGAAAACACGGCAATATTTCACATGGATGGAGAGGATGGAGAGGAGGAAGATGAAGAAGATGAAGAGGATGGAGAGGAGGAAGATGAAGAAGATGAAGATGAAGAGGATGAAGATGAAGAAGATGAGGATGATGAAGATGATGAAGATGAAGAGTGGATTTTTTCAGAATAAGGAGTCTTTATAAAACATGATGATCTTTTATAAAACACTTGTGTAAAGTAGAACCC
>JACRUU010000003.1:16383226-16390726 GCA_030449085.1 Kryptopterus vitreolus
ACATATTGTTATAGAGCGCTAATAATGCACTTGTAATAGTTCGACCGGTGCAATAGTTTGTGCCCCCCTTGACTCCTTTGAGGGGTGAAGTTGTTTGTTTGGGACAGGTGTTTCCTCCATGTAAACAATTTTTCTGTGAATAAATATTAAAATCTAGCAGACAATAGTGATGTATTTTATTTACACACTCATCTACAGGAAGATTCTAATAATAAACAACAGGAAAAAGCAAGTGTCTTTGCTCTGACCACAACACATTTCAATGTTCCTAATTAATTTTTATTTATTTACATGGTGTGTGTGTGTGTGTGTGTGTGTGTGTGTGTGTGTGTGTGTGTGTGTGTAGTCAGTCAGTCGTTTTTGTCTGAATGTGGCATTTGTGTTAAAAGTGTGTGTAATCTGTGTTTGGGGATTGGTCAGAGATGGAAGTGTTGTGTGTGTAACAATGTTGTGTGTGTGTGTGTGTGTGTGTGTGTGTGTGTGTTGTGCTCCACAGCAAAGGCCAGCCAACAGGCCCAAACCCAAGATGGCGTCCACGCCCACGGCATCCACGCCCACCACCTCCACATCATCCTCCTCTGCAGGGGGCGTGGTGAAACTGCCGTCCAATCGGAGCTCTTCGGGGGCGCGGCGTAGACGCACACGCTGTAGGAAGTGTGAGGCGTGTGTGAGGAGTGAGTGTGGAGAGTGTCACTTCTGTAAAGACATGAAGAAGTTTGGGGGACCAGGACGCATGAAACAGTCCTGCATCATGAGGCAGTGTATCGCTGTAAGACACACACACACACACACACACACACACACACACACACACACACACACACCTGCATCATGAGGCAGTGTATCGCTGTAAGACACACACACATACACACACACCACACACACCACACACCTGCATCATGAGGCCAGTGTATCGCTGTAAGACACACACACACCACACACACCACACACACACACACACACACCCTGCATCATGAGGCAGTGTATCGCTGTAAGACACACACACATACACCACACACACACACACACACACACCACACACACACTGCATCATGAGGCAGTGTATCGCTGTAAGACACACACACACACACACACACACTGCATCATGAGGCAGTGCATCATGTAGACACACACCACAATCACACCACACACACACCTGCATAGAGGCACCGTGTAGACACACACACACACACACACACACACACCTGCATCATGAGGCAGTGTATCGCTGTAAGACACACACACACACACACACCTGCATCATGAGGCAGTGCATCACTGTAAGACACACACACACACACACACACACACACACACCTGCATCATGAGGCAGTGTATCGCTGTAAGACACACACACATACACACACACACACACACCCACACCTGCATCATGAGGCAGTGTATCGCTGTAAGACACACACACACACACACACACACACACACACACACACACACCTGCATCATGAGGCAGTGTATCGCTGTAAGACACACACACACACACACACACACACACACACACACACACACACACCTGCATCATGAGGCAGTGTATCGCTGTAAGACACACACACACACACACACACACACACACACACACACCTGCCATCATGACATAGGCAGTGTATCGGCTGTAAGACACACACACACACACACACACACACACACAACACACACACCCTGCCATCATGAGGCAGTGTATCGCTGTAAGACACACACACACACACACCACACACACACACACACACACACTGCATCATGAGGCAGTGTATCGCTGTAAGACACACACACACACACACACACACACACACACACCTGCTTCATTAGGCAGTGTATCTCTGTAAGACACACACACACACACACACACACACCTGCATCATGAGGCAGTGTAAAGTTGCTGTTGTGTGTGTGTGTGTGTGTGTGTGTGCAGCCCGTTCTGCCCCACACAGCGGTGTGTGTAGTGTGTGGAGAAGCAGGTAAAGAGGACACGCTGGATGATGAGGAGGAGAAGTTTAATGCCATGTTGATGGAGTGCTCCATCTGTAACGAAATCGTCCACCCTAACTGTCTAAAGGTCAGACTGGGGCTGTGTCCCAATCCCCCTCCCCCCTACTCACTGTATCCTAAATACTGTGTACTGTTACATCACTTAAAAATGCCCCCCCCCCCTCCTCAGGTGAAGGACGCCGCAGGTGTCGTGAATGACGAGCTGCCCAATTGTTGGGAGTGTCCCAAATGTAACTACGCTGGGAAAACTGGGAAAGTGAGTTTCAGAAGAACGATCTGTGTGTGTGTGTGTGTGTGTGTGTGTGTGTGTGTGATGTGACGTGCCTCACACTAATCACCCTCAGTTATCTGTATGATCATTAGTGTGTGTAGAGTGTTGTATAAATGCATGAGGTATAAAGTCGTCTCGTCTCGTCTCGTCCTCTTGGCCTGCAAGCAAAAACGAGGCCCAGGATTTAAGTACGCGTCCAACCTGCCGGGGTCGCTGCTGCGGGAGCAGAAAACCACACGCGACGGGAAGGACGAGGGCGAGCGCAGGAGGACGGAGAGGGACGACACGCCCCGCATGCCGTGTGAGGACACGCCTACTCTGCTGATGCCCAGAGACATGCCCCGACCTCGACCCGACATGCCGAACTTCCTCAGGAAGAAGAAGAAGCTGTTTGATGATGATGATGATGAGGAGGAAGGGGACGCGAGTGCAAAGAAGAAGGTAATAAGTCTGCATGGGTAATTAACCCCCCCCCCCAAACACCTACTCTCTACACCATACCCCCTACAACCAAATCCCAAATTACCCCCTACTCTCCCTGTACCCCCGCACACTCCCTGTACCCCTGTACACTCTCCCTGTACCCCGTACACTCTCCCTGTACCCCCGTACACTCTCCCTGTACCCCGTACACTCTCCCTGTACCCCCGTACACTCTCCCTGTACCCCGTACACTCTCCCTGTACCCCGTACCCCCGTACACTCTCCCTGTACCCCCGTACACTCTCCCTGTACCCCCGTACACTCTCCCTGTACCCCCGTACACTCTCCCTGTACCCCCACTCTCCCTATACCCCCGTACACTCTCCCTGTACCCCCGTACACTCTCCCTGTACCCCCGTACACTCTCCCTGTACCCCCGTACACTCTCCCTGTACCCCCGTACACTCTCCCTGTACCCCCGTACACTCTCCCTGTACCCCCGTACACTCTCCCTGTACCCCCGTACACTCTCCCTGTACCCCCGTACACTCTCCCTGTACCCCCACTCTCCCTGTATACACCCCGTACACTCTCCCTGTACCCCCACTCTCCCTATACCCCCGTACACTCTCCCTGTACCCCCGTACACTCTCCCTGTACCCCCGTACACTCTCCCTGTACCCCCGTACACTCTCCCTGTACCCCCGTACACTCTCCCTGTACCCCGTACACTCTCCCTGTACCCCGTACACTCTCCCTGTACACTCTCCCTGTACCCCCGTACACTCTCCCTGTACCCCGTACACTCTTCCCTGTACACTCTCCCTGTACCCCCGTACACTCCCTGTACCCCCGCTCTCCCCTTTACCCCGCACTCTCCCTGTACCTCCTACAATCCCTACAGCCCAATCCCTGTACCCTGTATCCTCTCCTATAAAGTATGCCCTTACCCCCCCATCCTTTACCCCATAACCTCTATCCCCTGCCCTGTAAACCCTTCCCTTCATGCCTTTCATCCCAAGATATCTTACCTGTACGTCTCCATGGTGCAGCTGAAGAAGCCATGGAAGCCTGAGGAGGCGTTGCTGCCTAAAATGTCCTCGATGAAGATGGAGGAAGAGGAGCAGTCCGAGGCAGAGGAGGAGAAAGAGGAGGATAATAAACAGCCACCACGTGGGACGATCAGGAAGGAGTTTGTGTCTGTGAGGAAACAGGAGGAGGAGAGGGACGAGGAGGACGACGACACACACAAGGTACAGGACTGTAAAGCTGGACATGCCGTCTCCTGCGTCCCCTGTCCCTGCTACTTTACACTTCTGTCTCCTTTCAGTTTGTGAAGGAGGAGGAGGAGGAGGATGAAGGCTGCGAGCCGCAGGAGCGAGTGCAGAGAGCACAGCGAGCCAAACGAGCACAGCGCAGGAGGATGGGACGTAACGATCACCCGCTCGCTAACGAGAACCTGCACCCGGACGACAGTGAGAACGATGAGAACGACAAGAAGAACTTCCGCAACGGAGAGAACGGAGAGAGAGCGCACCTGAGAGCACGCGAGATGAACGGTACTGACATCACACACACACACACACACACACACACACACACACCGCTTGCTTTTATACACTCACCGTCACTGTGTGTGTTCTGTTTGAATGATTGTGTGTGTACGTGTCAGGTGCACCATGGGAGCTGCGCCACTTTTACCCGTCTCAGATCGTACCGTTGGGTCTGAACCGAATAACCCCGCCCATTCGCCCCCCACCACCCCGCTCACCACCCAAATGTGTTCAGATGGAGCGTCACGTCATCCGCCCTCCGCCCATCTGCCCTCCTCCTGATAGGCTGCCGCTGGCCGATGGGCGGAGCCACGTGTTGCAGCATGAAATCTGGTTGGCGATTTTCAGTCACTTGAGTCACCGTGAGCTGTGTGTGTGCATGCGCGTGTGTCGCACCTGGAACCGCTGGTGAGAGAACATTCAGGATACGTGCACAACTCAGCTCTGTTAACATGGGGTTAGAATCTTGACCTGTGTGTGTGTGTGTGTGTGTGTGTGTGTGTGTGTGTGTGTAGGTGCTGTGATAAGCGTCTGTGGACGAAGATCAACTTGAGCCGCTGTAAGTCCATCACCCCTCTGATGCTGAGTGGAATCATCCGGAGACAGACCATCATGCTGGACCTCAGCTGGACCAACATCTCCAAGAAACAGCTGAGCTGGCTCATCAACAGACTGCCTGGTGAGAGAGTGTGTGTGTGTGTGTGTGTGTGTGTACACCTACAGCACCTACACACACGCATTATGTATGTAATGTATATAATATGTGTGTGTGTGTGTGTGTGTAGGTCTGCGTGTGTTGGTATTGTCGGGTTGTTCCTGGGCGGCGGTCTCTGCACTCTGTACGTCCAGCTGTCCTCTCCTGCGCTCTCTGGACCTGCAGTGGGTGGAAGGTCTGAGAGACACACAGATTAAAGACCTGCTGTCTCCACCTACAGATAACAGACCAGGTAACACACACACACACACACACACACACACACACACATTCACTAGTTTATGTCTTGAGTAAATGTAATGACGTTTTATATGTAGAGTTTTACACTGGACGTGTGTGTGTGTGTGTGTGTTTCAGGTCAGATGGACACTCGGAGTAAGCTGAGGAACGTTTTGGATCTACGTCTCTCGGGTTTGGACATCACAGACGTTTCTCTGCGTCTCATCATCAAGAACATGCCGCTGTTAAAACATCTGGATCTGAGCTACTGCAACCACGTCAACGACCAGAGCGTCAACCTGCTCACAGCTGCAGGGACAACAACCCGCGACTCGCTAACCGACATCAACCTGTCGGGTACACACACACACACACACACACACACACACACAATCATTCCACTCTCTCCTCCTGGTAAACAAACTGATGTTTAATTTACTTGCATAGTTTGTTTGTGTCTGTTTAGAGTTTATGAATTTTAATGATATTCTCCACTGATAATAATGAAGAAAATAAACAAACAAATAAATGAATAATTAGAATCCTGTAGATAATTTCGCCCCACCTGTCATACCTTTATTCTCCACTAGAGGCCCCATGATCACTCATCTAAAGTATATTAAAGAAATCATGAAATGTAATTAAAATCTGCTGTGTGTGTGTGTGTGTGTGTGTGTGTGTGTGTGTGTGTGTGTGTGTGTGAGTGTGTAACAGGATCACGGATCAGTCCCTGAGCTACTTTAAGCGCTGTGCGAGTATTTGTCGTATCGATCTGCGTTTCTGTAAGCAGGTGAGCAGGCAGGCGTGCGAGCGCTTCATCGCCGAGATGTCGGTCAGCGTCTCATTCGGCCTCAAGGAGGAGAAACTGCTGCAGAAGCTCAGCTAACACACACACACACACACACACACACACACACACACACACACACACATAATGAACATGCTGACATGTGGACATTAAAGCATGTTTTGTACAATAAAATGTATTTAAATAAAGGTGCAGGAACAGAGGGGTGTGTCTCACACACACACACACACACACACACACACACACACAGTCATTGTTGCTTATGGAAATGTGAATGCAATGTAGCTGCTCAGAGTGTGTGTGTGTGTGTGTGTGTGTGTATCAGTTTGATATATAATGAGTTTTTTATTTCTATAATGTTGTTTTTATACGCGTGTCTTTGAGTGCAGATGTTTCATGTTTCAGTAACCCTGTTCCATCCTGTCCTGGATCTTACACAACATGTCATCTGCCAATCACGTCCCTTCACTCGTTAATGACTGCTTAATGAAGCTGCATTGAAGCTCCGCCCCTCTCTCTCACACACACACACACACACACTTAAGAATGGCACTTGTTGATGGTGACACATCCACGCTAACGCGAGCGAGCTCCACGTCTCAGGCCTGGTGTTCCTCTCGTCTGCTTTAAATGTGATTCAGTTTAACGTCTTTGTCTTATCGGAAACTGAAACCAACTTTATTTATGTCTTTAAAGGAATTTGTTTAAGGGTCCCTGTCAGCTGAGACGGACACACTAGAGACCCAAATATCTCACACACACACACACACACACACACACATGTCAGCTGATGATGATGATTGTGTGTGTGTGTGCTTTTTGACATATTGTTTTTCATTCATTACTATTAATCACAATCACTAATATAACCTGAATCTCTTCTGTACATCTCCATCCACTATTTATACTTTCCCCAGTAATAAACTACAGGAAATACTCTGTGTGTGTGTTACCTGTGTCAACAACAACAACAACAAACAAGCAGTTATTCTATTTACGGTTTTTATATATAAAAGAATGAGGGGCACTATGGTGGTTTAGTGTTTATCACGGTCGCCTCACACCACCAGGGTCCGGGTTTGATTCCCGTCTCGGTCATGTGTGTGTGGAGTTTGTGCATGTTCTCCCCGTGTCTCAGGGGGTTTTTCTCCGGGTTCTCCAGTTTCCTCCCCCGGTCCAAAAACATGCACGGTAGGTTGATTGGCACCTTGGAAAATTGGTGTGTGTGTGTGTGGAAAAATGTGGTGTGTGTGTGTGTGTGTGTGTGTGTGTGTGATGGGTTGGCATTCCATCTAGGATGTATCCTGCCTTAATACCCATAGACGCCTGAGATAGACACAGACTCCCCGTGACCCGAGGGAAGAACGGATAAAGCGCTAGAAGATGAATGAATGAATATAAAACAGTTTATTAAATAAAACGTTGCTGTTACGTCATTTATGTTTTAGACACGTGATTTTAATTTCACCCACAAGAATCGAAAGAAATCCACTGATCTGAACAGGAT
>JACRUU010000003.1:16398226-16420726 GCA_030449085.1 Kryptopterus vitreolus
CAGTTTCTGCTTTTCTGCTGTTTCTAATAAACTCTTACATTGTGTGTGTGTGTGTGTGTGTGTGTGTGTTGTGTGTGTCTATGGTTATGTGTGTGTGTGTGTGTGTCTATGTGTGTGTGTGTGTGTGTGTCTATGGTTGTGTGTGTGTGTGTGTGTGTGTCTATGGTTGTGTGTGTGTGGTGTGTTCTATGGTTGTGTGTGTGTCTATGGTTGTGGTGTGTGTGTGTGTCTATGGTTTGTGTGTGTTGTGTGTGTGTGTTTGTGTGTGTTGGTGTCTATGTGTGTGTGTGTCTAGTGTTCGTGTGTGTGTGTGTGTGTGGGTGTGTCTATGTGTGTGTGTGTGTGTGTGTGTGTGTGTGTGTTGCAGTATTATGTCAGTACAGCAGTCTCAGCTTCTGTTGAACATGAACAGTTTGGAGCCGGTGAATTTTGGTGTTCAGCAGAACAACACGGAACCGTTTACCATCACACTGTGTCACCTCGCACAACTCCACGCTGACCAGGTCTCTCTATCTCTCTCTATCTCCATCTCTCTGTCTCTCCATCTCTCTCTATATATATCTATATATCTCTATCTCCATCTCTCTCCTCTCTCTCATCTCTCTCCTATCTCTTACTCTCTCTCCATCTCTCTCTCCCTCTCTCTCTCTATATATATCTCTATCTCCATCTCTCTGTCTCTCCATCTCTCTCTATATATCTATATATCTCTCTATCTCTCCATCTCTTCTCTCCATCTCTCTCTCTCATCTCTCTCTATATATATCTCTTTCTCTCATCTCTCTCTCTCTATCTATCTCTCTCTCTATCTCTCTATATCTCTCTCTATCTATCTATCTCTCACCATCTCTCTCTCTCTATCTATCTGTCTCTCCTCTCTCTATATATATCTCTCTATCTCTCTCTCTCTCTATCTCTCCTCTCTCTCTATCTCTCATCTCTATATCTCTCTATCTCTCATCTCTCTAACTCTCTAATCTCATCTAGCTCTCTATCTATCTCTCTCTCTCTATCTCCCCATCTCTCTATATCTCTCTCTATCTCTCCCATCTCTCTATTCTCTCTCTCTCTCTCTTATCTCTCTCTATCTCTCCATCTCTCTATATCTTCTCTATCTCTCTCCATCTCTCTGTCTCTCCATCTCTCTCTATATATATCTCTATCTCATCTCTCTGTCTCTCCATCTCTCTCTCTATATATCTCTCTATATCTCTCTCTATCTCCATCTCTCTGTCTCTCCATCTCTCTCTATATATCTCTCTATCTCTCCCTCTCTCTCTTCTCCATCTCTCTCCTCTATATCTCTCTCTATATACTCTCTCTATCTCCATCTCTCTCCATCTCTCTGTCATCTCCATCTCTCTCTATATATATCTCTCTATATCTCTCTCTCTCTCTATCTCTCTCTCCATCTCTATCTCTATCTCTCTCTATCTCCCTATCTCTCTATCTCCTCTCTCTCTCTCTCTATCTCTCTATAATCTCTATCTCTATCTCTCTATCTCTCTATATCTTCCATCTCTCTATCTATCTCTCTACTATCTCTCTCTATCTCTCTATATCTCTCTATCTCCATCATCTCTCTATAGCTCTCTCTATCTCCTATATCTCTCTCTTCTCTCTTATCTCTCCCTCTCTCTCTATCTCTCTCTCTCTATATCTCTATATCTCTCTATCTCTCCATCTCTCTCTCTCTCTATCTATATATATATATATATATATATATATATATCTCTCTATCTCTCCATCTCTCTCTATCTCTCCATCTCCATCTCTATTTATCCATCTCTCTATCTCCATCTCTATCTCTCCATCTCCATCTCTATCTTCTCTATCTCATCTCTCTATCTCCATCTCTCTCTATCTCTCCATCTCAGTACTCTCAACTATACACAAACACTAATTTACATGATTGTATTATAGTTCAAGTTTGCATGTGCTATCTCTGTGTGTGTGTGTGTGTGTGTGTGTGTGTGTGTGTGTGTGTGTGTGTGTGTGTGTGTTGTGTGTGTGTGTGTGTGTGTGTGTGTGTGCGCACCAAGGGGCTCTATGCCGCCTCCAATGACATCATCAAGCATCTAAAGCAACAATTTCCTCCTCACACTCAACATGCTAAGGTGAGCAGCTCCTCATACACACACACACACACACACACACACACACACACAGCGGCCTTCCTCAGTGGCCACAAGAGTGTCAGCTTTACTGGACCTTGAACCCACATCCTTCTGATCCGTAAACCAAAATCTCGTGTGTGTGTGTGTGTGTGTGTGTGTGTGTGTGTGTGTGTGTGTGTGCAGATCTGGATGTTGTGTGACTTGAGCATTCAGTTTGAGAAAGCAATGAATGATGGGAAATATCACGTGGCTGAGCCTCATGTCACCTCCATCTCCCGCCCTGAACTGTACAGAGGGGCTCTACAGGTAATCACCAAGAACATGTGTGTGTGTGTGTGGTGTGTGTGTGTGTGTGTGTGTGTGTTTCTAATTCATAGATCTGGTCTCAGTGGGTGCCTCAATAGGACGTGACCTCATACAAGTCACATGATGCATCATATAATTACAGCATGAGTATCACTGTGTGTGTGTGTGTGTGTGTGTGTGTGTGTGTGTGTGTGTGTGTGTGTGTGTGTGTGTGTGTGTGTTTGAGAACAGGAAAGCTCAGCTGTTAAAGGCTTTAAATCGGACATCAGAAGCCTCCAGAGTCCTGCAGCGTCTACAACAGCTTTGTGAGAACAACAAGAACACAGAGATGATCATCAGGTGTGTGTGTGTGTGTGTGTGTGTAGTGTGTGTGTGTATAAAATATGTGTGTTGTGTGTGTGTGTGTGTATATTATGTTTGTAGAGTATATATATATATATCTCTATCTATATATCTATGGTGTAGGATAACTGTGTGTGGTGTGTGTGTGTGTGTATCTATGATGTATGTCTCTATCTCTCTCTCTCTATCTCTATCTTCTATATATCTCTATATCCCTGTGTGGTGTGTGTGTGTGTGTGTTACAGGGTAATGTTGGCTACAGCAGAGCTGCACTGGGCGTCGTGTGGATTTGCGTCTGCTCTCCCGCTGCTTCTGAAAGCTTTAGCACTCACACGCCAACACAACCTGCAGAGACTCGAGTGTAAAACTATACTGCACCTCGCATACACTCAGGTACACACACACACACACACACACACACACACACATTATTATTATCATTAAGTCACTATGCTTATGTGTAAGCTTCATGAGGTGTTAACACTGTGTGTGTGTGTGTGTGTGTATAGTTGATGTTGGGGATCCCGGAGCAGGCTCTCTCGTTGGTGTGTGGTGTGTTGGAGTGTGTGTTAGCGCACGCTGCACTGATGGATAAAGCGAAAGCTCTGCTGTTGATGGCTCGGTGTCAGGTGGCTCTGTCTGCATCAGCTTCTGAAGAACACCGACTCACTGGTGTGTGTGTGTGTGTGTGTGTTAGACATACAGTCATGTTTGTTATCTGGATTAATGGCATTCTGTATAATCTTTGACACTGTGTGTGTGTGTGTGTGTGTGTGTGTGTGTGTAGCTGTAGAGTCGGCGGTACACACTCTGGACGAGGCGGCGTTTTATTTCTCTCAGTTGGACTGTAATCAGCGTCTGCGTGATGTTTATTATCTGCAGTCTCGGCTGCACCACACACTGGGAAACTCGGCCGAACGCAACAAGTGTGCACTGATGTTCCGCATGCTCAACCAGGAGCTGCTGCACGTCCCGGCCACGCCCACTCACCACCTCTAACACACGTCCCGGCCACGCCCACTCACCACCTCTAACACACGGCCACGCCCACTCACCACCTCACACACGCCCCGGCCACGCCCACTCACCACCTCTAACACACGCCCCGGCCACGCCCACTCACCACCTCTAACACACGCCCCGGCCACGCCCACTCACCGCCTCTAACACACGCCCCGGCCACGCCCACTCACCACCTAACACACGCCCCGGCCAACCTCTCACCGCCTCTCACACCCCTCCCCACTCCCCCCTCCCCCTGCCCCTTCAACATCAACCACCTCCTCGCCCCCCCCCACCACTCCCTGGGGACCCAAGAGCTAATACCGCCTCTAACACACGCCCGCCACGCCGATCACCCACGCCTACACCCACGTTCCGGCCCACTCCACCGCCTCTAACCCACGCCCCCCCGGCCCTTCCCCAAGCCCACTCACCCCCTACCGTCCTCTAACACACGCCCCGGCCACGCCCACTCACCGCCTCTAACACACGCCCCGGCCACGCCCACTCACCGCCTCTAACACACGCCCCGGCCACGCCCACTCACCGCCTCTAACACACGCCCTGGCCACGCCCACTCACCGCCTCTAACACACGCCCTGGCCACGCCCACTCACCGCCTCTAACACACGCCCTGGCCACGCCCCCACCTTTAAGCCAAACCCACATAATATCTGTAATAAAGTATTTGGACCCTGTCTGTGTTTATTTTATGTGTGAATAAACAAAGCCGAACAATTCACTATGAAAAGTGTTTATTATTTTTTAAACAACATGAACTCTACTGTAATGAAACGAAAAAGAAATAATAAAATATAACAAATATTAACAAGTAGAAAAAGAAATGTGTAAATAAACAGTTAAAGTTTCCACGTGGCTTTTTCTCCTGCTGTAACCCGATACCTGGTCTCCACCCCCCCCCCCCCCCCCCCCCCCCCCCCCCCCCCCTAAACACATCCCCCACCCTCCACCCCTCCACCCCTCCATCACATCCCTCCATCTGCAGCTTCACTCCTCCAACATGGAGGTTCTGGGTGGATATCCGTCCAAACAGTCCAGTTCCAGAGCGCGACTCGTGTCCCTCATCATCACCGTCACCTTCTGCATCTCCTCACTTTATCTCCTGCACATCAGAGTGTCCCGGAACCGCCAACACGCAGACTTTTACTCCTACCACGTGAAGGACACAAAGGGGAGAAGCGTCTCACTGGAGAAATACCGGGGGAAGGTCAGATCCAAACACACACACACTCACTCTCTCTCTCCAACACCACACACACTCACCTCACACACACACACACACACACACCACGCGCTCTCTCTCTCTCACACACACACACACACACATGCTCTCTCACACTCTCCTCACCACTCCACACAACACACTCACTCACTCACTCTCTCTCACACACACACACACACACACACACGCTCACACAATCTCTCTCACACACACACACTCACTCTCTCTCTCACACACACACACACACACTCACACACTCACTCTCTCTCACACACACACACACACACCACATCACATCTTCAGCACACACCGCACCACACTCACTCACTCTCTCTCACATCACACTCTCACTCAACCACACACACAACTTATCTCTCTCACACTCACACCACACACACTCACTCTCTCGCTCACACACACACACACCACAACACACACATCTCTCTCTCTCTCACACACACACACACACACACACACTCTCTCTCTCACTCACTCTCTCTCACACACACACACACACACACTCACTCACTCACTCTCTCTCTCTCACTCCTCTCTCACACACACATTCTCTCTCACCACTCACACACACACACATTCTCTCTCTCTCTCTCTCACTCTCACACACACACACACACACACACACTGCTGTTCTGCGGCCACGAAGTCACTTCCCCACGCGCCGCCTGTTGCTCCAATAGTTTGTACGGGTATTCCGTCATGTCCCGCCTCCTTCATCCTGATTCGCTACACGTATCCGATATTCTGCTCTCTGATTGGTTACGTCCAAGCGCCTTTGAACTTTTTCTCCAATCGGAAAGGCACAGACGCGGTTTTCAGAATGCGGGTGTGAAAGGGAATAAAATTCTTCATGTTTGTTTGTGTATTAAAGTGATAAAGCGCGAGAGATTTGTGGTGACACGCGCCGAAAAAAGCGCGACTTTTAGTGAATAAATATTATTGTTGTTCTACATAATATTAAAACCTTATAAGTAACTGTGGAGAAGGAATGCAGGTTTCCTCCTCGCAAACTGCTGAGGGACATATTTACGTGTTTGTTTGTGTGTTTGTGTGTTTGTTTGTGTTTGTTTGTGTTTGTTTGTGTGTGTGTGTTTGTTTTAGCACTGCTGGATGTTCAGTGTTAAGAGATTCAGTAAAATTCTCTTTTTAATGAAGCACAGCGCCCCCTACCCTGCCCAGTGTGTTACTGCACAGCGCCCCCCTACCCTGCCCAGTGTGTTACTGCACAGCGCCCCCTACCCTGCCCAGTGTGTTACTGCACAGCGCCCCTACCCTGCCCAGTGTGTTACTGCACAGCGCCCCCTACCCTGCCCAGTGTGTTACTGCACAGCGCCCCCTACCCTGCACCAGTGTGTTACTGCACAGCGCCCCCCTACCCTGCCCAGTGTGTTACTGCACAGCGCCCCCTACCCTGCACCAGTGTGTTACTGCACAGCGCCCCCTATCCCTGCACAGTGTGTTACTGCACAGCGCCCCCTACCCTGCCAGTGTGTTACAGCGCCCCCTGTGTTACTGCACAGCGCCCCTACCCTGCCCAGTGTGTTACTGCACAGCGCCCCCTACCCTGCCCAGTGTGTTACTGCACAGCGCCCCCTACCCTGCCCAGTGTGTTACTGCACAGCGCCCCCTACCCTGCCCAGTGTGTTACTGCACAGCGCCCCTACCCTGCCCAGTGTGTTACTGCACAGCGCCCCCTACCCTGCCCAGTGTGTTACTGCACAGCGCCCCCTACCCTGCCCAGTGTGTTACTGCACAGCGCCCCCTACCCTGCCCAGTGTGTTACTGCACAGCGCCCCCTACCCTGCACAGTGTGTTACTGCACAGCGCCCCCTACCCTGCCCAGTGTGTTACTGCACAGCGCCCCCTACCCTGCCCAGTGTGTTACTGCACAGCGCCCCCTACCCTGCCCAGTGTGTTACTGCACAGCGCCCCCCTACCCTGCCCAGTGTGTTACTGCACAGCCCCCCCTACCCTGCCCAGTGTGTTACTCCCCCCTACGCACAGCGCCCCCTACCCTGCCCAGTGTGTTACTGCACAGCCCCCCCTACCCTGCCCAGTGTGTTACTGCACAGCGCCCCCTACCCTGCCCAGTGTGTTACTGCACAGCCCCCCCTACCCTGCCCAGTGTGTTACTGCACAGCCCCCCCTACCCTGCCCAGTGTGTTACTGCACAGCCCCCCCTACCCTGCCCAGTGTGTTACTGCACAGCCCCCCCTACCCTGCCCAGTGTGTTACTGCACAGCCCCCCCTACCCTGCCCAGTGTGTTACTGCACAGCCCCCCCTACCCTGCCCAGTGTGTTACTGCACAGCGCCCCCTACCCTGCACAGTGTGTTACTGCGGGTTTCACCACTTTTTATCCTCATTATTAATAATAAACACTGATTTCACTAAATGTAGTAAAATGTTGAGTAAAATACAGCTCCATGCAGAAGGAGAGATTTGATTAGAGAGTGATGTTTATTAGAGTGTGTTGGTTGTTTACAGGTGTCTCTGGTTGTAAACGTGGCGAGTCACAGTGAACACACAGAGCAGAATTACAGAGACATGCAGGAGCTGCACCGCGCCCTCGGCTCCACACACTTCACCGTCCTGGCCTTCCCGTGTGCGCAGTACGGAGACACGGAGCCGGGGACGGGCCGAGACGCCGAGGTCTTCGCCAGGACCAACTACGCCGTCACATTCCCCTTCTTCAACACCATCAAGATCATGGGCTCCGAGGCAGAACCAGCATTCAGGTTCCTCACAGGTAAACACACATATACATACAACACAAACACGTGTGTGTGTGTGTGTGTGTGTGTGTAATACACTGTAGTGTTTATGGAATGTCTCTGACACACAGATTCGGTGCATCAAATCCCCAAGTGGAACTTCTGGAAGTTCGTGGTGAGTGCTGAAGGTCAGGTGCTGCGTGTGTGGAAAGCGGAGGAAGCGATGGAGGAAATCCGGAGGGAAGTGACGGCTCTCGTACGGGAAATCATCCTGAAGAAGAGACACGAGCTCTGAGTGCGGCTCCGAGGTGGAGAAGATCTGAAGGTTCTGAGAGGAACCATGAGCTCACTGTGCTGAGACCCAACAGAGACATGTGGTACTGAAGTGTGTGTGTGTGTGTGTGTGTGTGTGTGTGTGTGTGTGTGTAATCTCAGGATATCCAACAGCAAACGCTGATCACAAACATTTCTCATATTTAATTCCGTTTCTGGTCATCATTTTCATTTATACTTGTAATTACACACATTTTTATTAATAAAAATACTAAAAATACTAAACAGCAACAAAGTCATCAACACTGAGCTGTGTGACCACACACACACACACACACACACACACACACACATCTTTACATCATTTCTTCCTGGAGGTTCAACATGCACTACTCCGAGTGTGAGATTTACATGGAGAAGAAGACGAGGACATGAACGACCGCTGCAGTAAACCAAGTCTTGCATTTCTGGCTGCTCCCTTTAGGGGGCACCAGAGAGGATCCTCCTCCTCCTCTTCCTCCTCCACACCACCCTGTTCCTCTGTATCTGTCTCTTTCACCACAAATACCTGCATGTCATTTTCCCTCACCACATCCATAAACCTCCACCTTCCTCTTTACCTCCTCCCTGGTCCCTCAGCATCCCTCTGTCCCCGTGTCCCTCCTCTCTACACGTCCAAACCATCCCAATAAAAATAAACCTGAAATCCTACTCCAAGCTTTTAAGATAAAAATATCCTTATTTGAAGATTCTCAGCTTCTGTATAAATGTAAAAAATGTAGCTGATCCTGAAGGAGGAGCTTCTGCCCTCAACCTTCACTCATGAGGAGGCGGAGCTACTGTTGCTTATCAACTCTACAAAACTACGAAATGTACAAAATCGCACATCTTTTCATCTTCACATCAGACGCATTTAAACTTCACTCAGAACACAACTTCAGACAAAATAAATAAACAACAAATGGAAAAGCACATATAAAAAGTATTACATGTACACACAATAATGTGCAGATGACGGAGGTGGTTTTGGAGAGGAAGGAGAGAAGTTTCAGCTTGATGTTCCTCTGAGGTTTGGAGAGGAACCGCAGCAGGTCACACTGGGTTCAGCTCACACTTTTAATCTGAAGCTCCATGGATTTCTCCACCGTGCGGAAGATGGGGTAGATCTTATCTCCAGGTCCCAGCTTCATGTCCGTGAAGGTGTAGATCTGATCTTTGGTGTCGGCGTTGTAAAAGGTCACCCACCTCTCGTCTACATCCACACAGACGCCCAACACCTGGGGGACGGAGTTGATGGGGAGACGCACCACGTGATTCTCCAGGGCCGAGAAAGAGAGCCAGAAGTGGAAGATGCACCAGTAGCCCTGAAACGGAGCGAAGGCGAAGCGACCGTTCCTCTGCGCCGAGCTCTTCATCACGCCGATCGTGAACTCCTTATTCACCTCCACCTGCAACACCATGCCCAGGTTACAGCGCTCAGCTTACCCAGGTGTCAAAAGTCTATAAAGAGGTGTGTGTACAGGTGTGTGTAGCAGTGTGTAGAGGTGTGTGTAGATGTGTGAAGGTTTGTGTGCAGGTGTGTGTGCAGGTGTGTACAGGTGTGTGTAGGTGTGTAGAGGTGTGTGCAGATGTGTGTACAGGTGTACAGGTGTGTTTGCAGGTATGTACATACATGCCAATAGTGTCGTCCTGAGCTGAAGCCATCTTTGGCGATAACACACTCCCACCTGTCGAACCTCTGAGGTCCAGGCCGGACTTTGGATTTGTGTCCCATCCGCAGGTGTTTCCCGCCCTGGAAGATGACGAGGGTCCGGTGAGCCGTCTCGGGGTCCAGAACCACATCAGCTGCGAGGAGAAAAATCCAGCCGTCAGTTACGAGTGTATTTTCTCTCAGGAGGTGAACATCAGGGTTCCTCTCTCACCTGCTGCGGGTTTTTTCTCCCCGCTGATGTACGCAGGAATGCTCGGAGAACCACCGTCCTTCTTCAGGGACTTCACTACTTCTCTCAGCTGACGATTGACTTCCTCCAACTTCCTGATCTGCTCCTTCAGATCAGAGTTCTGCTTGTACACATCCAGATCTTTAGTGACCTCCACCAGCTGGTGGCCCTTCATCTCTCTGCACTTGTAGTGATCCCTGCCGTGTTCCTCGCAGAAGGAGCGAATACAAGTCAAGCACGACTTCCAGGCTTTTAATTTCCTCTCGCCGCACGCGTCACAGGCCACGTCTTCGGGTCGGGCGTACTGAGGAGTCTGCACCTTCTCCTTACTGAGAGACACGGCGCTGACGCCCGTGGAGCCGGTTATCCCCGAGTCTCTGCTCAGCGCCGGGGATGGAGACCTGAAACCACACAACACGACCGTCACGCCAGAGCAGGTGTTTGTGAGGAGGAAGAAGGTGTGGAGGAATCACCTGGGGTTAAAGTCATGAGATCCGCTGAGACTCGGAGGTCTTTCTATGGAATGATTGCTCCTTCTGTACACAACATCATTAGTGTTCGCTTTTATTAACGGTGTAAACAACAACAGTTTACTCTCACAGAATGTTCTTTTACCTGCACTCTTCATGAGGGTCAAACCTGAACACAGCAGACTCCAAAGATCTCCCACTGATCCGGGACTGGACGCTCGGAGACTCGGGTCTGTCAGAGAGAGGAACAGCAGCTGGTGCAGGTTTATATCACGCGCTCGCCGTATCCTTTCTATAGTAACACTTTATTTATGTATCATGTGAATGATGTAAACAAGATATTTATCATGTAATCTGTAAAGGAAGGAGTCTCCGGTGTCAAAGCTCCAGAACGTTCAGAGGTAAAGCTGGAACTCGACTTCATTGCGCAGGGATGTGCGATACCGACTTTAACCAGCAGGGGGAGACAGATACCTGATTCACTCAAGATGTTTATAAACTGTTCAGATTTACCTTCCTTCATCACCATCATCACCATCATCATCATCACCACCATCATCACCATCATCATCACCACCACCATCATCCTGACATTCAGGCACTGAATCGAAAGAGCAAACCGTCACATCAGACCTCAGAGACCAGGTCCTGTGCAGGGGTGAGCTGAAGGAGGAGAAAGGGTCAAAGGTCACCACAAAAACTCAAATCAAACCCACTAAGGTAGATAAAGTAAGATCCCAAAACAAGGAAGGAAACTTAACCTGAACCCAGACCGACACTTATAACTCAAACTTATAACTCAAACCCGAAACCTCAAACCTACACTTATAACCCAAACTCAAACTATAACGTTAAACTTAAACTTATAACTTATAACTCATAACCTCAAACCCAAACCCAAACTTATATACTCAAACCCAAACTTATAGACTCTCAAACCCAAACTTATAACTCAAACCCGAACTTCTAACTCACCCAACTTATAACTAACCAAACCCTTATAACTCAACCCAATATAACCCAAACAAACCAAAACCACGTATAACTCAAAACCGAACTAACTTATAGCAAACCCAAACCCAAACTTATAACTCAAACCCACACTTATAACTCAAACCCGAACTTATAACTCAAACCCAAACTTATAACTCAAACCCACACTTATAACTCAAACCCGAACGGAGATAAGCAAACCCAAACGGATAACGCAAACCCAAACTACGGAACGCAAACCACACGGAGTAAATCAAACCCAAACTTATAACTCAAACCCACACTTATAACTCAAACCCGAAAAGGTGAACTTATAAACCGCAAACGGAGAACCAAACCGAACGGAGAACTCGCAACCAAACGGAGAAGCGCGAATAAACCCACACGGAGAAAGGCAAACCCAAACTTATAACTCAAACCCAACTTACAACATCAATCCATAAATATAGATAACTCAAACCCACACTTATAACTCAAACCCAAACTTATAACTCAAACCCACACTTATAACTCAAACCCCAAACTCATATAACCAACCCAAAACTCAAAACCACACTTATACTCCACAAACCCGATAACTCAAACCCGAACTAATAACTCAAACCCGAAACCTCAAACCCACACTTATAACCCAAACTTATAACTCAAACCCACACTTATAACCCAAACTTATAACTCAAACCCAAACTTATAACCCAAACTTATAAATCAACTCAAACCCGAACTTATAACTCAAACCCGAACTCGAACCTGAAGCCCTGATTCCCAGTACAGATGTAATGAAACATTCCCTAATGTAAATCAGATGGGACTGCTTTGGTACAGATGTTTTTACCTTCCTGGTTCTGTAGATCCTTTGAAGTTAACAGCTGTATCTAAAGATCTGGTGCTGGCTCTGGCTCGAGCCTCGCTGCTCTCAGCCTGAGAGCTGAACTTCATCCTGCATCAGAGGAGGAAAATGTCCATGTTACACCAGGAAAAGTCTGATAAACATCACACGGAGTTCCGGTGTAATGTGCTGAAATAAGTCTCATTAAAAATCTCCTTTATTGCCATCAAATCTTTATTTACTGTAGAGAGAGAGAGACTGTGTACACAAACGCATCATAACATGTTTATAAACACGAGGAGGAGCAGAAATCAGGATTCTGGAGAATATTCCGATTGTTCTGGTGCAGATGTTTTACCTTCTTGCTTCTGTAGATCTTGTGAAGTTAACAGCTGTATCTGACGATCTGGAGCCGGCTGTGGGTCGCGTCTCGCTGTTCTCAGGTCTGTGCATCGTCCTGCTTCAGAGGAGAACAGTGTGAACGTTACACCAGGAGAAGTTCAGATAAACATCTCCACATAATACGATTCTCAACCCGACTCCTCAAACTTCTCCCATCTCCAGACCTTCAGTGATGCCCTGATGTGGGATTTAGGTGTGTGTTTATACGTTTGTGCACCCTTCCTGCCTGCATCTTCCTCAGTGTAACTGGTGTGAGGTGATGAAGCTGTAGGAACCAGTTCGTAGTGAATATAAACCCCATATAAAGATACGACTGTGTGTTTATGGAGTGTTATTTCTCACTGTGTTCGCTTTAAATTTCATAAATAATATGTCTGAATTCACGGTCGTCATGACGCCATGCAGTGTGTGGCGGTGAAAGTGTCTCACCTCACGTCTGCATCTGGTGGATCCATGTCTGCCAAATAAAAACCCACAATTTAATTTATTTACACACACACACACACAAATCAGCTTCCACAGTTACCCAAAACACGAATAATTAATAAATACATTATTATAAACATCATAATGAATTATTACATTTTAATGTATTTATTATACAACATTATTATGTATGTAAATTGCAGTGATGTCATATTCACATAAATATAATAAAATAATTTCCACTTATTTTCTTTAGAGAAGTATTAAAAATGAGTACAAATGTAGAATTAATGACAAATTCTGAATAAGTTCATTCAAATTAATATAAATATGGAGTAAATACTTGTGATAAATATATAAATAATAATAATAAATAAATGTGATGGAATTAAAGGGTTAAATTGAGCTCTCTCTCTTTTATTCTTTTTCCTTTCTCTCTTTTATCTTTGACACACTCAATAAACCATGATTTATGTGTTTTTTGTTCTGAAATATAAACTTTCTATAAACTATAAAGCATTCTTTTTTTTTACTATAGCTGCTGGAAGGTGAAGGCGTCTCTCCGTCTCTCCGTCCTGTAGATGTGACAAACAGATAAGGAGATAACAAGGTAAAGATAAAGTTTGTTAGTGTGTGATGAGGTTTAGAAGAGATCTAAAATGAGGTGTTTTTGTTGGTGGGGAATGAAATGACATGGAGTTGGCTCTTACCGTGTTTCAGTAGCTCTCAGGTGTTTATAATGTCTGCTGTTTACACTTTTGTTTGCGTGCCACGCGAGAATCAGAAGGAGGAGGAGGAGGAGTGAATGAATTCATCACTTTTCCTGTTCAGCAGGAATGCAGTCCGTCAGGTCTCAGTCACATTTATACACATGCAAATCCATAAAGGAAAATATTCTACTGGTATTCTGTTATGATAAAATGATTCTAAATCTAAATCCAGATCAGAAGAGTGTGTTAGCTCATCACAACTTTAACACAACTTTAACACAACATCATCACTGTCATATGTAAGTAACAATTTATTCAGGTGTGAAAAGATGACTGTGATTGGCTGGAAGGGCTTTAGGTGTGAATAATGGATTGTGATTGGCTGGAAGGAGCTCAGGTGTGAACAATGGATTGTGATTGGCTCAGGTTTCTCATATGCTAACTAGAACAAAAACACAGCACCAGGAGATACCTCTAAGACAGGGGTGGGCAAACCACGGCCCGGGGGCCACATCCGGCCCCTTGATCCTTTTAATCCGGCCCGCTGAACTGCTTCGGCTTCTTTGCCGCACCAGAAGAAAGTATAACCGCACAGCAGCGCTGACATTGTTGGTTTATTTTTGTTTGTTTCTTTTCCCTAAATAGAATATCCTTATTCTTTTGGTAGCATAATGCATCATGATATCATTTACCGCTCTTTACAAGTGGAAAAGATTAATATTGAACATAAGTTATGTTCAACGTTATTGTTGGTTCGGCCCACAAACACACCACAGGTTCTCTTATGTGGCCCTTTGGAAAATATAATTGCCCACCCCTGCTCTAAGAGCTTCATTGTTAGTTTAGACACATTACAGACACGTCTCCATCCACTCATCCATCAGTCCTTCACTGACTTTATCTCTCTGTTTGTGAGATTTGGAGAAGTAGATCTGTATAAAATGTCTCCATTCAGACGGTTTTGCTCTACAAAATTTAACGACAAGTGATCATAGAATAAAATGATCATCCATGCTGAGGTTTGAGATCTTACACCATTAATAATAATAATAGTCTTTATTTGTCACATATAACATTACAGCACAGTGAAATTCTTTTCTTCGCATATCCCAGCTTGATGTTGGTAGTTTGGGGTCAGAGCGCAGGGTCGGCCATTAAACGGACGCCCCTGGAGCACAGAGGGTTAAGGGTATTGCTCAAGGACCCAAGGGCAGCAGCTTGGCCATACCGGGGCTCGAACCCGGATCTTCCGATCAGCAGCCCAGCGCCTTAGACCACTGAGCCACACCCCTCCCTCTCATTATAATACTCTACACTTCATCTCAGGATGTTCTTCACTTCCACATCTACAATAACATCCTCACACCTACACCTGTGCTCATATCTCCTGAAGTCAGTGTTCAATTCAACATTATGGTTTGTATTAAAGACCATTCTCATGCCAGGTTCCTCAGGTTCCTCAGTGGTGTGCAGGAAGGAACCGGAGACCTTACTGGAATATTGAATTGACATGTTTGTAAAAGAAACGCCACTAGCAAAAGATTTCGGTATTCAGCGATTTTATTACTCAAGTGTTGTGTAACAGTCGTATAAATTATTGTTTATATCACAATTTTTCTAACACATACACCACAAAGACACAGAGACGCGTTACACAAACGTACACAGAAACGTTAAAGACAACGATAACACGCAACACACGCTTAGCAACTTGGTTCAATATCGTACACGTGATTTTGTTATGAACATCTAACACACCGCGTTCAGGCTAGGTATCGACTGACGCGAGTTCCTGATATGATTGCCATATTGTTTACTGAAATATGCTACGCTTGCGCTACAGAGAAACAAATGCTCACTAACAAATAAAAAATCTTACTAGCATAACTATATAGCTGACTAGCAAGTTCCATATGGTAACTGCGATATTATTATTATATCCTCTCTGAAACATCACACAGGAGACTACACACAGTGCGGCTATAACAAAACGCTAACTATTGTCATAGATTAGATATTATTGTGTTGGGTGAAGTAATTTACATACTGGTGTACTTAACACACTCGACGCTCAAGCGTTAAAATTCGACACAGCGATATCGCTAGGATAGTACGCAGCACGAACATTGGACTATAACATGTTATTATTTAGCTGTTAAGGCTAACAATTCACTCAGCCCTTAAATACTCAAAAGAGATGATGAGAGTGAAAACATGATAAAAATATCAACATTTACCTCAGACAGAATCGACCGATAACTAGCTACCTACAAGAACAAAACCAAAAATTCTGCAGTCCCACAGGCACCACGACCCCAAACCGAGTGCCAGAGGAGGAGAATATTTTGAGGTATACATGCTAACAATATTATATGTGTAGAAATATGACATAACAGCAGTAATATGACATAACAGCAGTAGTGGTAACATAGCAATAACGTCAAAGTAAAGGCGAGTGTTACATAGCTTACATTGTTTATCTGGATCCCACAGCTACAATAAGGAACCTTCAATAAACACAATCTATGGAAGCATATATAAGTGTCAGAAGAGGAGTTGCTCAGATGAGAGGCTAAACCTGCTAATGCTAACAACTGTATATAACAATTTACTTCAGTGTTTAATTTACGTCAGTATCTAATTTACCTCAATGTCTAGTTTACCTCAGTGTTTAATTTACCTCAGTATATAACTTACCCCAGTATCTAGTTTACCTCAGTGTTTAATTTACCTTAGTGTTTAATTTACCTGTGTCTAATTTACCTCATTGTTTAATTTACCTCAGTGTTTAATTGACCTGTGTCTAATTTACCTGTGTCTAATTTACATGTGTCTAATTTACCTCAGTGTTTAATTTACCTCATTGTTTAATTTACCTGTGTTTAATTTACCTCAGTGTTTAATTTACCTCCGTATCTAATTTACCTCAGTGTTTAATTTACCTGTGTTTAATTTACCTCAGTATCCAATTTACCTCAGTGTTTAATTCACCGGTGTCTAATTTACCCCAGTGTTTAATTTACCTCAGTATCCAATTTACTTCAGTGTTTAATTTACCTCAGTATCTAATCTACCTCAGTGTTTACTTTACCTCAGTATTTAATTTACTTGTGTCTAATTTACCTCAGTGTTTAATTTACCTCAGTATATAACTTACCCCAGTATTAGTTTATCAGTTTTAATTTACCTCATTGTTTAATTTACCTGTGTTTAATTTACCTCAGTATCTAATCTACCTCAGTGTTTACTTTACCTCAATGTTTAATTTACCTGTGTTTAATTTACCTCAGTGTTTAATTTACCTGTGTTTAATTTACCTCAGTATCTAATCTACCTCAGTGTTTACTTTACCTCAGTGTTTAATTTACCGGTGTTTCATTTACCGGTGTCTAATTTACCTCCAGTGTTTAATTTACCTCAGTTGTTTAATTTACCTCAGTGTTTAATTTACCTCAGTATATAATTTTAATCTACCTCAGTGTTTAATTTACTTACCCCAGTATCTAGTTTACCTCAGTGTTTAATTTACCTCATTGTTTTACTAATTTACCTCAGTGTTTAATTTACCACAGTGTTTAATTTACCTCTGTATCTAATTTACCTCACTGTTTAATTTACCTCAGTGTCTAATTTACCTCAGTGTTTAATTTACCTCAGTTTATTTATCCGTTAATTTACCTGTGTTTAATTTACCTCAGTATCCAATTTACCTCAATAATTAAATTACCTCAGTATTTAATGTTACCTCATCAGTAACTATTACCTGTTTAGTTATTCATTACTAATTTACTCAGTTTTAATTTACCTCAGTATGATACTCATAATTATTTACCTGTTCCTCATTTACAGTAATTTACCTCATGGTTATTTTACCTCAGTTTTATTTACCTCAGTATTTAATTTAAATTACCTCATTTACCTAATTTTTGTAATTTAGCTAGTTTTTACCTCCGTTTTAATTTACCAATTTACATGTGTGTTTAATTTACTCATTTATTGTTTAATTTACCTCATTGTTTAATTTACCTCAGTGTTTAATTTACCTCAGTGATTAATTTACACGTGTTTAATTTACCTCAGTATCTCATTTACCTCAGTGTCTCATTTACCTCATTTAATTTACCTCATTGTTTAATTTACCTCAGTGTTAATTTACCTCAGTGTTTAATTTACCTCAGTGTTTAATTTACCTCAGTGTTTAATTTACCTCAGTATCTAATTTACCTCAGTGTTTAATTTACCTCAGTGTTTAATTGTACCTCAGTGTGTTTTAATTTACCTCAGTGTTTAATTTACCTCAGTATTACCTCAACTTTACCCCAATCTACCTCAGTTTAGTTTACCTCAGTGTTTAATTTACCTCAATGATTAATTTACCTGTGTTTAATGTACCTCAGTATCCAATTTACCTCAATAATTAAATTACCTCAGTATCTAGTTTATCTCAGTAACTAATTTACCTCAGTGTTTAATTTACCTCAGTATCGAATTTACCTCAATAATTAATTTACCTCAGTGTTTAATTTACATGAGTATTTAATTTACCTCAGTGTTTAATTTACCTCAGTGTTTAATTTACCTCAGTGTTTAATTTACCTCAGTATCTAATTTACCTCAGTGTTTAATTTACCTCAGTATCTAATTTACCTCAGTGTTTAATTTACCTCAGTATCGAATTTAATTTACCTCAGTGTTTAATTTACCTCAGTGATTAATTTACCTCAGTGTTTAATTTACCTCAGTATTAATTTACCTCAGTATCTAATCTACCTCAGTGTTTAATTTACCTCAGTGATTAATTTACCTAAGTATTTAATTTACCTCAGTATCTAATTTACCACAATAATTAATTTACCTCTGTACCTAGTTTATCTCAGTAACTAATTTACCTCAGTGTTTAATTTACCTCAGTATTGAATTCACCTCAGTGTTTAATTTACCTCAGTATCTAATTTACCTCAGTGTTTAATTTACATAAGTATTTAATTTACCTCAGTATCTAGTTTACCTCAGTGTTAAATTTACCTCAGTGTTTAATTTACCTCAGTATCCAATTTACCTCAGTGTTTAATTTAATTTACCTCATTGTTTAATTTACCTCAGTGTTTAATTTACCTCAGTATTAATTTACACGTTTAATTTACCTCAGTGTTTAATTTACCTCAGTATCTAACTTTACCCCAGTATTAATTTACCTCAGTGTTTAATTTACCTCAGTGATTAATTTACCTGTGTTTAATTTACCTCAATAATTAATTTACCTCTGTATCTAATTTATCTCAGTAACTAATTTACCTCAGTGTTTAATTTACCTCAGTATTGAATTCACCTCAGTGTTTAATTTACATAAGTATTTAATTTACCTCAGTATCTAGTTTACCTCAGTGTTTAATTTACCTCAGTGTTAAATTTACCTCAGTGTTTAATTTACCTCAGTATCCAATTTACCTCAGTGTTTAATTTACCCCAGTGGTTAATTTACCTCAGTGTTTCATTTACCTCAGTAGCTAATTTACCTCAGTATCTAACTTACAGCAGTGTTTAATTTACCGCAGTATCTCATTTACCTCAGTGTTTAATTTACCTCAGTGATTAATTTACCTGTGTTTAATTTACCTCAGTATCTAATTTACCTCAGTGTTAATTTACCTCAGTATATAACTACCCCATTTAGTTTACCTCAGTGTTTAATTTACCTCAGTATTTAATTTACCTCAGTGTTTAATTTACATCAGTATTTACCTCATTTACCTCAGTATCTAGTTTACCTCAGTGTTAAATTTACCTCAGTGTTTAATTTACCTCAGTGTATTACCAGTTTAATTTACCTCAGTGTTTAATTTACCTCAGTATTTAATTTAATTTACCTCAGTGTTTAATTTACCTCAGTATTACCTCAGTAATTTTCCTCAGTATCTAATTTACCTCAGTGTTTAATTTACCTCAGTATCTAATTTACCTCAGTTTACCACAGTTTAATTTACCTCAGTGTTTAATTTACCTCAGTATTAATTTACCTCAGTGTTTAATTTACCTCAGTATCTAATTTACCTCAGTATTAATTTACCTCAGTGTTTAATTTACATTTACATCAGTATCGAATTTACCTCAGTGATTAATTTACCTCAGTGTGTAATTTACCTCAGTATTTACTTGCCTCACAGTTAACTGACTCATGGGCCAGACATGCTAACAGTTCATTATTTTTTTGTGTTGTGATGATTGTTGTGTGTTGTAGCGTGGATGCTGTTGCTGCTGGAAAAAAAGCGTATCTCAAACTACATGAGGACACGTCACCACAGGACAGACACTACACACACACACACACACACACACACACACACACACACACACACACACACACACCACACACACACACACACACACACACACACACACACACACACACACCACACACACACATATCACAAAAATACACCAGTACAGACACACAACTGTGTGTGTATGTGTAATATTGGAAGATAAACTGTAGTTCACACAAACACACACAGACACACACACACAAAACAGGAACCAACAAGAACCAGAGTTACGCTAGTCATGCTAGCTGTTATCTCTTAGCTTAGTGACTGAAAGTAATACTCCTTATTTACCAGAGTATTAATGAGAAACAGGAAGTGTTGCATTAGTAGCGGCTGTGTTAGTGCACACTGGTAAACTGACAGACTGCTAGCATGGTCTGTTATTAGAATAGATTAATAGAAAGTTTAAATGATCAGTCTATTCTAATCTGAGGTGTTAATATAAGAAAAAGAACCCCGTATTAGTATAAAGTGAGCAAAAGCACAAAGACTGGACTTGTTAGCGGTTCAAACACTGTGCTACGATAAAAAGCATTTACAATAATATATATTTTTTCGTTGTTCCTGTCACTGAGTGATGAGCAAACATGTACCGCTGAAAAAAAAAGTCTTGACGTAGCAGTTTCGTTAGCGTTCACGTCGCGAGCTGCTCTCATGGCTTTTGTAGGAAGATTAACAAAGAACACAGTGGAGTTTAGCAATGCTAGCGGCAATGTGTTGCAGTGGCAGTGCATGGCAAATCTGACCATGCACACACACACACACACACACACCACACACACACACACACACACACACTCAGTTCTCCACTAGACTCCTTATTCAGAAACACTATGAGGATGCTAATCAGCTAATCTGTGGCTTGATGTTTCCGGATCTTTCTCTGAAATTGATTTATTTGTGGAGAAGAACGTCTCTGTGTCTCCTCACAGTCTCGCCATGACCCGATGACCCGCCCTCTTCCCCCTGCAGCGCCGCAGCATCAACGGATAAAACGGTGAGTGTGTGTCAGTGTTTCTATGACGCTAATCGAGTGCGCCGTGCGTCGTCTTTCTCGCTGACGTTCGACTTCCTGTGTGAATGTGGTGATGGTGCTGGATTACTATAAAGCCACGATGGGGAACGGGGGGGGGGGGGGGGGAGCGACTCGGAGAGCGACGATAATCAGTGCAGAGAGGCAGCATCTGTCCCCCATCCCTCTGTATAGCATTCCTCCATCCCCCATCCCTTCATCCATCCATCTTCTTCAAACGCTTTCTAGATTCCTGCTCCACAGTGCTGGGTAACGCTAAAAAAGTCAAAGGGCTTGGCTTCACCTCTCGCAGTAGTTCAAGGTGAAACTTCCAGAGCTCTTCTGCTCTGCGATGCTCCACTCATCCAGCTTGTCCTCCAGCTCTTCATCATCCTCCTCTTCCTCGTACAGGCTCGGCTCCTCGATGGAGCTCTCCATGCGGTAGCAGTATGGCTGCCCTTCCGTGTACTCGTATATGGTAGGCAAACTGCTCTTCAGGCTGCAGCGCCGCCTTAAAGCCACCAGGAGGGGCTGTTGAGCACAAACACCTCACATTAGCAATTTTACAGAAACACATACAACATATACAATCCTGCATCAACACGCTTTAGCTACGCGCACAGAGCACTGCTGCTAGAGCTAGAATGTTTAATCACAACACACAGGTGTTTATTAGCAGTGTTGATGTAGAAGGTGTTTATTAGCGGTGTTTATCTAGTAGGTGTTTATTAGCGGTGTTGATGTAGCAGGTGTTTATTAGCGGTGTTTCGTTTATCTGTTTAGTAGGTGTTTATTAGCGGTGTTGATGTAGCAGGTGTTTATTAGCTGTGTTTATCTAGTAGGTGTTTATTAGTGGTGTTGATGTAGCAGGTGTTTGTTAGCTGTGTTTATCTAGTAGGTGTTTATTAGCGGTGTTGATGTAGAGGTGTTTATTAGCGGTGTTGATGTAGCAGGTGTTTATTAGCGGTGTTTATCTAGTAGGTGTTTATTAGCGGTGTTGATGTAGCAGGTGTTTATTAGCGGTGTTTATCTAGTAGGTGTTTATTAGCGGTGTTTATCTAGTAGGTGTTTATTAGCGGTGTTGATGTAGCAGGTGTTTATTAGCGGTGTTTATCTAGTAGGTGTTTATTAGCTGTGTTGATGTAGAGGTGTTTATTAGCGATGTTTATCTAGTAGGTGTTTATTAGCGGTGTTGATGTAGCAGGTGTTTATTAGCAGTGTTGATGTAGCAGATGTTTATTAGCTGTGTTTATCTAGTAGGTGTTTATTAGTGGTGTTGATGTAGCAGGTGTTTGTTAGCGGTGTTTATCTAGTAGGTGTTTATTAGCGGTGTTGATGTAGAGGTGTTTATTAGCGGTGTTGATGTAGCAGGTGTTTATTA